>JAZKJV010011466.1:0-571895 GCA_037367405.1 Ottelia alismoides
TAAATTGTGGTTCTCAAGAATGATAGAGTATTGCATCCACCATCCACCACTAAGGGGAAAAATAAAGCATCTACTCGAGAGTCATCTTCTACATAATTTGGTTGAGTAGTTGAGCAAAGTGAGGAAGAAAATGACAGAGGAGCAATACCATCCACCCACAACCACCACCTTTAGAAAAAAGCCAAAAAAAAATACAAATTTCCAAAAATAAATGAAGAGCTGAAACCCAGAAGAACCAGCTAGGAGGACTCGTCACTAGCAACATTTCCCGAGCCTTCCGACGAAGCCCATGCTCATGAAGATATGTTTTTGCCTATTTTTCACGAACGAGCCATCTTATGGCCAACCATCTGTAAATAATTTTGTAATTAAGAATAATGTTTTTTCTTTTGTGAATATTCCATTTCATGAAGCAACGAAAAACACCAAATATTTAGAAATTTGAAAAATGCATTGTTTGACCTCTGAGTGGTCAAAATCATTGAAAATCTTGGTTTGTAAATGCCACTCATGAAGGCATGCTCACTATGAAGAAAGGATTGAAACATGCATGTACCTAGAAGCATTAGAGTTGCAAGAATAGATGTTGCAGATGCCAGAAAACACATTTTTACCATGGCTACAATGAATGCAATCAGTGAGCTCCCTCTGAAAAAGAAAGATAAGGGAGTATTGAACATCTGATTCCATATTTTTTGATCAAGTTTTTGAGCGCACTCTTCTTGATAGTGGATCTTCAATAAACCTAATGCCCTGCTCACTACTGTAAGATATTGAGCTTGGACTGCTTAAGACTACAAGAATGATCCTGCAATTTGCAGACCGCTCCGTTAAGCGACTCAGAGGTATGTTGAAGAACGTTATAATAACTGTGTGGGAGATACAATTTCCAATCGACCTTATTCTATTAGACGTGGACTCCACTGCACTGTTACTCCAGACTCCATCATTCTAGGTCGACCGTTCCTATGCACAACCAAGGCAGTTGTTGACTACATGTCTGGAAAGATCTCCTTCTGCTCATGCACTGATAACTTACAATTACAAGAAATCAAACCGCTCTCGACCGATCTGAAGTATGCTTTCCTTGTGGCTGAAGAACACATGTATTAGGTTATCATCACCAACAGGCTACCCTCGGATCAGGAATCATGACTTTTCAAGGTTCTAGAAGAGAACTGCATGATGCTTGGTTGGAAAGTCTCAGATCTCTGAGGGATAAATCCTGCTCTGTGTTCACACCACATCTATCTTGAAAGATAATTGCAAGCCATCCCAAGAATTCCAAAGAAGACTTAATTCGAACATTCAGGACGTAGTGATGAAGGAATCATGAAGTGGTGTGAAGCATGCTTTATTTATTCAACCCGTGATACCAATTAGGTGAGCCCCCTTGCATGTAGTTCCCAAGAAATCAAGGATCGCTATAGTGAAGAATGATCGAGGAAAGTCGATCTCTACTTGAATACCGACATCATGTCACTTGTGTGTTGACTACCACTGTTTGAATGTAGCAACAAAGGAAGATAACTTCCCTCTACCATTCATTGATTAAATTCTTGAGCGACTTGTAGGGAAAGAATACTTCTGCTTCTTAGATGGGTACTCCAGGATCAACCAAGTGGTGATCGCCCCTAAAGAACAAGATAAGACAACTTTTACCTGCTCGTTCTATACCAATCCTTTCCAAAGAATGCCTTTTGTACTTTATGATACTCCAACTACTTTCAAGAGGTGCATACTTGTCGTTTTTATTGACATGGTTGTTGAAGTGGATTTCACGAGGGAAATCTCACAAGGCGAGATATTCAGTCGATGTGGTGACTGCTCATGAAACCCAACTTCAAACGACAAATAACCCACAATAACAATCAAGCAATAAACATAAATATGTGGAGTTAAAATTTATTATAACTCTACAACAAGGATGTGTATAGGTGTGACTATGTGTAGAGGTCAAACACAGGGAACAAAATGGATAGATTGTGCAATGAGGTGTAAGAATGTGATTGTGAGATATTTTTCTACATGTTTTTATGTGAGTTTTTAATTATATTTTTATCTTTTCTTTTATATTTTTATATTTTTATATTTTTTCTTTTAATTAGGTAGTATAGGCTATATAAGACTAGATGTATACAACATACACTAATGTATTTATAAAATACTAATAAAAAGAGTCAAAATAAAGAAACTAAATATTTGATTTTAAATATTTTTTTATTGTTTTATGATTTTTCAGAAAATTTTGCAAATATATATATAAAGTAAAAAAATGCTAAATCAGGGATTAATCAAATAGTCGAAATTGAAATGGAAAGAAAAATAGCAATCAAGTCCAAAATTTCCAAATCAATTTTATATATAGAAAATAATGTAGAGAAAATCATAGAACAGAAAAACACTATTTTTGGAATTTTAGGAATTTTGTAGATTTTTATAAGAGTTTGTAGGTCTTTTTAAATTTTAGGGTAAAAGAAGAAAAGAAGAAAAGAGAGAAGAATATAGAAGAAGAGATCGAAGCGAATATATACATCACTCCCCCATACTTAGAGTAAAAGAGCCCTAAGTATAGGCACCCACAAGAGTAATGAAACAGAATGAAGAATGAACACTCAGCTTGTCCACCCCCCTATACTTAGGACAAAGTACATCCTAAGCAAGGCACACATGAAATGGGGTGGATGAGCAATACGATAGATGGAAGGAAGAAAACAAAAGCGAATATACAACAGAGATGGACGTACACGGGTCAAGAATGTAGAAAGAAAACCTTCTTGCGAGATCACTGGGGAATGGATTGAACAAGGTGAAGGTCAATATCGAGGTCCTCATTAGATATAAACCGTTCAGGATCGACCCTGAATGTATCCACATCGATTTCAGAGTGGGCATGCATGAACCGGTTAGTGAAAGTACTGTGGTCATGACCAGCCTGGGAAGTCTCAGCTAAGTCAAAAAAAAAGAGAACGAACTCATCAATAGAAGTAGTAAAGTCATGTTCGTCCTCTAAAGTCTCAACCAGATCATCATTCTCATCAAAAGGCCTGAATTCATTTATAAAGGCAATCAGATCGAATTTGACCTTATCAATCTCATAAATATCTTCCATCCGTTCTAAAGTGTCAATCATGTAAATCCCACGTATGTCATCAACACATCGCCAAATACCAGAAGAGAGAACTCCAAGATCTATATTTTCGAGTCTTCCTCCTTGAAGAGGAATTCTCAAGTCTCAATCGAATCCAACATATAATAAAAATCTCTAATCAACAAGGTCATAGTCCTCGGGGTTAGCTAAGATAGGTGAAGTCACATCAGATGGAGGTCTTTGGTCGTCAGAAGGTGCAGTGATGATCACAATGCTCCTATCATCAGGACAGAAGCGAATCTCTCCTGATCCATAATTAATAACGACTCTCGCAAAGTTGAGAAAAGGTTGTCCCAGGATGAATGGAGAGTGCTCCCCAATGGAGGTCCCCATGGGCAATACGATAAAATCAACAATGTAACTCATGCCCAGAGTCCAAATGACAATGTTTTCTAGAATACCCTTGGGGCTCTTTATTGATTGATCAGCAAATTGAACGATCATCCTAGTTTTCTTGAGAGTCCCTAAGTGAAGAGACTGTACCAATAAGAGGGGTATGATGCTAATTGAAGAACCGCCGTCAGAGATAGTGCATCTAATGAAAGGTGTAGTATTGTTCCTTTTCCAAGAAGATGGACGGTGGATGATGGCATGTGTTGTGGCCATGGTCAAGATACTATGCTCACATATGCTCCTCCGCTTTCTCTTATTGGGTTGAGGAGTAGATAAATGGGTCATGGCCTAGTGAAGTGGGGCTTGAATGATATCATGAATAGTGGCCACCACTTCAGGTTCAATCAACATTTTTCTGAATTTTTTGATCTCCTCCATACAAGGGAGAAGATCAGAATCAACATATACACAAGGATGACTAAAAGTAGCTTGTAAAGTGTCCTCCTCGAGGGAAAAGGTGGGACATGATGTGAATGTATGTGTGGGTAGATGATTTAGCATGTGGGCACTATCCTCACAGTCTGAATCAATCATGTGTCTCTCAAATTCTTTTTGCATTTTCAAAATTTTCTCATTTTTTGTATTTTGGGGCGATTACAAGATCTCATGATCATCCTCAAGTGAAGCCATATCCACAAACAATGGAACATCAATCTGGTTCTTATTTATGCTAATCATATTATTAATCCCCAAGTTCATATGCTCCATCATCAGGTTCAAGGTCTCAAGTGTGGACATCTTGAAAGGCGACTCCAAAATCTTAGGATCGGGTGAGTGGAATGAGGGTGGTGGATGCAGACAAAAATCACATTCCGGGTCAAAGTTTTCATGGTAAAGTGGATCGAAGAAATGTGAGGGCAATGGTGGTGGTAATGATTGGTAAAAATCAAAATCAGAATCCTAAAATCAAGGGTTAGATGAGTATGTACAAAACTCATGTGCAAAATCCTCCTAGAAAAAGAGAGGTGGATCGATTAAAGGGTACGGAGGATCCGTAAAGTCCGGATAAAAATCACTCCAGTAGGCCATCTCAAAATAAAAGGAAAATAATCATGAGTGCACATTGGCCAAGTCAAGAGATATGAGAAAAAATGTGCAAATGCGCAAAGAGATCGAGTATGCACACAAATAACCATAAACAAACTTACACAAAACAAACCCCTCTATTCACCTACTTAACTCAGTGAAGATCGTGAAAGTTTGATATTTTTATCTTGTATGTTTTAGAGTTAGATGAGGAATACAAAAGGTATACAAGCACTTAGGTTGGCTTATGGGAATTGGACACTAACCTTAGTGTGCACATGAGCAATTTAAATGAATACAATAAGGGGATTACTCCCTTCGAGACAAATATTTCTTTTTGGTTGATTTTAAGGTCGAGTAATTCTAACAGTCCCAATTTTATTGTTCTCACTTTTTTTGTATTTTTAATATCAAATGCACATGCCTAATTAGGAGTCAATTCTTTTTAGCAATCCAAGGTGATCAAAATTAGATAAAGAGTTGGAAAAGCAATGCGAGATGAAATCAATGATGCATGCTAAAGCGTAAAAGCTCACCTTGCCTCTTGCTCTATACAAACAAGGATGCTAAGAAAAATTGAAACCTATCTATATGCAAATGCAAGGCGATGAAATTGCCCCAAGTACAAAAATGGTTATTAGCGTGAAGCATAAATGCTAATCACTCGGAAATGGAATCCAAAAGTCTGATCTAGGGGTTCTCTTCGATGTGAACCACAGTGAGTCCTACAAGCGCTGTGTAAAGTCCCTCTCGGTGCTTGATCCCAAATCAAAGTAAATAGCAATTTAATATTTGATTAAGTCCAAATGAAAACTATAGGAGCATGCAAATATAATTAAGTGTTTGGCCTTAATCTATCGTCAAGCAAATCCTACAACTAGGGTTCAATCACATAAATAAAAGAAAATAACATTGGTAAACAAATTAAAACATGTGAAAACGCGAAAAAATCAAGGAGGCCCCTAAGGGAACAATCCCTCGGGCACTGGACCTCATGAAACGTGAAGTGTTCCAAGAGTGCCATGTTTATTAGAATTAATGTCTCTCTCTCACTTCAAATTGCAAAATAAATGAATAAAAAAATGCAAGTGGCTTTGTCTTCAAAATGTCTCCAAGTCCTTTTTGATGCTAGATCAAAGTCGTCTTATGTGGATGTACAAGCGCTTTGAATAGAGTGCCTCCCTCCATCCACATTCCTCGCAACAAATCCAAACAAGGAGTATGGTTAGACAATTCAAAAATAGCTTCAAATAAATCAGAAAATAAATAGAGGGAAAATATAGGCAAATGAATCACAATCAGGAAAAAATCAATCTATGGACAGTTGATCCCAGGCAACAGTGTCATTTGTTGACGAGGATTTTGCGATGGTCTAGAAATCTCACAAGACAAGAGATCCAACCGATGCAGTGACCACTCACTAAACCCAACTTCAAACAACAATTAACCCACAATAATAGTCAAGCAATGAAAACAAATATGTGGATTTAAAATTTATTATAACTCTAAAATAAGGATGTATATAAGTGCAAGTATGTGTAGAGGTCGAATACAGGGAGCAGAATGGATAGATTGTGCAATGAGGTGTAAGAATGTGATTGTGAGATCTTTGTCTATATGTTTTTATGTGGGTTTTAATATTTATATTTTTTTATTTTATCTTGTTTTATATTTTTATATTTTGTTTTAATTTTATATTTTAATCTTTTCTTTTTATGTTTTTATATTTCTCTTGTTAAGTAATATAAGATATATCAGACTCTATATATATACAATAAACACTAATGTAATTATAAATTCTAATAAAAAGCATCAAAATAAATAAGATAAAATATTTTTGAGTTTTAGATATTTTTAACTATTTTTATGTTTTTAAAAAAATGCAAAAATTTATAGATTTTTAAAGTAAAAAATACCCTAAATCAGGGATTAATTAAATAACCAAAATTGTAAGGGAAATTAAAAATAGCAATTCAAGTCCAAAATTTTCTGAATCAATTTTATTATATAGATAATAATATAGATAAAATTATAGAGCATAATATACTCATTTTGGAATTTTTAGGAATTTTATAGATTTTTATAAGTGATTTAAGGCATTTTTAATTCTTAGGTGTTTTATTTTTATATTTTTAGGGTTTTAATTTATGGAGTTTAAAAATAAGTTAATAAATACAAAAACTATTTTTTTTAGAATTTTTCAAAAGATTTTATATTTTTTATGTATTTTATACTATAGACAAGAAGTTTTTGTGCTCTTTTTTTATTTTCATTAAATAATAAAAAGGTCCAAAATTGCATATAAAATGTCGGCATGGAAATGTGTGCAATTAGGAACCTATATCTATTTTTGGAATTTTTAAGCAAAATAGATGTTTTTAATAAATCAAGCAAACTCACAAAAATGCTTTGACTAGTAGGGGCATATATGTAAATAAAATAAAGTACGAGGGCCTCAGGCAATTTTCACAAAATTATATAACTGATTTAAAGAGTTACATGATTAAAATGTAATAAAAAAAACGTAAGGTATGCCTGCAAAATGGCCACCTCACGTGGGAGGCCACTTGAGGTGAGCTAGCGTGAACCAAATTGCATTTCCAGAAAGTCTAGGGGTTTTTTGCATATATTACAAAAATATATAAATTATAGAGGAAAGTTTGAGTTCTAATATTTAAATACAAAAATGACAACTTTAGAAGTGCAAAATACCCAATCCTAGGCCAACGACTGGATGGAGTCCACTAAGCCACATGTCAGCCCCACGTTGCACGATGCCCGGTTTGTAGTCGATGTCCCAGATTAGATCATCCTCGGGGATCCAATGATCCTAGCTTGGGTCGATCGAATGGTAGTTTTATGTCTTGGAGCAGCTGGAAGATCAGATGACAGAGAGATGGATTGGAAGAATAGCTCAAGAACTCGGCTGGATTGAGTTTCGAACGTCCACCCGCGCCTCTTCGGCCACCTAGAAGTGACTAAGTTGGGGAAAAATGGAGCTTGGGATCCTCCACTCCAGGGGATGGTCTTTAAAGAGCTCCTGGAGCGTTGGTGAGGTTGGACGGAGTTAGAGAAGGTTAGGGGCTCCAGGTGCTTCAGTCCTTTCAAAATCGACTCCTAGGGGTCCTTAGGCAAACTAATATTTGCAGGAAGGTTCAACAATCAAGACGAAGATATATGGGGCTTTATTAGGGTGAATGGGTGCAGAATGGAATGGAGGTCGCGGTGCTCCGACGGATAGCAGAGGTGGAGTGCCGAGATCCTGCTCCAAGGAGGAACAAAAGGAAGGGATTGAGGTGAAGCGTAGAAGAAGTGAAGGGGAAGTGTGTGAGGGTGGTTTGGTGCATCGGGGACAGGTGGCTCACAGTGGAGAGGTCCACTGGAATTCGACTCCAATGAACTACAAAGGGCTATCTTATAGCTAAACCGTGCAATTAAAATACAAAATGAAGGTAGGAAATGCACATAGGAACTAAGCTAAGCTATACAGGAAAAGGGTACCTCAGTGGCTGTTAAGCCAAGGAGTAAACCCCAACAGTGGTGATGGGCGGAGATGGGGTGGGAGTGCCTACGCCGTCACCTAACTTGCTACAAGCAGCTGAAGAGGCCCTTGTCACGGGCCTTGATCCTGAGCGCACCAGAGAGAGCCAAAGCTATGGCAAAATGGTTCAAAATGGAGAAGGAAAGCCGGGGGGTCTTTTGTACATGTGGTGAACATGAGGGAAGATCAAGGATGTCATCTCGACACAGTGATCCATGGCCCGAGGAGTTAACCAGCGTATATCACCAATGATCGAGGAAAAACATTGTAGAAGAAATCATCCCAAATGGAGGAGCAGATATTTGGGGAAAAATTAAGAAAATGGGTCAAAACCTAGGTCTGACACAGGTTGCATGCGAGTTAGAGGAGTTGACCGAAGTCAACTCTCCAAGCCACCTGGTTGGTCCACGTGGACCAACCAAGAAAAAACAACCTGAAAAATATTTAGAAATTCAAAAATAACTAATAAATGATTTTATTAATTTTAAGTTATATAATAAAAAATGTTTATTATTTTCTGTAGAATTTTATTGTGATTTTTATTTATTTATTAGAGGTATTTAATTTCAAGTTACTTTTTAAGGGTTAATTATAGGTATTTATTTATGTTTCAGAGTATTTTATTTTTAGTTTGTATTTTTATTTTTTATTATTTTACTTCATAAATTTGTATATTTATAACTTATTTTGATATACCTAAATATGTTTTACTATATTTTTATTATATAACATATACACTTAAATAAATTGGTATACTTATTATATATGTATAGTTATTGTATACTCATCTATATATTTTTGTATTTTATTTTAATGTTTTATTTGATGTTTTATTCTAGTTTTAATATGTACAGATATTATAAATAATTTTTACAAAATTATAAAAAATAAAATTATAAAAATGATAAGAATAATTAAAATGATTATTTTAATTGGATATATTGTACAATAGGGGTCCAAATCCTAACTTCACATCTTAACTCCAAAAAATAAGAAACTACCTTCATTAAATAACTTATTAAAAGTTATATGCAATTAAATATGATTTTTGATATATTTTGAGTTTATTTGAGAGATATGAGTATGGGAAGTTGGGATTTTGGAATCTTATTTAGAGTGTAACGTTTACTCTATATATTATTTTTGTATGGAATCAGTTTTCTATTTATATATATTATCTACAACTTTCATGTACAAAATTTCTTTATTTGGAGTATAAAAAGAAGAAAATAAAATAGGTCCTAAAAATGAATAAATAATGGATTAATAATTTGGATTTTATTGTATTAATGAACCTTATCTCCCCTTATTAGTCATCAAGATGCCTAGGTCTTGGGCTTTATGGTCATAAAATATCGTTGTTATTTTATTCCTTTTCTTTTATTTTATTTATTCTATTAGCATTAAAAATAGTATTTTATATATTTTTTATACATCAAAGAATGAATGTTAATTTACGCAAATTAGATGTATTTACATGCATTAACTAGGATTGTTTGGGCCAAAATAATCGAATAAAGGTGATGAAATGGAGATTCATAGCCCCCCTATACTTATCTTTGCTAGTCCCTAGCAAACGGTTATGCAATAAGTGCGGAAAATGGAAACAAAGAAAAAGAAAAAAGAAAGTGGATTAAGTTTAATTGTCAAGCTTGTCTTCACAAAATCAAAGTTTGGAGCTTAAAGTCGGACCTTTGGAATTTTAGTACGGGTGGAACCTTATAGGGGATTGGATTTGAAATACAATAACCTTCGAGAATCCCAAAACTTTTCTCAAGTCTCCTTAATAGCCAGGGCAAAATACTTCAACTCATACGCAAACCCTTATTACTATGAATCTGACATATACAGTGTATACTATAGTGGCTCCCCTCAACTTAAATGATAAAAAGACTGACTTCTCCAGTACGACAACCTAGTGATTCTCCAATCCAACAACTCCGTCCTGGAGGTGCGAGGCATTCCCTTCAAAGTTCAAGTGGCAACCAACTCAAGAGGAGGGCGTGAAGAGAAGAATGGATGATAGCCAATGTAGCTTGGGAAGCACCATCTTTCCTCTTTTCCGAGTCATCAGAGTCGTCACGGTAGTTAGTCATTTGAGTTGCTTCATTTTGATATTTGGGGTCTGAGTCGTGTTCTTGATCATCAGAGCATCATTTTTATATGGTTGTGGGGATGATTATTCTAGACTTCTTGGGTGTTCTTGTTAAAACATAATTCTAAAGAAGGTGCTATCATTAAATCTTTTCTTATTGAAGTCAAAAATATCTTCTCTACTAATGTAAGATTCATTGGTATGGATAATGCTTTGGAGTTTTCCACATTACATTTATCTAAATTTCTCAGGTCTCTTGTTATAATTCATCAAATCTCTTGCACTTATACTTCACAGCAGAATGGTGTGACTGAACGTAAGCACCGACACCTTCTTGATGTCGCGAGCACCCTATTTATTCAAAGTCGTACCCTCATTCTTTCTGGTGTAACGCGGTTCTCACTGCTTACTACTTGGTGAACAACATGTCGTTCCCTATTGTTGGAGAAAAGGTTTCGTTCTTGCTTGCATTTCCCGAGAAGGAACTATTCTCTCTCACTCCCAAGTCTTTGGGTCTGTGGCCCTTGTCCACGATTTCACTTCTGGCCATGACAAGCTCTCACCTAGAGCTGTCAAATGTGTTTTTATCAATTACTCTCGTACCTAAAAATGGTATAGATGTTTTGATCTTGTATGATGAAAATATTATGTCAGTGCTGATGTCAAATTTTTAAGTCTATTATGTATTTTTATCCTACAGATGACATGTTGTCTAATGCTATTTCTAGAGAGGATGTTGTTGTTCCTCCACCTCCACCATATGCTCCCCATGCTGCACCTCAACCTTCTCCACCTCCACCACCTCCACCTCCACGTACGCAGTCCACGTTCTTACCTCATGTTTACATTCTTAGGCCTTCTACTCTCCCCTCTACTCATGCGCTATCTACATCATCCACTATGCCTCAGGTATGTCATGAACACATTGTTTCTATTGATAGCACTAGAGTTTTGAATGATACACAGGATGAGTTGATTCCAGAAAACATAGAGGCCGATGACCTGGAGATACATATTGCCCTAAGGAAGCCTCGTCGCTAATGTGCCACATATTCTGTTGATGCACATGTTTCTTTGGATCATCTTTCCGAGGAGTACATGAAGTTTGTGGTGGGACTCTCTGTTGTTACTATCCCACGGACCTATCAGGAGGCAATACAGGATAATAGGTGGTGACTTGCAATGGAAGAGGAGATGGCAGCTTTGCAGATGCATGGTACCTGGAACATTGTCTCTACTCCACCATGTGCCTTTGTTGTGAGCTAAAAATGGACATTTACGGTAAAGCAAAGGGCAGATGGTAGTGTTGATCTCTACAAGGCAAGACTTGTGACATGTGGGTTCACCCAAACCTATGGGGTGGACTATCAGAATACCTTCTCTCCTGTGGCCAGACACTGGACACTTCACATTCTTCTATCCATTGTTGTTTTACGAGACTAACCTCTTTACCAACTTGATGTGAAGAATGCATTTCTATATGGGGGCATGCAAGAGGAAGTCTATATGCAACAACCACCATGGTTTGCTACTGAGGGGAGTCTCATAAGGTGTGCAGGCTTCATAGGGCAATTTATGGCCTGAGCAGAGTCCTAGAGCTTGGTACCATAAGCTATCGGAGTTGATAGAGTAATATGGCTTTGTGTGGCCTACTGTAGACCACTTAGTTTTTGTTCAGCGGATACAGAGAGGTACTGCTTCTATTTTTGTTTATGTGGATGATATTGTGGTTACATGGGATGATGAGAAAGGTATTCATGCTGCCAATGAGTTCCTAGGTCAACAGTTTGTGACTAAGGACCTTGACATCCTTGGATTGGAGTTCGCTAGAAATCAACGTGGTCTTGTGATAACTCAGAGGAAGTCTGTGATAGATCTTCTTTCTGAGACAGGTATGACAGGATGCAAACTTGCTACTCCCTCAATGGATCAGAGTATGACATTGTATGATGATGACATTGAGGAAGTAGACAGGAGGAGATATAGAGAGCTTATTGGGAATATCTTATACGTCACCATCACTAGGACGGCTATAGCTTTTGTAGTGAGAAAAGATAGCCAGTTTATGGAGCATCCCAGGATGGTGCATATGGATGTTGTCTATATGATCTTGATATATCTGAAGACCTCACCTAGTTCTTATCTTATATTCAGTACGGATACATCTCGTGAGGTGACAGCTTGTGTAGATGCATAATATGCAGGTTTCCACAAAGATAGAAAGTCTACTTCAGGTTTTGCTATTTTTGTCAAGAGCTCACTTATTTCATGGAAAAGCAAGAAGCAGACGATGGTGGCTAGATCAGGTGCAGAATCTAAATACAACGCCATGGAACAGGGAAGCACAGAGATGATGTAGGTTAGATCTGTGTTGACTGACCTTCCTATTGAGGTTTCTCTTTGGTAGCTTTTATGTGATAATCAAGCAGTTCTATTTATTGCCAATAATCCTGGTTTTCATGAATGGCAAAGCATATAGAGGTGGATTGTCATTATACTAGAGACATGATCCAGAAAGGTCTCACATCTACCTCCCATGTTTCCACTAGAGATCAGATGGCTGACATCTTCACTAAGGCCCTAGCTAGAGGTCCATTTCAGATGTGTTGCTCCAAGCTGAACATGATAAATACATATGCTCCATCTTGAGGGGGAGTGTTAAGATAAATGTATCTCACGACAACATTTCCGTTTTATGTTTCTTGGTGTACCACTCTTGTATTAACCCAGGACTTTTCTCCTATATAAAAGAGACCTAGGGTCTCATCTATGATATGAATTTTCTCTTCCCCAACAATTATGATGTAGCGAGGTTCTGTAATTGCATAAGTGTCACGTCATTTGAGATCGCATGAGCATAATTACCCCACCCATGACTTAGAATTGGTGGCAGTTGTCTTTGCCTTGAAGATCTGGTGCAGTTATCTCTATGAGGGAATTTTGATATTTTTACATATCACAAGAGTCTGAAGTACATCTTTGATCAAAAGGAGCTGAACATGAGACAACGCAGGTGGCTTGAGCTACTGAAGGATTAGAACTACACGATCTCTTACCACCTCGGTATGGGAAACATAGTGGCTAATGCACTTAGCAGGAGAGCCCATGTTAAGGGCATGATAAACTGGCTATATATGTGGGATATGCTCGCATCTCTGACAGATTGGCATTCTCAGGAAAGTGCATCAATGTCTATTGGCATCCCTCCATGATTCAACAGTTTGTAGGATTGCAGAGTAAACTAGAAGTCAAATCCTTGGATCCGAGATAGGTATATGTGTGCCGTCAAAGACGAATTTGATGATTTTATTGTGATAAAGTCCATTTTATAGAAGGTTAGTTGGGTCATTGTGCCCAACAATGATCAGTTACGTAGAGATATACTTAATGAGGCATACAGTCCATGATTGCCTATTCATCCCGACAACACGAAGATGTATCATGATCTACATCGATATTTCTGGTGGGACGGGATGAAGCGTGATGTGACATAACATGTTAACAGATGCTTGACCTGTCAAATGGTCAAGGCTGAGTATAGGAGACCACTAAGGTTATTGCAGACTCTCCCCATTCCCGAGTGGAAATGCGAGAGCATCTCTGTGGATTTCGTCACTGGATCGTCGAGAATGCCAGGTGGCCATGATGCTATTTGGGTAATTGTTGACAGGTTGACCAAGTCATCCCATTCCATACGTGTCAGCATGACATACACTCCATCTAGATTGGATAAGATATACATGCATAACAATATATGGCTTCATGGTATACCACGTGAGGTGGTGTTTGACAGAGACTTGAGATTTACATCGCACTACTGGCACCAATTCACATCAAGATTACAGACAGAGCTGAATATGAGTTCTGCATATCATCTGCAGACCAACGGACAGAGCGAGCGCACCATTCAAAAAGAAGAGGATTTCCAATGTGCACGCACTTTAGAGTTGAAATGGTCTTGGAAGGATGATCTGTTGTTGGTAGAATTCACTTACAATAACAATGATCATTCAATGTCAGCATGGCACCATTCGAAGCCCTAATGGGCAGATATGCCTCACACTTTCCAGTTGGCATGGAGTAGGTGATCAAGCTCTTTATTCCGTAGATCTCTTGGAGGAGACTGCGATGGTTGTAGATCTTGTGAGGCGGAAGCTTTTGACGATACAAAGTCGCCAGAAGAGCTATGTAGATTGTAGGAGAAGAGTTTTGGAATTTTAGGTAAAGCTGATCATCTTCTCTTAATCCACTTCAAATGACTTATCCATACTCAACATAATCTCACATGCTAACGAAATTCCTGTAAATATAGGTGGGAGATTGGGTATTCCTTCGAGTATCTCCCACGAAGGGAATACATAGATGCGATACTAGTGGCAAGCTGGCACAACGATATGTTGGAACATTTGTGATTATCACTCTGTAGGGAAGGCAACCTACTGAGTAGCTCTTCCTCCACACCTATCAACTATACATGATGTCTTCCACATATCCAACTTAAGGAAGTATGTTCACGACCCTCGATACGTCATCAGCTACGAGAACCTCGACGTGGACCCAGATTTGACATATGAGGAATGACTAGTACAAATCCTTGACAATGTTGTAAAGAAGATTCACAGAAAAGAGATTCCCTTAGTCAAGGTGTTATGGCACTGACATGGTGTAAGAAAGGCAACATGGGAGACTAAAGCAAACAAGCAGACACGATACCCGCAGCTCTTTTCACGTAATCATCGAAACAAGCCTATTTAATTATATGTGTTAAAAGAACATGGCTTGCTTTCCCTTTTAGGTATTTACACGTTCAAAACCTTTGAGGATATTATGGCCAGATAAAAATCCAAACCAGACACATAGTGAACTTGACTCGAGTCATGGGGACGATACTCCATTTGAGGTTTTTATATTCGTGACATCCATATCTGAATAATCCAAACCCAATCCGATTAATGGCCGGAATGATCAATTAGTATTCAATTAATATCGAATAAACCCATATTTATCCATCGATCACAAATCAAAATTTATTCGGTCGTAATCGATCCAAAATCGATCACCTTGAGAAGCGTGCCACCAGAAAAATCACGATGCAAATTGGAAACCACAAAATAAACCGGGACCAGCCCAAAATCTGACTCGATGAAATAAGAACAATGGATTCGACCATTTGTTTATTGAAGGTCGTTTGATATTTCTAAAATCACAAAATTTAGTCCCAAGGAATTCATACCTGATCCAAAGTTATGAATATTATACTCATATTGATTGTCATTCAGAGACGGATGAAACATGCTATTATTCATCAAAATCCGAGACTCAAGGTGCAAATACGAATGGCTTTGGGATTTGCAAGAAATATAAATTAAAGGGATATTTACACTTATAAACCTGAGTAATTTCGTAATTACCCCAGAAATCCTCTGTAATCATGAATTACACATAGGACCCTGAATAGTGATTGACTCTTACACTCATAACCTCGTGTTAACTTCCATCCAATTTTCCGTTAACTATGATGGTATCTAATGGATATTTTACATTTTATAACCTTTAAATTCCCATTATTTACAAATAACCACTTCCTTTCTCCTTCCTCCGCCAGCCAACTAACTTTTGTCGACCTCCTCCTCCTCCCGTTAGGAACACCCCCCTTCCCCAAACATGTCCCCTAGTCGGTGTCCTGCACCGACCTCCTCCTTTCCTTACTGACACCTCCTCCGCCAACAATCCCCCTACCTCCAGACCTGGTGGAAGCTTGACCCACCGCCTCCAGCCCCGCCTGCAAGCCCCTCGCTGGAAGCCCCCCTCACCATCGATAAAAAGCCACCTCCCACCCCCCGCCGCCCTCCAGCAAAGCCCCCCACCCCTGTTGCCCCCTGCAATCTCCCAACGAAGCCCCCCCTTCCGCTACGCTGCCCTCCACTATAGGCCCTCTACCCCTGTTACCCCCTGCAATCCCCCGAGGAAGCCCTACACCCCCTTCCAGCAACGCCCCCTTCCAACCCCCGTCACCCCCCTTCAATCCTCGACGAAGCCCCCCCCCCCCCACCCCCATGACCGCAAGCTTCTGACAATGCCCTCCGCCATCGCAGACATTCGCCCTCCAGCACTCCCCTTCAACACCTGCCTCCTTCCACGGGTGTCTTTCTTCTTTTTCTTATGATTTAATGTCAGCCATTCAATCGATGTTAGGTTAGATTAACTGATGATGTGGTTGAGTTAATTGTTGAAACTAACGGAGGGTTATGGTATGAGACAGAGTAAGTATCAGAGGTTTCTCATATAATTTGTGATTATAGAGGGTTTCTAGGGTAACTACGAAATTACTCATGATTATGGGTGTAAATATCCTTAAATTAAACGGTTATTTTTTAAAAGAATAAATATGATATTAGCAAGCTGACATCATCAAGCTGACATTATCTTGCTGATGACATTCAAAAAAATATAATAAAATAAAGGAAAGCCCAACGAAAGAGCCTCCCTTCTCCTTTCGTTCCTCCATTTGTTTTCTAAACCCCATTCCTTCCTTCCCATTCCCCCAATTCTTTCCTTATTCTCCACCGTAGGAGTCCCAACCTATTGCATTCTCTTTGGAGCTGCAGCAGCTGTTGCAGCAAGGAACTGCTACTGCTTCAAGCTCCAGTTGTTGCCCAAGCAGCTGAGCTGCAAGCTATTGACTGTTAGAGCTCCTCATCTCCACCTGGAAGCTGCTCCCAGCAGCATTCCCTTTGCTGCTCTCCAATTAGAGTTGCATGCAAGGTTTAGTCTTCAAATTTAGACCCAGAAGAGGTACAATCTTTATTCATATCTCCTTGCTGTCATGCATGTACTATGCTACCACTCTCTTGCTGACATTGTGTAAATTTCACACATTGTGATCTTAAATTTAAATATTTCAGAATTAGCTACTGATCTTAGGTTTTAAAATATGGAAATTTTGGGATTTTTACATGAAGTTAATAGAAGTGGTGGATTGCATATAATGAAATTTCAACAAAAAACACACAATGATCTAGAGATTTGTGATAATCATAGTATGTTAGTTGCTCACCAGGAACCATTCTCTGGAGTTCCTCAAGTCTCGACCATCGACCTCAGACGTATGTTGTCTACAAAATATCAGAATTGGAGAGAAAAGGCTTTTGACGGAACAATATCTCGTCTCCTGCAACACCTCAATAGGTTAAAGACCACTTGGTACATAAGAAAAATAGTTACAATTAGTATGCTTGAAGTTTTACATAGGTGAAGTAAGTTGGAGGTACATGCATCAGATTTTCTTCTCTTTACTTGACAAGCTCATTTCCATTCAAATAATATGATCAATTAAACTTTGCCAGGACAACTTTTATAGAAATGGAGAACATCCATACTCGATTTTTTTTGTAGAAAAGAGGAAAAATATCTACTTTTTCTTTGCCAGACTAGTAAGATAAATAGGAAAGGTTTACATCGAAACAGAAGGCAAGCGGGCAACAAGCAGCGCCGCTAGCCCTTTTTGTTTTGCAAAGCCAATCCTCCTAAACACTACATCTATAGATCTGGGGTCCATCACGTTACTGTTCATCACTTTTTGGATCCTCTTTAAAAGCTCAATAGCTTCCGGTGCTAGGAAGCCAAAGGTGTCGAAACCAAAGGGGATGAAGGCATGTTGATTCTCCGTGCAAGCTTTCTCGTGTTTCATCACTTTTGCTAAAGAAGCTTTAAGGGCAGCCTGCCCTGCTGTGAAGGACCCGCTCTTCAACCCCACCATCGGGGAAACTCCTGTCAAATCTACACAAGCATGTTTTCCTCCTATCCACCCAAAAATCAAAATATCAGCAGGTCTAAGTGTGCCCTCTTGTGGATCTGTTAAAAAGTTCACTGGCGTCTCTTTCTTAGCCGCAATACCTGCACACTTGAGGATATCGAATAAAACGTCTCTAACGAGATCGTGTCTGTACTTAAACCCCGAGAGCTCACTACAATGAATGGCATGATCACCAAAGTTGTGCAAGCATGCCTTGCGACAAACTAGACAAATCTCATTAGCAGGAAATAACGGAATCATGAGACGGTATTTGAGGATACTACGGTACTCCACCGGTGACATGTGAAGTTCAAGTCCGTCAATATGAAGAGTAAGGAGAAAATCTTGAGCATGAACAACTTGAAGACACTGAAAAACTGCCTTTTGTCTAACGGACATGTTATATACCACCTCCATATCCTCGATTATTTTGCTAACTTTTAATGTCATCATGTTATTACGATAGACATCATGTTATTCTAACTTTTAATGTCAAGTAAATGTTCCACACTTTTTTTTATTTTATTTACAAATTTCCAACAGATATTTTCCTCAAGATAATATGCCTTCTTTACGTTCTCAATTTTCTAATCTGGAATTCCAATCAGCAATATCTTGCATCTTAAGTTAACAATTTAAGGATAAACAAAGCAACACACCAAAGTCTTTCCACGGGGTAACAATGAAACGCTTCTTCCACTTTCAGATTTCAATAACCATTGACATAAGGACATGCCTCTTTCATCAAAACTTACCAGCATCTCTTCGAATTTAAGAAATTACTTCTTGATAGTAGAAGATGTTCTGCAATTACATCTCACAACTACATCGCAATTGATGAAGAAATTGATATAACAACTCCCTTCACATTCCCATCTATGCAGCAATTGATGTGAGAGCATTTGCTAATCCCTAGAACACAAGCCATGCTAAGTGTTTAAGCATTTACACCTGGGTTTTGGCATTTATGCAGTTCACCTTGGTGGTTAGCTCAAGGAAAAGCAATTCATCAAATAAGTGCTATTGTGTCTTTAAAGTTTTCCAATTCCCCTTAAGAATAGGAAATGCATAAATTATTTGTATGCATTTTGATGACTATCAGTGTTCACTAAAGTGGTCGCATATGAGGCCGCATATGTCTACATGAAGCCCTCTTATATGCATCCTTTGTGCATGTGCGACTTGTACGACCACCTTTTGTCTGGTTGGGTAATGAGATCCATATACGATAGTAATTAGAGAAGCATGAACCCTTACTCTCGAACCCCTGTTCTCTTTTATAAGCATCTCTCACCCCCGATACTCATCTCCTAATGAAACCCTAACCTCGCCGCCTCCAATCTCTGCTGCAACAGCTACCCCAAAGCTCCTTCGCCTCCAACCAGTGTTGTGAAGGCCCTCCACCACTTCGTTGCAGAGCTCCTCCGCCTCCCAGATCTTCAGAGATTGTGATATCCTCCATCAGATAACCCTAGATCCCCATTTCCCCCCTATTTGACGCTCTTTTTTATATGTTTGCGTGCGATGATATTTGGAATTTCAGTCATCTGCATGTATCACTGACGGGATAAAATATCAACCTTAAGTTTTTCTGTTTGAAATTTCATTATAAGCAATCCCCCACTTTTATAAGGCTCTCTCTCCATATAATATCGCGGTTCCCATAAACAAAATTTCCTTCAGATCTACTCCATATCTATCTCCAATTCCAGTATAATTTGAATAATGTATTAGTCTCTAACCATCACCATATATAATTATAATTACAGCCATCGGATCCTTTGTCGCCTATCCAACACAGTAGCTTCATGCAATAGAGCCTAACGATATATATCTAACTTGGTCGAGATTGTGTGGAAAACCCTTAACATTAGATTAAAATGGGAAAAAATGGAGAATTGGCTTGTACCTTGGACCTCATCTGCAACAACAGCTACAACAGCAAAAATCCAGAAGTAGAATGGGTTTTGGGGGAATAAGAGAGGAGAAAAAGAAGAAGATGGGGATCACGAAGATGGGGGTATGGTTATATTAATAAGTGAGAAATGAGGGTATGGGTAAAAGAAAGGTGAGGTGTTGAAAATTGGGGGAGGGGAGAGTGTAGCTGTGCTTTCTTTTTCTTTTCTTTTCTTTTTCTCTTTCTTTTCATTTTCCTTTCATACTTAAGGAATACTCAAACCATCACAGTTTCCATCTCGAATTTATGATTCGAACAGGTAAACACCCATTTTGACCGTCTAGGAGTGACGATCAAAATGAGGCCAATGTTCATATTTTTCTGACAAAAGATGCGTCTCAAAATCAGAAAAATACATTCTTGATTCATAATTAAAATTTGCAATTAAACCCAATCGAACGACCTCCAATAAATAAAGGATCAATTTTTTGATTACAGTTTGTCGAGATGGATATAGTGATGATCTTCGTTCATTTTGTTGTTCGGATAGCGTCAAGGAGTTTTCCAGTGACACGAAGTTCAATGCGATCAATTTAGATAACATCCACATGGGGATCCGATCTATGATCTGCTGACCGATTTGGATTCATTCGATATTAATTGGATTTTTATCGGGTCACGCAGACCCGAGTCAGGTTTGATTCAGTTTCGGATTCAGGTAGTTCAACCCGAGCGTTACACGTAGTAGTTGTAGGCATGGTAGAAGAAATCAGAGATAGAGGCATGTATACCTCTTCTTCAGAGTCCGAAGGAATCAACCTATCACATGTAAGAGAGAAATATAATAGACTCAAAGAAAGTGACATCCACACTAACATAATAGCTTCATCGAATAAGATCAAAACAAGGATATCCCTTTTGAGTTCTAGAACATCCCATAAAGACACATTTGACAGCTCTAAGAGAGATCTTGTCATGGTCAGGAGACGTATAATGAATAAAGGCAAACATATCCAAACACACAAGTAAGGGAGAAAAGATCCTTCTCGGAAAAAACACAGTCAAATAACGGAATGTTCTCTCCTAACACAGATGAGGGCATACAATTCACTAGATAGCAAGTAGTTAGAACCGTATCTCCCCAATAGGAATGTGTATCACGACTCTGAATTAAGAGGTATCCAGTGATATCTAAAGGATGACGATGTTTGTGTTCAGCTACCCTATTTTCTTGGGATGTATAGGCACATGAAGTCCAAGGGACCTGAAGATTTGAGAGAGTTGTAAGCCACATAATCCTAATGCATTGTCAGAACGAATATACTTGAAATTTATAGAAAATTATTTTTTATTTCATTAGTAAAAGACTGAATAACAGTTCAACATGAGACTTATTTTTGAGTAAACATAACTAAGACAACCTGAAAAAAATCATAAATACCAACAAGATAAAATCTATGCACATGATGGTCTGGGACATGACTGGACCCAAATATCAAGATGGACCAACTAAAAACTATGACAACCCTAACGACTCTAAAAAATAGACCAATGGTGCTTCCCAAGCTAGCAAGCCTCATACTAGAGGGTAGAGTGAAGAGAAATCTGAAGAAGCACGTGACATAGCTTCTGTAGAGGAACATGATCAAACCGAAGGTTCCATGCATAAGGTTAGATCGATCCAGACGAATGGTCAAAAGACCTGCATATGGGGACTGGACCAATCTATAGAGACCTTACTCATGACCAGATCCAATCACCCTACCCGTAAGAATGTCCTAAAACACAAGAGAAGGAGGACCAAATATGGAACGATAACGTAAATATTTTTTTATTTGACTAATAAACAGTTACTCACAAAAAAATCAAAAGCATGAAGAATATTTTATAGACAACTTACTGAAGTCAATTGCACATCCCCTGTTCAGTAATGGGAGAGTGGGTTCCATATGCTATAGCTATAGATTTGCCTAGTTGAATCGATATGTATGCACTGAACTGTCCTCCATCACCACAGAGGTGGTGTGAAGCTCCTGAATCCATAATCCATTCTGACAAATATGCTCTGTAACAACTTGGAAATGCATATGTAGTACCTGATGTGGTGGCAGATGCTAACACAACTATTTGAAGATCCTGAAGGTGGAGTAGACGACTCAGGTGCGAGCATAATCTCTCTCAGTCTTGTCACAAGCTCATCGAACCTATGATCAGATATTAGAGGAGGAGCACCAAATGGATGCTTCTTCTCTGCAACATGAGTTGAAACAAGAAAATCATGCTCGGAGTAGCATGTATCCTCAGAATGACCTGGTATGTGGCAGTAATTACACGACTGACAGGGTTGACTACCCCTCCCTTGCCATGAGCACCACATCCTCTATACTAGGTTGACCTCCCTATACCACGATATGTGGCCATGGACAAGATGGTATGTGACTGATAAGTAGCACCACCATGTATTACAGAAACCTACTTAATCTATGATATGCCTCCTTCATTAGAGGTATAATAGCATCAGTAAGGATCTATGATTGATCTGTATCGTAATCAAGATTAAGAGTTGCAAGAAAGACTCCAGTCATCACCAAATCTTTGCAACCCTTGAGTTGTTCTGGCGAAGCAGTCAAGGAAATGAAACCATGAAGCTTCTCAATCATACCCATGAGAGAAGTGCAAAGGGTATGAAGAGGGTGTCAGTTATGTTAGATGCGAAGGTATCATGCTGAAGTTGCAGTATCTTCTACCTGATCTTAACCTGCGAGTGAGTAGTAGCGAGGATGTCTCAGATCGCCTTAGATATGGACTGACTCGAAAAATCAATGGCTATCTCCACGGACACCGCCCTTGACAGCCAGACACGCCCATATGCATCATCTGCCTCTGAAGAGGCATTAACCTCAGTCTTGTCGATTGGTCCGTCCTGCATCAGAATGTGCTTCTCACCATTGCACTACATTAGGCTCACGAATTACATAGCCCATAACTCATAATTAACCCGTTGGGAGGAATGAAAGACTTGCTTATTCATGAGATCCTATGGCTCTCTTATATAGGAGAAAAAACACTGGGTAAATATCAAGAAAGGTACATAAAGAAAATAAAATAAAAAATAACACCAAAGATGTATAGTAATCTCAACATTCCCCCTCAAGCTGGATCATATATGTCTATCATTCTCAGCTTGGAACAACATCTTTGAAAAGGGCCTTTAGTAAGAGCTTTGGTGAATATATCAACAGTCTCATCTCCAGTAGAAACATGAGATGTAGATATGAGACCCTTCTAGAGCATCTCTCTAGTATAGTGGCAATCCACCTCTATATGCCTTGTATGTTCACAGAATGCAGGATTATTTACAATAAAAATGTTGCCGGATTGTCACATAGAAGCTACGTAGGAACAGATACATCAATTGTAAGATCTATCAAAATTGATCTCACCCACATTATCTATGTGCTTCCTTGAGCCTAGGCCCTATTTTTTGATTCTGCACTAGATCTAGTAACCACTGTATGTTTTTTACTTTTCCATGACACGAGTCAGCTGCCAAAAAATATAGCATAGCCAGAAGTAGACTTCATGTCCCAAGTGCATCCTGCATAATATGCGTCAGCACATGATGTCACATCAAGAGAAGTGCTTCTGCTGAATATAATCCCACTTCCTCATAAAGACTTCAAATATCTCAAAATCATATAGACGACATCCATTTAAACCTTCCTAGGCTGTTCCATGAACTGGCTCACTTTGCTCACGATAAAAGATATATCTGGCCTGGTGATGGTAGCATATAGAAGTTTCCCAACGAGCTCTCTGTATCTCTTTTAATCTACCTCCTATGTATCATCATCATATAGTGTCATACTCAGATCCATAGGAGTAGTAGCAGGTTTGCAACGGTCATGCCTATTTCTATAAGAAGATTAGCAACAGACTTCCTCTGGGTCATCAGATGACCACGCTGGTTCCTGGCGAACTCTAATCCAAGGAAGTATCGAAGTTTGCCAATGTCTTTGGTAACCAATTGCTGATCTAGGAACTCCTTGGGCATCTGAATGCCCTGCTCATCATCACATGTGACAATAATATCATCAACATAAATGAGAATAACAATAGTACTGCTCTGTATCCTTTGGACAAAAAGTGAGTGATCCACAGTGGACCGAGCAAACCCCTAATGGTCTATCAATTCTGAAAGCTTCTGATACCAAGCTCTGGGACTCTGTTTTAGGCCGTAGATCAACTTATGGAGCCTACACACTTTCTGAGACCCTCCCTCAACAGTAAACCACGATGCTTGCTGCATATTAACCTCTTCTTGGAGATCTCCATAAAGAAATACATTCTTCACATCAAATTGGTAAAGAGACCAATCCTGTGAAAAAAACTAATAGGTGAATGCACCACTGGAGAGAAGGCATCCTCATAATCCACCTCATAAGTCCGATTGAATCCACATGCTACAACCTTGCCTTGTAGTGATCCACACTACCATCCGCTCGCTGCTTCACCGTAAATATCCATTTACACCCCACAACAGATGCACCTGGAGGGGCGTGTTGAAGATCGAATTGGGAGATGCAAGTTGGACTTGCAAGGTGGAATGTGTTCCCGCTTCTTTTTATCCGAGTTGTAGGTTCTCATATTATTGGGATGCAACAAAGATAAGGAAGGAGATCCCAGATCTTGCTTGAGATATAATGGTTAGTATATCTCTTACACTGAAAGTGATTAAGGGAATGAACTTTCTGTTTTGACAAGGCAAGACAACTTTGATATAAAAATTCCTAAATCAAAGTGAAATATGTATATATATATATAAATATATACACTTATGCAAATTTCTTATTTCAGATAATCCTTCATTAAAACCTACTCAATGATATACTCAATAATAACCAGTAGAATATCATGGATTGGACTCATGATCCATATATTGTACTTGTAGTTGGACACGTAATGTATGTGGTTGCAATGTGCAAGTTTCCTCATAATAATGAGGAATGACAAATAAATGGATAATAGGACTACAACCCTAGGGTTTGTGTGTCTCTATAGTCTTGATATCATCAAATGTACTTTGGAAGTGACATGTCGATGATGATCGTAATTGTCAAATAATCCTTATAAAAACAATGAAGATATTCTGGCATACATATGTGCTCTTGACATTTATCATGAATGAGATGGTTCACTGCATCATGCAGAATGGTAGCTCTATAAGAGATGATGTATTCAAAATGTTTGAATACCTACCTAAACCAATATTTCAAGAGTTTAAATGGATGTAGATACGATGAGTGTCATCGTTCTACTGTCTCTACTCTAATTATTCATGAAGCTTCATAATATTCATATTGCATGAATTTAATGAAGCATGTGTAAATGTTGAAATACTCTTACGTTGAATTCTTTTGAATTTAACGTAAGAGATCCTTAGTCTTATGCAATGGTTGTTCATAGATAAAGGGAGCGTAGTGGAAGCACGGGTTGGACCCAAGTAAGAAGTATAGTCAAAGAGTTGACTGTACTTATGTGACTTCCATATGACATCCAAAGAGTTGGATGAATGCCAATACTACAATAACTTGATGTGTTGATAGTATGACTATCAAGTCTGTCTAGAATCCTTAGAGAAGGACTCGAATAGAGCATCAGAATAATCTACATAAATCATTGATATTGACTTGCTTATTGAATAAGATAAAGTCTTGTAATTGTATCTCAATCTTCTACAACACTTGCACTGGGTTGCATATGTTTTAGAAGACTAGAAAATTTAATCTTAAGGCTTATAGTCATCCACATAGATATTGATGCAATTGTTCCAACAATCTCTATTGGATTGAAAGGCTTCATAATTTCAGTGGGAGAGCCCTTAGTCCTAGAGAATGTCTCTATGACCTAGATATTAGAATACACTCATTGTTTATTTCTAAATGTTGGAAACAAACGTAAATTTTGTAATAAATCTATCATAAAGAGTTATAATGGAGATATTTCAGATAGTAATCTAAAATCTAGTGGACTCCGCTAAATTAGAAAATTGATGAATGATTCATTAACATTTCTAAATACTGAAATGAAACCTTAAGATCAATAGGAGGATTAAGATCATTTGACAATGATCTAGCATCAAGCCTTGGACATTTGTCTATTGATTTGATCAATAGACTAGTGAGAGATGAAACTTTAGAATGCCTAAAATTTCAAAACTTACATACTTATGAATATTGTATTCAAAGTAAATTGTCCAGTACACCCTTCCTTGGGAAAGGTGTAAGATGTCAAGGTATTCAGGATCTCATACATATTGATGTATGTGGATCATCTATATCATAGTAAACATTATGGATATGTGATATCTGTTCATGATTATGTATGGTATCAGATTTCTTCTCTTCATCTAAGAAACCTTTGAAATGTTCAAAGATTTCATTATTTTTGGTTTAGAACCAAAGTTTGAAGGAAGAGAAAATGAATTTAATCTAATCTAGGTAGCAAGTACCTGTTAGATAAATTCAAAGAATACCTTATGGAGATATAAATATCATTTCTATATCAATCCTCCTAATACACCTTGATTCAATAGAGTTACAGGGAGATACAATTGGATCATGTGTGACATGATTTGATCAATAATGAATTTTAGCATAATTTCCTCCTAGTTTCCAGGTATATATGTAGTAGAGACTACATTATATATCCTTAATGAGATTCCATGCAAATAAGCTGGAATTGAGCACTAGAGAGTGCAGCTTCATTAAGAAAATAAAGGATGGTATTGGATACCTACTTTATGACCTTGATAAAATATCTCATCTCTGAGAGTGTAATTCCTAGAGGTTGAGACTCTTGAGAATCAAGATGAAAATGAATTATAGGAACTCATTTAATCTTGAGAAGATAATGAGGCTCTTGAAATTGGAAACTAAAAGGATAATTAAAGATTAAACACTAATACCTCTTCAAATGAGTTTGAGGATGGATTCCATGTGTCAGAGAAATCTGACAATGATCGAACTTCATTTGATGAAGCTTCTGAAGATCATGACATGGAAAGATGGATTTTAGCAATGAAAGTCTAAAGTAGATTTCATATACAAGTGTTGTATATGGACCCTCAAGGATCCACCTATATGGGTAAGACCCATAACAGTGTAAATGGATCTTCAAGAGATGTAAGTAAAGATTGCATTCCTCTATGAATACCTCTCTGAGGATATTTACATGAAGTAGCCCCAGGGCTTCATGGTTGAGGAAAGCAAGATGTGCAAGCTAAAGAAATCCATCTATGGACTCATATAAGATTCTTATTGCTGGAAAATAAGATTTGATGAAATTATAAATGTTATGATTTTAGATAGAATCTTGATGAACCATATGAAGCTTAGTGGGAGTGCCTTTGTGTTCATCGTGCTAAATATAGATGATTTCCTAATCATTTGGAATGATATAAGGATGTTAATAAGTTTTTTATTATCTGGTTGTTCCATAACTTGAGATATGATCTCAACGATACCTCTTGGATATTAGTTCTGAAGTTGTTCAGAAGCAAAGAGAAGTGGGTATTAGGACTGTTACAATAGTAGTACACCTTGAACATATTCCATTTTTTGGAAAATTCCAAGAAAGGCTTCCATCCCTTAAGATATGGTACTGACAAATCTAAAGGGATAGTACCTCAAAGAGTTGAGGAAGTAAATGCTATAACTACTTGCACTTGTGCATTAGTTACGAGAAGCTGATTGTATGCTAGATGTGTACAAAAGCCAGATATCTGCCATGCAGTGGGAGTAGTAAAGTGTTGCTAACCCTACTATGGAGAGAAAACACTTGATTACAGTAACAACAAAATCTTCATATACGACAAGATTTTGAGATAGTGATCTCAAAAGTCTTATCTTCAAAAGTTTAAGACTTCATAGATAGTGATCTAGAAGGTCTTAACTGTGAATACCTTAAGAGATAATGATCTCCAGGAATAAGGGTATTCCGATAAGGATTATGAAAATGCTGGTTATGATAATTGTTAAGTTGTAGTGTCAAGGATACTATAACTAACAAGATTGAGTATTAGTTGCATAAGATGCAACATTCGCATTAGATGCGAGCACTGTTACTGGGGATATGCATGTGCCGTAAAAGGACTTGGCGTAGACTTGCAGGAACAGAGTGACGGATAAACTTACCTAGCTATTTTCTAAATAGGCTATGATTGTCACATGAGTGTGGGCTTAAATGATTAGCCCATTAATGGCTCTTTGGTCTAGTTGGAGATTGTTGGACATGCGAGCCTACGACAAGCCATTATGCAATAAATGTTATTGCAAATATCATTCCTTGATCTGAAATGAAGAATAAATAATTTGCATAATAGGTCCCTTAGTACAATTAGGGTTATGTATCATGGCCATCTTGATGATCATACAGCTGTTGATTCAACTGTTGAATCATAGAGGCTGGTGCTTGGATGGATTTCTAAAGAGTTAGATTGGGGACTCAGCAAGCACCGTCAAATGATTGTTAAGAGATGCTCTCCAGTCTGAGTAGGAGATGGTAATCCTTATCTCTAAAGGTTGATTGACGAATCCGAAAATGTCGGTTTTAAGAAGTTGTTTTTATCGTGTCGTGCGTTGTAGGCGGTAGTCGGAAACGGTCAAGAAAATACCACAAATAAGTTATTCAATTTTTAATCTCGTGGTTTTATGTTTATTTTACATGGGCAAGTCCCAAGGTCGATCACAAGGAGGCAAATGAACAACCTAGAGAGATGTCTATCAAAGTTCGTGTTCGGTTTTCGAGGCGGTCCTTTTTTTTAAGAATTTTCAATGCAATAGAGGGTGCAATATGCAAATCCGGCCTACTTTATGGACTAAAAGGTAAATTTCATTTAAATGATGTCCGAAAAATATGAAACTTGGCCGAGATGTAAAATATGATGAAATAAGTGCACTGTATTTTTTTTGGAATTTTTGGATGCAATATGAATTTTTTATGGGTTTTTAAATGCAAATAGAATGATTTTCGATATTTAATTATAGTAAATATTAAACCTACTTATTTTAAAGAAATAAAATTATCTAAGATCTATCACTAGGTGATGGTTCTCAGAAAAATCCTAAACCTCGAAAATGTGGGGTTTAATACCTATTAAAAATTAAATACTAAAAGATGTAAAATGATTTTTACAGGACAAAATATGCATCCAAATGCAAATCTTTTTGGGCACAATGTTAAGAACAATTAACTCTACAATATGTTATTTTTCGGGGATTTTTAGAGCAAGAGTTAATTAACAATGAATTTTAGAGCAAGAGATGGGTAAAATATGTAAATTTCCACAAAACAGTTATTTATTAATTAACCATCAATCATAAAATTACCCACAAGATGTTAAAGTGTAGAGAATCAATTAACAAACATCATGCTATTTTTCGATTAATAAAATAATGTAAAGAGAAGGTCCAAAATCACAGGGGAACATAGGCGTACAGATGCAATATAAATAAATAAATAAATGAAAATGCAAAGGGGGGACTTGTTTGTAGTTACCAATACTGATAGGGGGCAATGCTGCAAAATGTCCAAGTAGCACGTGCCAGGCACGTGCCCTTGGAGGCGGGGGTCGAGGCGCAAATAGAGGAGATCAGGGGGGTCTTGCTGCAATTGACCCAGTGGGTCACGTGCGTGGCACGTGACCCCCTGGGGACGAATCTGGCCGATAACGTCCCCCTACCACGTGCTGAGCATGTGAGGCAGGGGCCTCGGGTCTGGCTCCCGATGGTGATAGCGGCGGAGGATGACGGCCAAGGCGGAGGAGAGATGGGCCGGCAGGCGGAGGACCGGTGGGTGTAGCGGTGACTGGCGTGGCCGACACACGGTCGGCGGACGTCGGGGTAGCGGCGGAGCTGGTTGGTGGAGTTGATGACGATGACGGTCGGTGGAGCTGTTGTCGAGCGTCGGCAGAAAGTCAGCCTCCCTCTGGCCGACACACGGCCTAGAGGGCGGCGTAATGGGCGTCGACCGGCGATGAAGAGGCGGAGGCGAGCGATGGGGCTGGCGGCGCGGTGGCGATGGTGGAGTCGGATGCGGAGGGGTTGCGAAGTCAGCCGATGGCGGTTGATGTAGCGACGAAGAGATCGAGAGATGTAGAGAGAGAGAGAGAAAGAGGGAGAAAAAGAGAGTACCTGGAAATAAGGCTCGACGACCGGTCGCTGGAGTGGAGCAGCGGCGATGGAGGCTTGCTGCGATGAAGCACGGGGAGGCTTCGGATCACGCCGGCGAGAGGGGGGTTGCTCTCGGGCTGTCACCACCGGAGAAAGGGGTCTCGACGAGGATAGGCGGATGAAGTGGAGGAGGCCGGCGGTGCTTCTTTTATAGGCCCTGGAGGTTGTCGGAGATGGAAGGTGGTGGAGGGATTCGCAGGATTCGACGAGATCGAGGAGGCATGCGACGTGAATCGGAGATGGAGCGGGGCGAGATTCGAGCGAGCGGCGCGGCGAGATTGGTGGCGAAGATCGCAAGGAAGCGTCACGGGGCAGCAGCGACCTGATTTGGAAAAGAAGGCCCGATGGGGAAGATGCACAGACACCGTCCGATTGACGAGATCGGACGGTCTCTGTGCTGCCACGTGGCGATGGGCGCAAAAGGGTGCGAGGCACGTGCGTGGCGCGTGCCTGAAAGGCACGTGCGTTGCACGTGCTTCGTATTTAATTTTTTTTTTATAAATAAAAAACGATATATAAATAAGCCAAAAATGGCTGACACGTGGCGTCACCAGGTGCTGCCACGTGTCAGCACCAGAAAATTCCGAAGATAAATATTTTGTAAAATATAAAAGAAATAGTAAATGGTCTTGGATCGAAAAAGTTTCTTCACGAAAATTGCTCGTCTCGATGAGATTTTTCTACAACATTCATGAAGACATCAAAACCAAAATCGATCATTTGCATAAAGTGGATTTTTGTGGTATCCCATGTACATAGAACACCTTGATTTTGGGGTTTTATAATTTTTATGTCCTTTTTCTGATCAGATAAAAATCCGAAAAATTACGGTAAAATCAAAGATAAATAAAGATAACTTAATCTAAATTTTTTGGATTTTTATTAATAGGTTAAATAAGTATATAAAGTAATAGGTTAAAACCCGCTAAAATACACAATGTACAAAAGAGGCCCAAAACCCAACTTTCACATATGAGCTCCGATTCACTTGAACTTGGCCTTGTTTTGAAGGTAATTGAATGTACATTACTTCAAAAGTGAGTAGGATTAAATCGGACACTGGATGAGGGAGATATGAGGCTTTTAGTCCGGAAATCCTGAAACTAGGGTTTGGGTTTTTGGTCCACTTATTTGGGTTAGTTATTTTTTTGTATTTTTCCTTTATTCTTGTTAGTGATGTGTATCCAGTGGATATGGTTTTGAGTCATTCGGAGTTAGTATGAATGAGTTAAAAATCCGGGAAGTTAGGCTATTTACAGGTCATTTTGGCTTGGATTTTTGGCTTCTTATTTTGTGCAGATTTTTGTGATAAAATGCAATTCTTATGAAATCATGCATGAATGCTAATTATGCAGAATAGGTGCTAAAATGCTGTTGATTTTAAGGGATTTGAGCTTAATAAATGATATTTAGAGTGATGAATACGAGACTCGTCATCCCCCTATACTTAAAGCATGCTCGTCCCTGAGCATCAAAAAGAAATGCCATGAGGTGAAATGAGATTGGGTTCCATACCAGGACCATGAGATGAAGGTGAGAGTGAACCTAAACTCAACATTTGGATTATTTGTGTGTCGGAACTTCTGTGAGACTTAGAATTTTAAAATCAACAGTCCTCAAGTTCTACAAATCATTTCTTACTGTTTCGGCTCAGAAGTCATCTTAGATCAATCCTCTTCCCAAAGCATGCCCTATGAACATTGAATAACCGACTCTTGTGTGTGAAAGGTTTTAGCTCTTCCCACCCAGAATGCCGGACTACTGCGCAAACCTCCTCTCCAATAACTCGTCCTCGGGGAGTCAGGTATTTCCTTCTAAGGTCTGTCGCGTTGTGTTCACAATCGAATTGGGGGGAGAAGTTAGAAGAATGAGAAAAGAACTGGAGGGTGATCAGTGTAGTTCACCTCTCCTTGTGAAGTTGGCCAGTGTAGCCGAGTCTCCACCAAGATCTGCAGGTTTCTTGAAGCTTGGACCTTTTTGGTCAGATTTTATTTGGTAGTTGCTTCTTTGTATTTGGAATTTTTGGTGGTTCTGCTTGCATCTTGTTGTGCCCCTACGGATATAGCATCTTTTGTTTCCGTACATTTTTTGGGGTCTTAGAAAAAATTGTCCCCAGCTGTCCATCCCTTTTCCGAAGCTTTATTTCAACCCGTACTCCGGTGTTTAGATTTCCACGCTACCAGAAAAGAAACTTACACAGTCTTCCAACATCCCGTTTGAGTTGAGCTAAGTGCATAGTGCGAGAGTACAAATTAATTCCTTATTCCGGAGTTGTACCCAGAATGAAGAGACCAGGTTAGACACTAAGAGTCAAACTCTATGCATTGTTATGTGGAACTCAAAGAATTAAGTCACAGACCTGAAGATTCTAACATCCTATTTCTCGTTGACGTTCCTCTGAAAATTAGGTTGATTAAGGTTAAGTTCAGACCACTCTCGGTTTCGGCTCATAACTCGGTTCAGAACCCAATGACTTTTCACAGATGCAAATGAATGTAATGCTGGATGAAGTGCAGGTGTGTGGAATGCAAACACATTTTTTTGATGATCTTCTTTTTTTTAATGCAAAAATGAATAAAAAGCCTTTTTTTTCAAAAAATTTGGGCAAAGTCAGTGTTAGTAGCAAAACGTTTTTTTACCCATCCCGTAAATACATATAGACTTATGCGCAAGTACGAGGTATGGCTAAAATATATACATAGTATATATACAAACCCCCCTATACTTAGCGAGTGCTGTGTCCTCAGAGCACAAGAAGCGTAATGAAGACAGAGCTCGGGCTAAGCATTAGAGAGTGGAAAAAATTGTTATACAATGGTCCGCCCCCCTATACTTAGACTGTGAATAGTCTAAGTATAGAAGAAGAACGCAAGAAGAGGTGGTCAGGATATGTAAATGAGGAGAGTATATACAGGTGGTTGTCGGGTCCCCCTATACTTAGGCTCTGGTCAGCCTAAGTATAGAAGAAGGAGGAATATGGAGTGATCGAGAGATAGGAGTGTGATGAGGGAAATGGTATATACAAATGGCATCGGTCCCCCCCCCATACTTAGGCCTTGGCCTAAGTAGAGGAAGAAGTTATACAAGGGGATCGATGTGGTCGGGAGGGAGGGTGGGTTTGATCTGATATATCGTCAATGTCCTTGCTCTGTGTGAAATAGATGACCTCAATTGCACTGTATGTTCTTTGGATGATTCTATATATGGCTTCAGTAATTGTCCATTCACTGAGAAAGGTTGTGCATCATCTTTGAGTTCTGCAATGTCCACACTTCCATTGGTATGCACATCGATGACAACATAGGGACCCGTCCATTTCGATTTCAGTTTCCCATGAAAAATCTTTAACCGAGCATTAAACAACCATACTTTCTGCCCAGGGACAAAGGTTTTATCTCGAATGTGTCTATCATGCCATTTCTTGACCTTGTCCTTATAAATCACACTGTTGTCATATGCTCGGTTTCGGATTTCAATTAGCTCATTCAGATTTAGGTCTCGACATAATTTCCCAAGGTGACAACTCTAGTTCAACTTTTTGATTGCCCATTCAGATTTGTGAATCAGTTCTGCAGGAAGATGGCATGGCTTTCCATAAATCATCCTAAAAGGTGAAGTGCCGAGTGGTGTTTTATAAGATGTCCTATAGGCCCAAAGAACTTGATCCAACAGTTTTGACCAATCCTTCCTATCTGGACGAACCAACTTTTAAAGTATACTCTTCACTTCTCTATTAGAAACTTCTGCCATGCCATTAGATTGTGGATGATAAGGGTTGGCTATTCTATGTTCAAATTTGTACTCCTTAGCCAAAGATCTCATTTCTCTATTCACAAAGTGGCTACCTCCATCAGAAATCAAGACTTTTGGTATCCTGAACCTTGCAATGATATTATCCTTGATAAATTTACAGACGGTTTTGCTGTCTGCGGTTCGGGTTGGAATAGCCTCTACCCATCTAGACAAATAATCAACCGCTAACAAGATGTACTCAAACCCATTGCTATTGGGAAAGGGACCCATAAAATCAATCCCCCATGCATCGAAAACATCACAGAAAATCATTGGTTGCATGGGCATTTCGTCTCTATAACCAACGGTCCCTCCCATCCTTTGACAAATCGGGCAAGACCGTACAAAGTCATTAGCATCACGAAATAAGGTCTGCCAGTAAAATCCACATTGGAGTACCTTGTGTGCGGTTCTCTTTCCCGAATGGTGTCCTCTAGCCTCGAGAGTGTAACAATGTGTGAGGACACTCTGGTATTCTTTTTGAGGAATACATCTTCTCCAGACACTATCCGCTCCTTCATAAAAAAGGAAAGGATCGTCCCAATGGTATTTTCTTGAATCCGACTTCAGTTTATCAATCATTTTCTTGGTCCAACCAAAGGGAACCTTCTTGGAGACAAGGTAGTCACGATGTTGGAATACCATGGGGTTGAATCAATAGTGCAAACAGATTCGTTTGGAAAAGTCTTCTTAATAGGTTCAGTGTCAGGATAATCATTTTTCTCAAGTCGGGAAAGGTGATCGGCAACAACATTCTTTATTCCAGGTTTATCTTTGATCTCCAAATTAAATTCCTGGATTAACAAGATCCACCTCAAAAGCCGTGCCTTGGCATCTTTCTTTTCCATGAGGTATCTAATTGCCGTATGATCAGTGAAAATTGTCACCTTGGAGCCCAATATATATGATCTGAATTTTTCAAGGGCCCAAACAACCGCGAGCATTTCCTTTTCAGTCACTGTATAATTTTTCTGTGCAGGATCTAATACTTTGCTCGCTAGTGAATCACATAAGGGATTCCATCCCGTCTTTGTCCCAGCACAGCTCCGACAACGAAATCCGATGCATCAGTCATTATCTCAAAGGGAAGAGACCAGTCGGGAGCTTGTAATATTGGCGATTCACATATTTTCTGTTTGAGGAGCTTGAAGGGTTCAAGACACTTGTGATTTAGAATAAACTCGGTGTCTTTTCCTAAGAGCTCAGTCAGTGGGCGGGCGATCTTTGAAAAATCAGGGATGAACCTTCGATAGAATCCAACATGCCCTAGAAAAGACCGCACTGACTTGACGTTGGTTGGTGGCTCCAGTTTCTTGATCACATCCACCTTGGCAGGGTCGACCTCCATTCCCTTTTTGTAGATAACATGCCCCAACACGATACCCTCAGTCACCATAAAGTGACTCTTCTCCCAAGAAAGTACCAGATTAACCTCCCTGCATCTCTTTGGGACTCGATCCAAGTGTGTTAAACATGTGTCAAATGAATCACCATGGACCGAAAAGTCATCCATGAAGACTTCCAGGAAATCACCCACCATTTCGGCAAATACGGCAATCATGCACCGCTGAAAAGTTCCTGGGGCATTACAAAGCCCAAATGGCATGGGCTTGAATGCGTAGGTACCGAAAGGACATGTAAACGTGGTTTTTTCCTGATCCTCGGGAGCAATAGCTACTTGATTGTAGCCGGAGTACCCATCAAGAAAACAGAAGAATGCTTTCCCTGCAAGTCTCTCCAAGATTTGATCAATAAATGGCAGTGGAAAGTAATCTTTCTTGGTCGCAGCATTCAAGCGCCTGTAATCGACACATACACGCCACGACGTGGGTACTTGGGTCGTGATCTCTACCCCCTCCTCGTTGGTGACCATCTGGATTCCCGACTTCTTCGGGACAACATGAAGGGGGGCCACCCACTTGGAGTCAGAAATGGGGTATATAAAACCTGCTTTGCACCACTTCTCGATCTCTTTTTTAACCACTTCCCGAAGATTGGGGTTTAATGTTCTCTGAAATTCACGGGAAGGCCTTGCGTTATCCTCAACATAAATTTGGTGCGAGCAGAGAGCAGGGTTGATTCCTACGAGATCCGACACCGTCCAACCGATGGATTTTCGATTTTTCTCACGGACTTCTATTAGTCTGGATTCTTGTTCTAATGTCAATGATGAGCTAATGATCACAGGGAATTTGTTTTTGGGTCCTTTGAGAAATGCATACTTCAAGGTGGGAGGGAGGGGTTTCAGCTCTGGCAGATCTACATCATCAATCAAATCTGGCTGAATATCTTTTAAGTCTGGGTCAGTGATTGTTGGTGGTGGATCATTCTGTGATATGCTAGCCACTGATCTTGAAAGAAAGTGAGTCGGCTTGCAAAAGTAGTGTGGTAATTCAGCCAAAGCCGCATCTGACTCGTCATTGATTTTTTTCAAAGAGGATGGGATGGACCAATCTGAAAGGAGTTCTGTGTCATCATACAGGTGTTCAGATTTGTCAGGTAATAGATCACACACTGTATGGCACATTGTTTCTTCTTCTGATGTGATGGTATCCATGTGAAGATCTGGCAGTTGGTCCCAAGGTCCGGTAGTGCTGATTAGATTACACTCAGAGGTTTCGGCCTCTTCAGTGGTGGATTCGGAATCAGGTCATTGCCATTTTGTTTGTCTCATTTCCAGATCCACTTCTCCATCTAGGGAGCGGAATTTCATCATTCCAGTGTCGTAATTGAATACAGCCTTGGCGGTTCTTAAGAAGGGTCTTCCCAAAATGATTTGCGATTCTTTCCAATGGTTCGGGGTCTCCATGTCAAGGACAGTGAAGTCCACTTTGTATTCCGTACCCTCCACCATAATGATAACATTTTTCACTTCTCCCTTAGGTCTTTTAGTAGATTTGTCAGCGAATTGGAGTAAATATAGTGATTTCTGAAGAGGTCCTAACTCCAATCGGTAATATAAGGATAAGGGAAGAAGATTGATTGAAGAACCATTGTCGAGAAGTGTGCGTGCGAATGCGATACGGCCAATGCGGCTTTCCACATAATGAGCACCCAGATCTCTTTTCTTTCTTGGTAAATGCTGGTTTCTTACGCATTTGGTAGTGGCCACTGTCAGAACATGAGTCTCCACAAATTGGTTTGTTTTCTTTGTGCGGGTCCGGGTAGGAGTACATTTCATTTTCAAATATTTCTGAAATGCAGGGTTACTGGCCACATATTGATCAAAGGGTACCTTAACTGTGAAGTTTTGTTGACAGAACTTTTCCATCACTGGGTCACTCTGGATAGTTTTCTTTTGTCTTCCTTTCTTGAGAGCATGGGGGAAAGGAATGGAAGCATTTGAGATAGGAGAAAGAGATCCAGAATCATAAATAAGAGCATCTTTATTAAATTTGGAGTTCTTATTACAATCGTAATTTTCTGGATTATCATCATGTTGCTGAAATGGTGACAAAGGTATTTTCGCAACAGCTAGAGGTTCAAGGTCCTCTGTAGTCTCCATAGATGCTTTTCCCTTCCTTTGGGCAGAAATCCTCGGGCGTCCTTCGTCTTCATCCTCAGAAGCATCCTCCGGTTGATCTTCCGAGTCACGATGGTCAGCTTCCCTTGCCCGGTCAGGTACGACCACGGTCCTTCCGCTCCTGAGGGACATGGCATTGATTTTGTTAAACGAAAGGGTCTCGTGTTCAGATGTGGAAAAGTCTGAGTAATATACCTGATTGTTGTGTTGAGATGATTGAGATTTATTCAAGCTATTAGGGTTAGCTTGAACTTGGGCGGGAATGGCTGTGACTGGGGCTGTATGTGCTTCCTTCCAACGGGATAGACGATTAACATCTACCTGTAGGACGTACAGTTCATTCCGGAAGCTGCGAATTTCCTCCAGCATTTGTCTTTGGATATCAATCGGGTCTTCTGGAGGTTTGGATGATCGAGATGCTTGATTTGGAGCTTGATATTGTTGACGATGTTGTTGAGGTTGGTTCTGACGGTCGTGTGGCTGCTGCTGCCTCGAGGGCTGATTGTGTTGTGGAGTGGCATTGTAGGAAGTGGGTGGACGCTGATATTGTTGACGGTCCCCCAGATTACCCTGTCGGGTATTATCCTGTGTGTACCAGATGCCGTTTATCTCGAAAGTCAGAGGCGGGGCTTCTATGACTGTCTCGGTTGGAGGAGGTGACTGCTGGGAAGGTTGGACATAGGATTGGTCCTGAGTCCATGGTTGCAGTTGTCCAGAGCCTGGCTTCTCTTGGACATGATGCACATGATAAATTGGGACCGTAGGGGCAGTAGGCATCCCGATCTTGGACACCTTCTCAGTGAGTTCCTCCATTTGTTTTGAAAATTGAGAGAGCCGGTTGTCGATGTCGTTCACCATTTTATTAATGTGATCCACAACTGTTAATTTGTCTGGGATGATGTTCATTTTGGCAGCAAGTCCTCTGCTATTTCTGCAACGGTTTGTTTCCCTCCTTTGGCTTGATAGTTGTTCAATGAATCAGTGTAAGATCTACTAGCAATTTGTGAACGGCTAGTCTCCGCCATTTGCTCCAGTATTTTCCAGATGGTCTCAGCTCCTCGGGATGTGTAGTTTTCTCCACAGCAGCGCTGACTAGACCCTGAGTCCCGTGGTTAAGGCCAGAATAGAGGGATTGGACCAGGATGTTATTATCTAGGTCATGGTAGGGACATTTTTGCAGCAGATCCTTAAATCTATCCCATGCATCACAAAGTGGTTCATTTGGCATCTGAGAGAAGCTAGTGATGCGAGTCCTCATTTGATTGGTTCGACTCAAGGGATAGAATTTTTTCAAGAATAGGTTCTTGAACCTATCATAGGTGGTCACCGTCACTCCTAAATTTTTCACCCAGTAATCTGCCTTACCCTTCAAGGCGAAAGGTAATGCAGTGAGACGGATGTAGTCTTGGCTGACTTGTGGGTGCCTCTGATTAGAACATACTAGCTCCAAATCATGCAAGAATTCATAGGGTTTTTCATTCGAATTACCATGAAATTGGGGTAATTGATTCATGAAGTGTGGCTTCAGTTCATGGTGAACCTCAGGTTGAGGTGGCTGCAAGTAATTTATGACCCTATACTGCCCGGGATTATATGCAGCCTCCATTGGTGGTTCTTCCTCTGCATTCATTCTTTCCAATTGTGCCCTCATCAAATTTTGCTGCTGCTCAGATGCAACTAGTCTTGCGAGAATCATTTGCATCTGATCTTCATTTTGGTCATCTTCAGGATTGGTCTTCTTTGGAGGCATTTTTTGTGAAGTCTTCTTTTCACCTTCAGATTGTGAAAAATAGGAGTCAATAGTTTGAAGAGAATTATAAGATGAAGATTCTAGGGGAAGGTGTCCCTGAACCCAAGGTGGTTTTGAGTAAGATTGGCTCAGAGGATTTGAGATTGGAAAGTTTGTGGTAGTCAGAAAAGGGTTTGCTGAGTCCGAACAGAAATTACCACAATTTTCCATTCTCGATTTTCAAGAGATTATCAAGAGATGAATGGATGTTGATCAAATCAAACACAATACAAAATTCTTTTTCACCAACTCACGCAGTGAAGGTCGTAAGAGTTCGACCAATTTTCTTGTCAATTTTAAATGGTGAAAAGACAATCTTGTTAGCGAGATGAAATTTCGGATTTGGGCTCTAGCCTTAAGTGTTGTCTCTCGCCCACTAAGAAAAATAGAACATCCAAGGTCGGGGTTACTCTCCCGCAAAAATTCTTGATTTTATGGGTTCTTAAAGATCAGCTATATTTAGCTGTCCCGATTTTAATGAGGTGATCACTTGAAAAATTAGATGAGCACACATACACGTCTACCGTCCAGTCCCAATTTCCTTTAAAGTTATGTCTATAAAACAAGAGAGAGGAATTCGGGAAAAGCGGATGCACGCGGAAAACTATGATGAATGCTCAGTTAGAAGACTTACAGTGAATCCTCGTAATCTCCATGTGGGATGCTAGACAGAATTTAAAAATTATTCTATATGATGTGCAAGCCGATGGAAAAACCGCACCTAAGCAGAAAGTTCTATTAGCGGAAAGAATTGATTTAAATTTGGCTAAGTTGAACGATCTATGTGCGTCTCAATTAAAGTGCAGTATGGCTTAAGATCCTACGAGCACAAGCAAAAAATATAAATGCTCTGAGAGCCGTATGTGCAGGTCTATCCTAATCGCCACTCAAGTCGGGCCCCACCCTCACCGGAGAGTGAAACAGGCCACGACACACCACAGAATAGAGTCAGAGATCTTTCTACACACGCGAGAGTCCAAACGGACACCGCTGTAACATTACAAAAATTTAAAAATTGCAGGAATTAAAAACCTAGACTCTACGCTCTCTCACGACTCGACTCGATATTAAATTAATTGCGGTTTTATGTAAAAGTCGGTGAAGTTGCATCGTTTTTTTTGAAAAAAAAACCGCTCCACGTACAAAGTACCTCGCAAGAAAAAATAAGAGAGAAAATGTAAGAGAGTGACTCAAAAATATGAAAAATAAATGATGAAAACAAACTGCAGGAAAAAAACGAAATTTACAATGTGAAATTCGGGGGTCAGACTACCCGAATACGGAAAACCGAACAAAAATTTTTAAACAAAAAAACTAAGCCGTTTGCCTCCCCGGCAACGGCGCCATCTGACGAATCCGAAAATGCCGGTTTTAAGAAGTTGTTTTTATCGTGTCGTGCGTTGTAGGCGGCAGTCGGAAACGGTCAAGAAAATACCACAAATAAGTTATTCAACTTTTAATCTCGTGGTTTTATGGTTATTTTACTTGGGCAAGTCCCAAGGTCGATCACAAGGAGGCAAAGGAGCAACCTAGAGAGATGTCTATCAAAGTTCCTATTCGGTTTTCAAGGCGGTCCTTTTTTTTAAGAATTTTCAATGCAATAGAGGGTGCAATATGCAAATCCAGCATTCTTTATGGACTAAAATGTAAATTTCATTTAAATGATGTCCGAAAAATATGAAACTTGGCCAAGATGTAAAATATGATGAAATAAGTGCACTGTAATTTTTTTGGAATTTTTGGATGCAATATGAATTTTTTATGGATTTTTAAATGCAAACAGAATGATTTTCAATATTTATTTATAATAAATATTAAACCTACTTATTTTCAAGAAATAAAATTATCTAAGATCTATCACTAGGTGATGGTTCTCAGAAAAATCCCAAACCTCCAAAATGTGGGGTTTAATACCTATTAAAAATTAAATACTAAAATATGCAAAATGATTTTTACAGGACAAAATATGCATCCAAATCAAATCTTTTTGGGCACAATGTTAAGCACAAATAACTCTACAATATGTGATTTTTCGGGGATTTTTAGAGCAAGAGTTAATCAACTACGAATTTTAGAGCAAGAGATGGGCAAAATATGCAAATTTCCACAAAACAATTATTTATTAATTAACCATCAATCATAAAATTACCCACAACATGTCAAAGTGTAGAGAATCAATTAACAAACATCATGCTATTTTTCGATTAAAAAAATAATGTAGAGAGAAGGTCCAAAATCACAGGGGAACACAGGGGTACATATGCAATATAAATAAATAAATGAAAATGAAAAGGGGGGACTTCTTTCTAGTTACCAATACTGATAGGGGGCAATGCTGCAAAATGTCCAAGTAGCACGTGCCAGGCACGTGCCCTTGGAGGCGGGGGTCGAGGCGCAAATAGAGGAGATCAGGGGGGTCTTGCTGCAATTGACCCAGTGGGTCACGTGCGGGGCACGTGACCCCCTGGGGACGAATCTGGCCGATGACGTCCCCCTACCACGTACTGAGCACGTGAGGCAGGGGCCTCGGGTCTGGCTCCCAGTGGCGATAGCGGCAAAGGATGTCGGCCAAGGCGGAGGAGAGATGGGCCGGCAGGCGGAGGACCGATGGGTGTAGCGGTGACTGGCGTGGCCGACACAAGGCCGGCGGACGTCGGGGTAGCGGCAGAGCTGGTTGGTGGAGTTGATGACGATGACGGTCGGTGGAGCTGTTGTCGAGCGTCGGCAGAAAGTCGGCCTCCCTCTGGTCGACACACGGCCTAGAGGGTGGCGTGATGGGCATCGACCGGCGATGAAGAGGCGGAGGCGAGCGATGGGGCCGGCGACGCGGTGGCGATGGTGGAGTCGGATGCGGAGGGGTTGCGAAGTCGGCCGATGGCGGTTGATGTAGCGGCGAAGAGATCGAGAGATGTAGAGAGAGAGAAAGAGGGAGAGAGAGAGTACCTGGAAATAAGGCTCGACGACTGGTCGTCGGAGCGGAGCAGCGACGATGGAGGCTTGCTGCGACGAAGCACGGGGAGACTTCGGATCACGCCGGCGAGAGGGGGGGTTGCTCACGGGCTGTCACCACCGGAGAAAGGGGTCTCGACGAGGATCGGCGGATGAAGTGGAGGAGGCCGACGGTGTTTCTTTTATAGGCCCTGGAGGTTGTCGGAGATGGAAGGTGGTGGAGGGATTCGCGGGATTCGACGAGATCGAGGAGGGATGCGACGTGAATCGGAGATGGAGCGGGGCGAGATTCGCGCGAGCGGTGCGGCGAGATTGGTGGCGAAGATCGCAAGGAAGCGGCGCGGGGCGGCGGCAGCCCCATTTGGAAAAGGAGGCCCGATGGGGAAGATGCACAGGCACCGTCCGATTGACGAGAACGGACGGTCTCTGTGCTGCCACGTGGCGATGGAAGCAAAAGGGTGCGAGGCACGTGCGTGGCGCGTGCCTGAAAGGCACGTGCGTTGCACGTGCTTTGTATTTAATTTTTTTTATAAATAAAAACGATATATAAATAAGCCAAAAATGGCTGACACGTGGCGTCACCAGGTGCTACCACGTGTCAGCACCAGAAAATTCCGAAGATAAATATTTTGTAAAATATAAAAGAAATAGTAAATGGTCTCGGATCGAAAAAGTTTCTTCACAAAAATTGCTCGTCTCGATGAGATCTACAACTTTCATGAAGACATCTTGCATAAAGTCAATTTTTGGGGTATCCCATGTACATAGAACACCTTGATTTTGGGGTTTTATAATTTTTCTGTCCTTTTTCAGATCAGATAAAAATCCGAAAAATTACGGTAAAATCAAATATAAATAAAGATAACTTAATTTAATTTTTTTGGATTTTTATTAATAGGTTAAATAAGTATATAAAGTAATAGGTTAAAACCCGCTAAAATACACAATGTACAAAAGAGGCCCAAAACCCAACTTTCACATATGAGCTCCGATTCACTTAAACTTGGTCTTGTTTTGAAGGTAATTGAATGTATATTAGTTCAAAAGTGAGTAGGATTAAATCGGACACTGGATGTGGGAGATATGAGGCTTTTAGTCTGGAAATCCTGAAACTAGGGTTTGGGTTTTTGGTCCACTTATTTGGGTTAGTTATTTTTTTATTTTTCCTTTATTCTTGTTAGTGATGTGTACCCAGTGGAAGTGGTTTTGAGTCATTCGGAGTTAGTATGAATGAGTTAAAAATCCAGGAAGTTAGGCTATTTACATGTCATTTTGGCTTGGATTTTTGGCTTCTTATTTTGTGCAGATTTTTGTGATAAAATGCAATTCTTATGAAATCATGCATGAATGCTAATTATGCAGAATAGATGTTAAAACGCTGTTGATTTTAAGGGATTTGAGCTTAATAAATGAGATTTAGAGTGATGAATACGAGATTCATCATTGATATCTGACCAACCTCTTGATGCAGGTCCTCTGCATAGGAATAGAGATTTGGAGGTGTCAGATTAGTTAGGTCAAAGAGTTGACTTAATGAGATCGAGATAACCAAAGTCGCATATCGTATGCTGTCACGATATAGGCACGCATCCTCTGACTGGAGACAGATGTGTTACTATATGTTTGAGTATGTACATTTGGCAGACCAATAGGTTGATGACCTAATCAAGGTCTAAACACCAGCGCGTTGGTGTGCATGTAAGGGCATATGAGTAATATGATCTCTCAAAGGGATCATACAGGTTCAGTTACTGAACCGGAAGACATGAGCTCACTCATGAGATATTGGGAAGAATCAAATTCCTTGCGCACGATCGTCTCGCTTTGGAAGCTTGACTGAATTTGTAGGTTTGATATATACTTTTGGAAAGTATATGATCAAGACCTAGGTATGATATATGCTTTTGGAAAGTATATGATTGATACTGACTCCCAATGATCGAATGAGAAACTTACTGATAAAACCATGAAGTAGACAGTATAAAGTTGATCCAATACTTCAAGTTTATTCGGAGTCTTCCAGTATGCAGGATGTACAGGTATTGGGAATACCTGAGGGTGATGTGATCATAAAGATTGTATAACCATGACACTTCCATTCCTAGGAGTGATGAAACGGGTCTGGATTTCAGTGACTCCTCTCAGTAGATAAGTAATCTTATCTTGGTCCAATTGTTGGACATTGATTTGAATGTGATTCAGATGCAATGGGAAGATTAGATTTGCGGTCTTGATTTAATCAAGCATCTATGGGAGGCCCGCTATCTGGATTTGAGATATTATCTCAATATCCAAGTCACTATACGTGGAACAATACAATCGCCCTATCCTTGTCTCTAAGTATTCGCGGAGAAAGTGCATTATCCTTTCAAGATAATTTCATTGTTGATATTATGTATCCAAGCATTGAGAAAATAGATAATTAAATGTGATTTGATTATCATGAGTAATATGAATTCAATTCATATTATAAAGAGAGCTATCTTAGATAATTAAATGAGATTTGATTATCAAATATGTGAATAATGTGAATGCAATTCATATTATTTGGACAAAGGAGAATAGAGATCCAAGATGATTAAATGTGATTTAATTATCATGGATATGAATAATGTGGATAGAAGTATCCATATTAGTCATATATATTATAAATGTGATTTATAATATATTAGAGATAGCTATTTGTAATTTACATTTGTTAATTAAATGTTGATGTGAATTGGATTCACATTGGACAATTAATTGAAAATGTAATTCACATTTTATTTTGGGTTGTGAATATGATTCACAATTTTCCAATGTCAAGATTGCAATATTCACAAAATAATTATCAATTATTTTTGTAGAATAATTTACAATAAGTGTTGTTGTAAATCTTAGAGATTTCCATGGAATAATGTAATCTCATGAGATCTCATGAGATTACATGAGATTGCCACCAAATCCAATATTATGGAAGGAGGCAATCTTCATTCCATAATCTCCATGCTTGATTGGTTTAATTTGGGATTGATTTATATTGATTTATCAATATAGATTTAATCTAAATTAAATTAATTGTTGTTGGTTTTTACCAACACAAATCTTAGCCATTAAAAGAAACACAAATCAATGAAGGCCATTGGATTTGTGTTGCATATGTATTGAGATCCATGGATCCCAAAATACTATAAAAGGAGAGGCACCCCATTGCTCTTCTTTACACACAATGCTTTAGAAGCACATCTCTCTCTCTCTCTCTCTCTCTCTCTCTCTCTCTTTATCTCTACACGCCTACTCTCTCCTACTCTCTCATGGCCGTCCACCATGGATGTTGTCACAGGGTCAAAATCCCGCTATCGATTTCGACCGATCCTGTGCGGTGTTAGCTAACCCGTAGCTAACCAGCCTTCCCGAGTAGAACGGTCACGGACGCGCTCCAACTCTTCTCGATACTCCTGCTTGCTAACGCATCGACGCTCAGACACAAGCAGAAGCTCGACTATATGGATCGTTCAGGAACAATCTCAAGAACTCGCTTAAGAACGCTCAAGAACGCAACCACACGATCACACAAGCACGGGCACAAAGCTCTTCTCTTTATTAGAAGGGGAACTATCTCTGGAGTGGATGTACACTCTACTCTGTGTGTGTTTACAAATGAGCCACCACCTCTCCTTATATACAAGACTCAAGGCAACCCAAGGGATACTCATTATTACATCTACAATAATGATACATAAAGATACAAGAGACCCTTCGAGTTCTTTGGCAACCTTTTGCGTTCCTCAGCAACTCTTCTTCTGCTCGTCTCTTCGACTCCCTTGTTGACCTTTCCTCTTCCCGTACGGTTGACGCCCAGTTAACCGCCCAGTCATCAGCACACTCGCGCTCCAACGCTTGCTGATGCAGCTTTGCCATAATTCAGCAAGTGCCACCGAACACTTGGTCTTGTGCCAAAGGGAACCCGCGGCCTCCAGACCCTCGTGCGATAAACACTTCCTTAGTGTTCTCCATGCTAAGGGGAAGTCCTCCAACACTTCGCTATCGTGGCCTCCAAACCACTCTCGTACGTGTACTACCGAGCATGCTCGACAATGCTCGTACTCAGCACCTGTAACGCTCCATGCCTCCTTGGACCGCCACGCATCAATACTGATACCGTACGCATTCGTGCGTACACCTCTGTGACTGTACCACATTCCTCCTTGATGCATACTGCTTCACTACGTACCGCCCTTCTGCACTCGCGTATGTACCACTACGTGCATCCACTGTCATGTCTTGCACTGCTGTCTGTACTCGCTGTGCTCGCACTGCTACAAGCTTCACGACACTCTATTACCGAGCTAGTGTCCTCTGTGATGCTTCTCCTTAGTAACATACGGTATAGCCTCCAGACTCTCGTGGATAACCTCCCTGATATCCACGCATTTTCGGACTCCTCCTAAAGTTCAGCTCCATCGATCATTCTCGAGCATCCGCTACCGGGTCTGCACGATCATTCTCGATCACGGAATTTGGGGGTGTGACAAGCCTCTCCCACATGAAGAATCGATTATCCTCAACCGAGCATTCCCTCTTCAGTTCGTATCCTGTCACGATCCTCCATCCGCTACGCACCTCCTGATGCGGCTCAATTGGAAGGGTGGTGCAAACGTGCATCGCCTCTCTTCCTGCACTTGGTCTTTTTCACGAACCACGTCCCTCCATAACTTGGTCTTCAACGTGAAAAGTGGAGCTTCCTCGTCAGCTCCCATTTTTGATGTATCCCTCCTGGATACAGCAGCTCCATCGCTGATATGTGGCAACTCCAGCTCCACATGTGGAGTACTCACCTCCACGCTCGCTCGTTGACGATCGCTATCGTTCCCTGTGGACGTCCCCACATCTTGGGAAATGAGCACATCCTGTGCTCCGAGCATCTTTGGTATCTTGCCTCCTGCAAGATCATTAGTGGTGTGGTTCATCACCACTCCACCCCCATGGATGTGTAACTCGTTGTCCATGCTGCATCGCCGTCCAGAGCTCTGCCTCACCTTCTCGTGCACGGATTTTCTCCTATCCATGGCTTTGGTTGTGTGCATCCTGCACACACGTTGGTGCTCCGCACGTACCTGTGCACTCTTGTGCATCCTCGATCGAGCCTTGGAACCTCCAAAGCTCTTTGTTGTGGAGTTCCCTCCCTCCACTGAATTCGAAGCTCCAGCTCGAAGTGATGTGAGACGTACCTTGCACATATCAACGACAACTCCCAAGCGTACCTCACGTTCTTCTTCCTCCTCCTCGTCTGCATGAAGAGAGTTCAGCTTCTCCTTCTTTGGGCACTCCCGCGCCCGATGCGGTCCGTCGCATATGAAGCATCCCTTGCTCTTGGGTTGCTCCCTCTTCTTGGAGTACTCTCGTTCCTCCATTGGTGGATCATGGGCAACACCTTTGCCCTTGTCATTCGACCACACTCTTGGCTTGCTGCTGAAATCCTTCTCTTCAGCCTTGTGGCCTGGTTGGACTCCGTAGTCGACAACGCATCCGCCACCGCGATCGTTGAATTAAGGTCCTTCACGTCCTGCCTCTGCAGTTCGGCTTGCGCCCAGCTCTGCAACCCTATCGTGAAGTTGAACAGCTTGTCCTCCTCGGACATACCCTTGATGTCCAACAACAAGGATGTGAACTGCTTCACGTATTCACGAACTGTGCATGTCTGCTTCAGGCGTCGAAGAGCCTCCCGTGCAATCCACGCAGTGTTCTTCGGCAGGAACTGCGCCTTCAGTTCCACGACTAGATCATCCCACCTGGATATCTTTGGTCTCGCCACATCTGCTGCATGGCTCCTCCACCATAACTTGGCGTCGCTCGACATGTACACCGATGCCAAACCAACCTTCTCGGCTTCCGTCGTATTGGTCGCCTCGAAGTAAACTTCCATATCCCATAGGAAGTTCTCCAAATCCTTGGCATTCCGCATACCTGTAAAGGATTTGGGCTCAGGTACCTTACGTCGCTACACCTCCGTGGAACCTCCGATGTTCGCCAATGCCTTCTTGATGAGGGAGATCTCGCTGCGTAGATCCTCCATCATCGTGCTGAACGCCTCCAGTTTGTCCTCCAAGGACTTGATCTGCTCCGTTGAGCGTTGGGTCTCGTCCCCAACATTCGATCTTTCTGAAGAACGGTCCACCAAGATGGCAATGGGATGGGCATGAGTCCCAATAGTGGACTCCACTTCAGCCATCGCCTGCTCCAGTGCTGCCACACGCTCGGTAACACTTACCATCTTCGCTCAGCTGATTGAAGATGTACTTGCTCCGACAAGTATCCTCTGTTCCTGCGATCGACTGCTCCAACAGCCGCTCGTAGCTTTGCCCGCTTTCTCTTGGCATCGACCAAGCTCTGTGATCTACTCCTTGCTTTGATACCAACTGTCACAAGGTCAAAATCCCGCTATCGATTTCGACCGATCCTGTGCGGCGTTAGCTAACCCGTAGCTAACCAGCCTTCCCGAGTAGAACGGTCACGGACGCGCTCCAACTCTTCTCGATACTCCTGCTTGCTAACGCACCGACGCTCAGACACAAGCAGAAGCTCGACTCCATGGATCGTTCAGGAACAATCTCAAGAACTCGCTCAAGAACACTCAAGAATGCAACCACACGATCACACAAGCACGGGCACAAAGCTCTTCTCTTTATTAGAAGGGGAATTATCTCTGGAGTTGGTGGACACTCTACTCTGTGTGTGTTTACAAATGAGCCACCACCTCTCCTTATATACAAGACTCAAGGCAACCCAAGGGACACTCACTATTACATCTACAATAATGGTACATAAAGACACAAGAGACCCTTCGAGTTCTTCGGCAACCCTTCGCCGTTCCTCAGCAACTCTTCGTCTGCTCATCTCTTCGACTCCCTTATTGACCTTTCATCTTCCCGTACGGTTGACGCCCAGTCATTAGCACACTCGCGCTCCAACGCTTGCTGATGCAGCTTTGCCATAATTCACCAAGTGCCACCGAACACTTGGTTTTGTGCCAAAGGGAACCCGCGACCTCCAGACCCTCGTGCGGTAAATGCTTCCTTAGCGTTTTCCATGATAAGGGGAAGTCCTCCAGAACTTCGCTATCGTGGCCTCTAGACAACTCTCGTACGTGTACTGCCGAGCATGCTTGACACTGCTTGTACTCAGCACCTGCAACGCTCCATGCCTCCTTGGACCGCCACGCATCAATACCGATACCGTGCGCATTCGTGCGTACGCCTCTGTGACCGTACCGCATTCCTCCTCGATGCGTACTGCTTCACTACGTACCGCCCTTCTGTGCTCGCGTATGTGCCACTACGTGCATCCACTGTCATGTCTTTCACTGTTGTCTATACTCGTTGTGCTCGCACAACTACAAGCTTCACGACACTCTTCTACCGAGCTAGTGTCCTCTGTGATGCTTCTCCTTAGTAACGTACGGTAGAGACTCCAGACTCTCAAGGATAACCTCCCTGACATCCATGCATTTTCGGACTCCTCCTGAAGTCCAGCTCCATCGATCATTCTCAAGCATACGCATCCGGGTCCGCACGATCATTCTCGATCACGGAATTTGGGGGTGTGACAGATGCCATGGAGAGAGTCTCCATTGCCGCAGTGTCATCGTTATGCTGCCCGATGGTTTTCTCGTGGAACTCCGTCTACTTCGGTGCGCCTCGCTCGTGAAGAAGACGTCGGATCTCGTGTGTCGAGATCAGGAGATCCACCGCTTGGATCATTAACATAGATTGCGAGAAACACGTGGTTCATCCCCACGCTCACAAGCATCTCCTCCGTCGGATCGGACTTGAGACAGGAGGTCTCTTCTTTTAGAGACTCGATCGCAACCACGCTTCAAGAGATAATCCTATTACTTGTTTGTGGTTTAGAAGAAACGATCCGAGAAGTGTTCTTGGAGCATGTGGTTTCATCACAATGAAATTTTTTAATTTCCGATGCATAGAACAACTAGTGCGACTAGTCGTTCTTCGTCGTATTTGATACGATGCTCACGCTTCCGTGATGGGCTTGGGGATTTTACCATATCTTTATCATTGGACACATAATGTATGTGGTTGCAATGTGCAAGTTTCCTCATAATATTTAGGAATGACGATTAAATGGATAATAAGACTAGAACCCTAGGGATTGTATGTCTCTATAGTCTTGATGTCTCATCGGATGTACTTTGGAAGTGACATGTCGATGATAATCGCAATTGTCAAATAATCCTTATAAAATCAATGAAGATATTCTGGCATACATATGTCCTCTTGACATTTATCATGAATGAGATGGTTCTCTGCATCATGCAGAATGGTGGCTCCATAAGAGATGATGTATTCAAAATATTTGAATACCTACTTGAACCAATATTTTAAGAGTCTAGATGGATGTAGACATGATGAGTATCATTATTCTACTATCTATACTCGAGTCATTCATGAAGCTTCATAATATTCATATTGTATGAATTTAATGAAGCATGTATAAATGTTGAAATGCTCTTACATTGAATTCTTTTGAATTTAACATAAGAGATCCTTAGTCTTGAGCAATGGTTGTTCATAGATAAAAGAAGCGTAGTGGAAGCATGGGTTGGACCCAAGTAAGAAGTATGGTCAAAGAGTTGACTGTACTTCTGTGACTTCCATATGAATTCCAAAGAGTTGGATGAATGCCAATACTGCAATAAATTGATGTGTTGATAGTTTGACTATCAAGTCTGTCTAGAATCCTTAGAGAAGGACTCGGATAGAGCATCAGAACAATCTACATAAATCATTGAATTGACTTGCTTATTGAATAAGATAAAGTCTAATAATTGTATCTCAATCTTCTATTGACACTTGTTGGTTGCATATGTATAAAAAAATTAGAAATTTGATCTTAAAGGTTTAATAGTCATCCGCATGGATATTGATGCAATTGTTGCAACAATCTCTATTGGATTGAAAGGCTTCATAATTTCAGTGGGAGAGACCTTAGTCTTAGAGAATGTCTCTATGACCTAGATATTGGAATACAGTTATTGTTTATTTCTAAATGTTGGAAATAAACATGAATTCTGTAAATAAATCTATCATAAAGAGTTATGATGGAGATATTTCAGATAGTAATCTAAAATCTAATGGACTCCACTAAATTAGAAAATTAATGAATGGTTCATTAACATTTCTAATACTGAAATTAAACCTTAAAAGATCAATAGGAGGATAAAGATCATTTGATAATGATCTGTCATCAAGCCTTGGACATTTGTCTGTTGATTTGATCAATAGACTAGTGAGAGATGAAACTTTAGATTGTCTAGAGGTTCAAATCTTACGTACTTGTGAATATCGTATTTAAAGAAAAATGTCCAATACACCCTTCTTTGGGAATGGTGTAAGATGTCAAGGTATTCAAAATCTCATACATATTGATGTATGCGGACCATCTATATCATAGTAAACATTATGGATATATGATATCTATTGATGATTATGTATGATATGAGATTTCTTCCCTTCACCATTAGAAACCTTTAAAATGTTCAAAGAATTCATAAGTTTGGTTTAGAACCAAAGTTTGAAGGAAGATAAAATGAATTTGATCTAATCTAGGTAGCATGTACCTGTTACATGAATTCAAAGGATACCTTATGGAGATATGAATATCATTTCTATCTCAATCCTCCTAACACACCTTAACTCCATAGAGTTATACAGAGATATAATTGGATCATGCATGACATGATCTTATCAATGATGAATTTTAGCATAATCATCGCTTAGTTTCCAGGTATATATGTAGTAGAGACTACAATATATATCCTTAATAAGGTTCCAAGCAAGTAAGTTGGAATTTAACACTTGAAAGTGCTACTTCATTAGAAAAATAAAGATGGTATTGGATACCTACTTTATGACCTTGAGATTCTTAAAAGATCTCATCTTTGAGAATATGATTCTTATAGGTTGAGACTCTTTAGAATCAAGATGAAAATGAAGTGTAGGAACTCATTTAATCTTGAGAAGAGAATGAGGCTCCTGAAATTGGAAACTAAAAGGACAACTAAAGATGAAACACTAATACCTCTTCAAATGATTTTGAGGATGGATTCCATGTGTCAGAGAAATATGACAATGATCGAACTTCATGTGATGAAGCTTCTGAAGATCATAGCATGGATAGATGGATGTTAGCAATAAAAGTCTAATGTAGACTTCATATACAAGTGTTGTATATGGACCCTCGAGGATCCACCTATATGGGTAAGATCCATAAAGGTGTAAATGGATCTTCAAGAGAAAGAAGTCAATATTGCATTCCTCTCTGAGGATATTCACATGAAGTATCCCCAGGGCTTCATGGTTGAGGAAAGCAAGATATGCAAGCTAAAGAAATCCATCTATGGACTCAAATAAGCTTCTTGTAGCTGGAACATAAGATTTGATGAAATTATAAATGTTATGATTTCAGATAGAATCTTGATGAACCATATGAAGCTTAGTGGGAGTGCCATTTGTGTTCATCATGATAAATGTAGATAATATCCTAATCATTTAGAATGATATAAGGATGACAATAAGTGTTTTATTGACTGGCTATTCCATATCATGAAATGTGATTTCGAAGATACCTCTTAGATCTTAGTTCTGAAGTTGTTCAGAAGCAAAGGGAAGAGAGTATTGGGACTGTCATATTTATCGTACACGTTGGACATATTATATTCTTAGAAATTCCAAGAAGGCTTCCATCCCTTAAGATATGGTATTGACCCATCTAAAGGGATAGCACCTTGATGAATCTCGGATTCATCACTCTAAATCTCATTTATTTAGCTCAAATCCCTCAAAATTAACAGCATATCTGCATCTATTCTGCATAATTAGCATTCCTGCATGTTTTCATAACAATTGCTTTTTAGTACTAATTTCTGCACAAAATAAGAAGCCAAAAATCCAAGCCAAAAATGACCTGTAAATAGCCTAACTTCCTAGAATTTTAACTCATCCATGCTAACTTTGAATGACCCAAACCACTTCCACTGTGTACATATCACAAAAAAGAATAAATGAAAAAAACAAAAAAAATAACTAACTCAAATAAGTGGACCAACACCCAACCCTAGTTTCAGGATTTTCGGATTAAAAACCTCATATCTTCCTCATCCAGTGTCCGATTTAATCCTACTCACTTTTGAACTAATATACATTCAATTACCATCAAAACGAGACCAAGTTCAAGTGAATCGGAGCTCATATGTGAAAATTGGATTTTGGGCCTCTTTTGTATATTTTATTTTAGCGGTTTTTGACCTATTATTTTATCAATTAATAAAAATCCAAAAAATAGATCAATGTGTAATTATTTATCCTTGATTTTATCATATTTTTTCCGAATTTTTATCTGATTTGAAAATGACATAAAAATTATAAAACCCAAAAATCAAAATATTCCATGTACACAGGATACGCCAAAAATACCACTTTGTGAAACTGATCGATTTTGATTTTGATGCTGTCATGAAATTTGTAGACCTCGTCGAGACGAACAATTTTCGTGAAGGAACTTTTTCGATCCGAGGTCGTTTACTATTTGTTTTCGATTTTATAAAATATTTAAATTTCAAATTTTGTGGAGCTGGCATGTGGCAGCACCTGGTGCCGCCACGTGTCAACCATTTTTCGTATATTTATTACCTCGTTTTATTAAAAATATAAAAAAAATTAATTAAATGGGATGCATGTGTGTCGCACGTGCCTCCAAGGCACGTGCTCCGCACGTGCGCTCCCCTCTCTCCCCACGCGCCACATGCTCCCATCGGGGCCGTCCAGCTCATCTTCTTCCTCCCCCTTTTGGAAACCGCCGCCTCCTGCGATGTTCTCGTGCCGCCTCTTCCCCCTCAATCTCGACCATCTCCGATCTTCTCCTTCCTCCTACGATTTCGCCAACCTCCGCGTATCTCGCCCATAATCTCCACGATCCGATCTTCCCCCAAATCAGTCATCTCCGACCCTTCCATCTCCGGCCAAGAACCCCCAACCTATTTAAAACCCGTCGGCCCTCCATCGAAGAGCATCCATTGTTCAACATCTCTGGTGGTGACATCCCAACCTACGGCGTGATCCGAGGGCCCAAGCTCCTCGTCGCAACAAGCTCTCCTCGCCGCTGCTCAGCTCCGGCATACTCGTCGTCGAGCCTTCTTCTACAGGTATCCTCTCTCTCTCTCTATCTCTTTCTATCTTCGCAACTACCACCGCCACCTCCGCAACTTCATCGCCAACGAGCCCATCTCCGCTCAAAGCCCCTCTGCCTACGCTACTTCTTCCGCGACCGGACTCCGTCGTGCATCTTCCACAACGCCACCTTCCTCCTTGATTGATCTCACGACAACCACCGCGGGGACCCTCAACGCTACTCCGCCAAGGCTACTGGACTCCACCGCCAATCCGAAGCCCCGCTAGCCTCGTCGTTCCTCCACCGGGAGCAGCCCTGCTCCGCCAACCCCGCCACTCCTCCGCCGCTCACCGGGTGCGTGAGTCCCAAGGCCCCCTCCCACGTGCAGGGCACGTGCCGAGGGGTAACGTTGCATCGGTGCTCCTGCAAGGCTTTCAAATTACAAACCCCCCCCCCCCCCCCGCACGTGATATTCACATGGGGGCGTTAAAATTACATAAGAAGCCCTCGGAGTTCCGCACATATCGCCATCGCAAGGTAGCCCCGCTAGTTATTGGTAATTTCACATAGGTCCCCCACTACAGTTTTCTTTATTTATTTTATTTATTATATTTGCAGTTATACCCCTATGTTACGCTATATTTTCTGACTCTTCTTTACACTATTTTATTAATAAAAAAATAGCAGGATGTTTGTCATTTAACTCTATACATTTTGACATCTTGTGGAAATTTTTGTGATCGACGGTTAATTAATAAATAATTACTTTGTGGAAAATTGCATATTTTACCCAGTTTGTACTCTTAAATTTGTTCTTGGTTAATCGTTATTCTAAAAATCCCCGAAAAATCATATATTGTAAAATTAATTGTGCTTGACATTGTGCCCAAAAAGAATTGCATTTACCTGCATAGTTTTCCCTGTAAAAATAATTTTTCGTATTTCAGTGTTCAATTTTTAATAGGTATTAGATCTCACATTTTCGAGCTTTAGGATTTTTTTGAGATCAATCACCTAGTGATAGATCTTAGATAATTTTGATCTTGAAAATAAGTAGGTTTAGTATTTATTATAATTAAATATTGAAATTCATTTTGTTTTTATTTAAAAATTCATAAAAAAATTCATATTGCATTCAAAAAATTGCAAAAAAATTACAGTGCATTCATTTCATCATATTTTACATTATGGCCAAATTTCATATTTTTCGGACATCGTTTAAACATACTTGACATTTTAGTCCCTAAAATATGCCAAAATTGCATTTTGCATCCCTTATTTGCATTGAAAATCCAAAAAAAAAGACCGCCTCGAAAACTATGTACGAATATTGATAGACATAATTCTAGGTTGTTCCTTTGCCTCCTTGTAATCGACCTTGTAACTTGCCCAAGAAAAATAAACATAAAACCACATTGATTAAGAATTGACGAATATTTTGTGCGGTTATTTTCTTGACCGATTCTGATTGCCACCTACAACGAAATGACACATTAGTTTTTACGAATAAGATAAAAACATCTTTTTAACAAGCGTGTTTTCGGATTCGTCACACCTCAAAGGGTTGAGGAAGTGAATGCTAAAACTGGTTGTCCTTATGCATCAGTTACGAGAAGCTGAGTGTATGCTAAATGTGTACAAAAGCCAGATATCTGCCATGCAGTGGGAGTAGTAAAGTGTTGCTAATCCTACTATGGAGACAAAACACTTGATTGTTGTAATAACAATATCTTCATAGAGGACAAGATTTTTGAGATAGTGATCTCAAAATTTTATTTTCAAAAACTCAAGACTTTATAGATAGAGATCAAAAAGGTCTTAACTATGGATACCTTAAGAGATAGTGATCTCCAGGAATAAGGGTGTTCTGATAAGGATTATGGAAATACTGGTTATGATAATTGTTAAGCTATAGTGTCAAGGACACTGTAATTGACAAGATTGAGTATTGGTTGCATAAGATGCAACATTCGCATTAGATGCGAGCACTGTTACTAGGGATATGAAAGTGCCGTAAAAGGACTAGGCGTAGTCTCGCGGGAACAGAGTGACTAATCAACTTACCTAGCTATTTTCTAAATAGCCTATGATTGTCACATGAGTGTGGGTTTAAATGATTAGCCCATTAATGGCTCTTTGGGCTAATGCGATATTGTTAGACATGCGAGCCCACGGTGAGCCATTATGCAATAAATGTTATTGCAAATATCATTCCTTGATCTGAAATGAAGAATAAATAATTTGTATAATAGATCCCTTAGTACAATTAGGGTTATGTACCATGGCCATCTTGATGATCATACAGCAGTTGATTCAATTACTGAATCATAGAGGTTGGTGCTTGGATGAATATCTAAAGGGTTAGATTGAGGACTCATCAAGCACCGTCAAATGATTGTTAAAAGATGATCTCCAGCCTGAGTAGGAGATGGCAATCCTTTCTCATTTAGTCTAATATCTGATCGACCTCTTGATGCAGGTCCTCTGCATAGGAATAGAGATTCGGAGGTGTCAGAATAGTTAGGTCAAAGAGTTGACTTAACGAGATCGAGATAACAAAAGTCCTATATCGTATGTGGTCATGATACAGGCACGCATCCTCTGACCGGAGACAAATGTGTTACTATATGTCTAAGTATGTACATTTGGCAGACCAATAGGTTGATGACCTAACCAAGGTCTATACGCTGGCGTTGGTGTGCATATAAGGGCATATGAGTAATACGATCTCTCAAAGGGATCATACAGGTTCAGTTACTGAACCGGAAGACATGAGCTCACTCATGATATATTGGGAAGAATCAAATTCCGCGCGCACAGTCGTCTCGCTTTAGAAGCTTGACTGAATTTGTATGTTTGATATATACTTTTGAAAGTATATGATCAAGACCTAGGTATGATATATGCTTTTGGAAAGTATATGATCGATACCGACTCCCAATGATCGAATGAGAAACTTACTGATAGAATCCTGAAGTAGACAGTATAAAGTTTATCCAATACTTCAGGTTTATTTTGAGTCTTCCAGTATGCAGGATGTACAGGTATTGGGAATACCTGAGGGTGATGTGATCATAAACGTTTGTATAACCATGACGCTTCGATTCCTAGGGAGTGATGAAACGGGTCTGGATTTTAGTGACTCCTCTCGGTAGAGAAGCAATCTGATCTTAGTCCAAATGTTGGACATTGATCTGAATGTGATTCAAATTCAATGAGAAGATTAGATTTGCAGTCTTGATTTAATCAAGCATCTATGGGAGGCCCACGATCGGGATTTGAGATATAATCTCAATATCCATGTCACTATACGTGGAACAATACAATCGCCATGTCCTTATCTCCAAGTATCTGTGGAGAAAGCGCATTATCCTTGAAAGAGTTCAGGATAATTTCATTGTTGATATGTGTATCCGAGCATTGAGAAAATGGATGATTAAATGTGATTTAATTATCATAAATAATATGAATTCGATTCATATTATAGAGAGAGTTACCTTAGATAATTAAATGTGATTTGATTATCAAAGATGTGAATAATATGAATGTGATTCATATTATTTGAGAACAAGAGAATAGAGATTCAAGATGATTAAATGTGATTTAATTATCATGGATATGAATAATATGGATAGCAATATCCATATTAGTCATATATATTATAAATGTGATTTATAATATATAAGAGAGAGCTATTTGTAATTTACATTTGTTAATTAAATGTTGTTGTGAATTGGATTCACATTGGACATTAAATTGAAAATGTAATTTACAATTTATTTTGAGTTGTAAATATGATTCACAAATTTCCAATGGCAAGATTGCAATATTCACAAAATGATTATGAATTATTTTGTACAATAAATTACAACAATTGTTTTTGTAATAAATTAGAGATACATGGAATAATGTAATCAAGGGAGATTACATTTGGAGATACTCCTTTCCATAGGAGGGACGACCACCTATTCCTATTAGGAAAGGGAGGCCGTCCACTCCATGTATATGGAAGGAGGCTTTCTCTCTTTCCATTATCTCCAATATTAGTTGATTTAATTTGAGTATTAAATTATATTAATTTATCAATATAGATTTAATGTAGACTAAATTAATTATTGTTGGTTTTACCAACACAAATCTTAGCCATTGAAAGAAACACAATCAATGAGAGCCATTGGATTTGTGTTGTCCCATGGATTAAGATCCATGGATCCCAGAATATTATAAAATGAGTGGCACCCCTTTGCTCTTCTTTACACAACAAGTGGGACAACAAGTCTCTCTCTCTCTCTCATCACACGCCTACTCTCTCTCCCTCTCATGTGGTCGGATCGGACTTGAGACAGGAGGTCTCTTTGTTTAGAGACTTGATCGCAACCACGCTTCAAGAGGTAATCCTACTACTTGTTTGTGGTTTAGACGAAACGATCCGAGAAGTGTTCTTGGATCATGTGGTTTCGTTGCATGAAAAAAATTTAATTTCCGCTGCATAGAACAACTAGTCCGACTAGTCATTCTTCGTCGTATTCGATATAATGCTCACGCTTCTGTGATGCGCTTAAGGATCTAACCATATCCTTCAGTAAGAATGGAGTTGCTTGCTAGAGGTATCTAACTTGTCTTCTCCTACTTCATTTTCCCATTTTTTATTTTTTTAAATGAATATGTGAAAATTCAACACTATATTCCTATATTATGTCATTCAAGTTTCATGTGGAACATAGATTCCCATGGCCTTCATATAGATATTCATTTTTTAACAATCGCAGAATTATCATAATCGACCCCGCTTGGATGGAGGCCATAGGAGTCTCTATTTCGCATGAAATTCGAATGACATAATACATGGTTATAGTTATCAAAATCCACGTAAGTTTTTTTCAAAAAAATAAAAAATAGTAAAAATAAAGTGGATGGAGCCAAGTTTAACTTCGCTTAGGGGTAGTCCCAATGTACATTATATAATATGGAAAAATATTCTACACGTAATGTATGATATTTTATATTATGTATGCACTTTAATAGCTATATGTAGAAGTATGCATTACATCATAACTATACTATACATATACACATAGATATTGCTTTTGTTATACTTTTATGTACTTTATTTATTGATATGTTTTTGTTTGTTTCTATTAGTTTTTGGATGTATATGTATGCATATATGTATATATGTATTTATATCATATTTGTCTACAAATATCTATACATACAAAAAATAATGTTATTAAAAAAGTTGTGCAAGCTAATAGATGCCCATATAAATTTATAGTTTAGCAACTTATTTATTGATGATTATAAATATATTTACATGCGGATTGTTTTCTATATACAGGTCAATCAACTATTTCAATAATGTAAAACATGAATTTGCTCATGATTCGATTTAATCCGATTTGATCACTTGATTCAATGCTTTTAGTCAACAACTTGATTCAATCCAAAATTAAAAATGATTCCATCATCATCTGCTTAAACTGGTTTAATTTAATGATCCAAGCTGATTCAGCTTTTAAGATAGGATTTCTATTTCAATTCTACTTTCAAGATTTTAAAAGTATTGGCCCTTGCTCAATTCACAATAACATGCATATTATTTATCTGTGGTTTTGATTGTGGAAAATATATTTTAAAATTTCTACAAATGAAAATAAAATTCATAATAATTATGAAAGTTTAGGATTGTTATTTGAAGGAGAAAATGTGACATCCAGATTCAAATAAGTTGAATTCGACGTGATTAAGAGTATGCAAAACCATTTAGTATTCAATTAATATTGAATAAACTCAGATCAATTTGTAAATCGTAGATCGAAGCTCATTCGATTGCAATCAATCAAAAGTTGATCACATTGTAATGCATGCCATTAGAAAAAGCCGCAATGCGGAATTCGAATCGCAAAAAAATCAAGACCACCATAAAATCCGAGATAAAATAACACCAACGAAATAAATTGTTTGTCAATCGGAAGTTGTTTGATACTTTAAAATCACAAAATGTAGTCGCAAATCAAAGACCGTTTCTCAAAAATTTAAGGAATATTATACCCATTTTGATCGTCATTCAAAGTGTCAAAATGAGCTATCGTACATCAGAATCAGAGATTTGAGGTGAAAATGCGGATGACTTTAGTATTCTAGAGAAGAAAGAGATAAAGATTTGAAAAATAAAAATAACAAAATTTTCAATTTTCATAATAGCTGCAACTCGGTTGTCCCTCCATTTGGCTTCTCAACTTCTCCACTTGTTATCTAAAACTCCCACCCCTTCTCTCATTTATATCAGCCCTCGCTCCTTACTTCCTTCTTTTATTTTTTTCTCAAAACCCTCAACTTTTCAACCGAAGGTTCCCTCCTAGCCATTTCTTCTTCCAGTTCGGCTGCTATCCAAGCAGCTCAAGGTGTGTGTCGCAGCTCTAGCAGCTTGTAGTTAATGTCCCTGAGCCAATTGTGAGCTATTGGACCTCCCTTCTTTCTAGAGGACCTCCCACTCTCTCCCGTTGCCGCCAAGCCCTGGGGAGATCCTCTATGGAACTGCTCCCAACATTCAAACTGTTGTTGTCCAAGTGGCAACCGGTGCTACTACTGTCACAAGAGGAAAGGATATAGATTCCCTCTCCCAAGAAGTCTTTTGGCTAAGAAATAGTGTATTATAAGGAATTGATCAAGATTTTAAGATCAACTAACTAACTATGATTATAGGTTTATGAAATATGAGAGTTTGATGGTAAACTACATGTTATTTAGTACAAAATTTAAACCATTGTTTATAATCTGATTACATGTTAAATTGTGGAGGATTTGGGGGGGATATCCTAAAATGTGTATACAATTCAGATCACGTATTAGTTATTGTTTCATGCTTAAAAATTGAAAGAATTTGAGGATGAATAGTTTGTAATTATGTCAAATTTCAGACCATGAATAGCTATGGATTTTATACATAAAATGTAGAAATTAGGGTGTTTTTTCATAAAGTAAGATCAACTTTCAGAACATTTCTTTAGCTCCAATTTTGAGCTTTTAAAGATAAAACATTTGGGGATTTAGCATGCTATTGAGTTTAATTACATACTACTAAATGAGCTCTATATATCAAGTTAAAATTTAAAGATTTAGGGATGTTTTAGCATGAAATTGTGTAAAATTTCATACACACTAAATTGCTCTAAATTTAATGATTTAATGGATAAGAAGTTTGGGGGAAAGTTGCATTAAATTTCTGCTATTGTTGAACCAAGAATTCTTTTTAGATGTTTGAGAATTTATCGTCCAAATTATAATACTATCGAATTTAAATATAAATGAAATTTTTGGGGATATGGGAGGTGGCTAGGATTAGACTAAATATATTAGAGAGGCATCATGAAAGATAATCCCCTTTAACACTTTGACTGTTGTGATTGAAAACTATAGACATTGAATGGGCTAAAGATGTCAGATTCTTGCAATATGCGAAATTGTATACATAATTGTGAAATGAAAGAAGCTAAAAACTAGGAATAAATAACTAAGAAGAAAAATGCTTTTGTAAGAACTGACAGTTTGGCTTAAAAGCATGTCTATCGAATTGAGTAGAATAGTATAGTTGTATTAAATCTGACTTTATTAACACGTTATGCGGAGGTATAATTACGTAAGGCTCAATTACTTGTTCCAAAAGTTTAAGTAATAATACCCTATCTCTAGGTATTTATCCACGAAGATGATCTCTTCTTTCATGCACCATACCGATTGTAGAGTTCTTTAACCATGTTCTTACATTTTTAGCTCCTCAACTATAGTACTATTTAGAGAGCAATAACTAAGGAACATATAATCTGCCATCCAAGTCAATAATGAAAAATGTAATAAAGCAAATAATAAATATATTTTTGCAATAAATATAATAATACCAACCTTTGGCTCTATCATCATGACAGTGAATTCAACGTAATAGAACTTGATAATGGTACAAAGCATTAGGTTATATTTATTCAGAATTTCACTCTGGACAAGATAGGAAAAGATTGTATATTTAGCTATCCTATTATCAAATAGACAAGTTTGAAATGCCAGACTGCTTGAGAATGTCTTATCAAATGCAACTCAGAATATGTAAAGCTTTACAGAAAGGATTGAGAACATATGAGGGATCAAGACAATGATAGTGATTTAGTGATGACTGATAATTAAGAGCGTCAGTCATGGTAAACATTACACCTGACTGTGCAAGGGTGCGGTGACCCTTTGCTAGGCGGGAGATAGAAAGCCCAGTTAGGGCAGCAATCACTTAGTGCACGGATCTCGGATCCTAGTCTTTTCTCAGTTTTTTTCAAGCGCTCGCAGTTTTACGCCTCTTTGGGATCCACATATTTTCTTTTAGACCTGTTCCATTGATCATATGTTCTAGGTTGAAGCGCCCTTGGTTTTGTTTTTTCGAGCTCGTTTACCCATATTGGTCGGGCCTATTTTGGAGTGTCTTGTTTCGGAAAGTCTCTCCCCCATCTCAGAGGTCTAGTTTTGGAGTAGGCCTATCCCTCCCCTGAACCGCACTTCCACTAGGTGAGCGAGAAGGAAGGATCTCTTCAGAGGCTTCCTCACTGCTTGAATTTTAGTTATAGTTGGGTTGGTTACAATTGAGCTTGGTTACAATTGAGTTGGTTAAACTTGAGCTTGGTTACGTTGAGTTGGTTATAGTTGAGTTCGTTACAGTTGAGCTTGTTTATAGTTAAGCTTGATTTTCGTTGAACAAGTAATTATTCCTCCAATAGGTCATGGTAAACAGAAAAGATCATATTATGAAAATCATCCTTTCAGACTTAGAGGTACTACCACGGTCGTCAGAGAAGCTAGTGTACGTGCTGGGAACTTAGTTAGGATGCATTTTACTCCACCGCATGCCTATAGAGGCCACCCAACCCTAAGGCATGCTTGATGCCTTAATCATAGTGTGAGGTCACACTCAGACCAAGATCACAGACTATCCACTAAGCTTGAGAGATTATACAAAGACAAAGATCAGATCAAAGACTCAACATCCACATTTTTACGCATCTTTGGGATCCACATGTTTTCTTTTAGACCAGTCATGTGTTCTTTAGGGTGCCTAGGTTGGAGGGCCCTTGGTTTTATTTTTCTTGAGCTTGTTTTCCTGTACCGGTCAGGCCTATTTTGGAGTGACTTGTTCCAAAAAGTCTCTCCCTCATTTCTGGGGTGTAGTTTGGAGTAGGCCTAACCCTCCTTTGGACCGCACTTCCACTGGGTGGGCTAGACGGAAGGGACTCTTTAGAGGCTTCCTCACTACTTGAGTTTTGGTTATAGTTGAGTTTTGGTTACAGTTGAGTTGGTTACATTTGAGCTTGGTTACAATTGCAGTGATTAAAGTTGAGCTTGGTTACAATTGAGTTTGGTTTCCATTGAGATAGTTACTATTCCACTAGTAAGTCCTAAAAAAGAGAAAAGATCATAGTATGAAAATCATCCTTATCAGAGTAAGAGGTACTACCACGATCTTTAGAGAAGTTAGTGGATGTGTTGGGAACTTAGTTAGGATGCATTTTACCCCACCGCATGCCTACGGAGGCCCCCCGACCCTAAGAATGCTTCATGCCTTAGATTCATAGTGTGAGGTCACATTCAGACCAAGATCACAGACTATCCACTAAGCCTGAGAGATTAGACAAATATAAAGATCATATCAAAGACTCATCATCTACATTACCAAGATCTATCGAACATGAAATATAGTTAATTAAAAGGCAATAGCATAAATATGAATTATACACTCAATATAGGAAAATGTTGAATATGGGTAATTAAGGTGGCATGAGTAAGTCATGGGATTCACATATTGAACAACTTGAAAACTAATTTCCATGCAAGTAGTTTGTTAATTTAATTGCCAAATCTTATCTACTTGCTTTCTTTTGGAGCCACTGAATTTCTTCCTAATGCATGGATTGCAGAATAAGCACATGCATCGTAGTAGTCCAACAGTTGAACCTGAGATTCCACAGTTACTCTCAATAGGTACACATATAATTTATGTTCAGGATAATATTAATGCATTTCTTTCTCTTCTTCAACGATTTGGGATACATGTACATAATGCAGTTCTTTTGCTACATGTATTTTTTTATGGAAGTTAATACAATATAAATTGGTGGCACATTTTTGGATATGTGGCTTGTTAATTATTTATGAATGTCATTCGAAATGTGGAAAATATTTCCTAATTTCTGTTACCCTGATGTGATCTCTAGAGAATATGATACTATGAGTGATGTGTAAATGAGTATCTTGGATTCGCAAGCATCACATTTATGGTATGAAAGCAGTGGTACCCTGCTACACACATTCGCAGCATTACCATTCCAATAACATGAAGTTCTTGGATAGTGTCAGTCTTCCGATTTGTCATGAGTCCGAGAGAGAAAGACGACATTCAAAATCAATGACCACAGATGTCACCATTTGCAACTATCCACTGTTGTGTTTCTGAATTACAGAATTATTCTTGCTGACTTTAGTGGTCCTAACCTAAATTCTTTGAGCAATGACGTGGGCATAAGATTGATAGATGATCCATTGTCAAGTAGTGTTATTTTGAACTCTTGGTTAAACATCTCGCATCTTAAGAGAGACGCTCCCTTTTCCTTCTTCTTGCTTGGGAGGTTGCTGATAGCATTGACTGTTGCCATGCTTACAATGTATTTTTCGGAGTTAATGTATCTGATCTTGAGTGGTTCACGCTTCATCATACATGTTTATTTCACACCCTTTTCTACGTTGGGCATGTCCTAGATTTTAACAAGGGCATTTTAAGCACAATATAACTCCACAATGTTGGGATCTAACAAAATATTGTTTTCAAAATTTTTTACTATTTTTTATTTCAATGCATCAAGAAATGGAATGCGAGTATCATCAAATACATGATTTTCATTCAAAAAAGTGTTCTTTTGTACAATTGGATGACTAAGCATGGTGCAATCATCCAAAACGAGAGGGAAATAGAAGTAAGAAATTCAACTTTGCCAACTTGCAAGGGATCAGCTGTTGGTGTTGGCATCTCCTTGGCTGCATTGACCCGACCTTGGATATTATTGCTTTATTCTTTTTTATTTTCTTCATTTTTTATTTTTTATGGGGGTGTGTTGCTCCTCCTTCCTCATCGAATCCAAAACGCAGTACGACATCGGCTAGTGGTGACGAAGACTTGCCAATAGAAGCTTTATTATTCCTCTTCTGTGCAGTGGTCGGATGCAGTGTCCTACCACTCTTGAGATAAACATCATTAGATAACATAAACGAATTTATACTTGACTTAAAAGGTAGTTTGGCACTACGGTCTACCTACTCTATTCTTCAGAAGTAGTTGGGGTTTGCCTCAACCAACGTAGGATGACTATCTTTGCGGTAGTGAGGTCATCTAGCTTTTGGCTTATCTCGTTCATGTTTTTAACCAGCTCTGAAGATTTGGCAATCTGCGAGAGTTGAGGCTATTGGTAGTATTGTTGGTGGTGGTAGGGCTGGAGGTGATGAGGAGGATACTATTGGTGTTGGTATCGAGAAGGAGGGAATTGATTCTGATATTAAGCAACCAACAGCTACTGATGGTACAATTATCTCTACGTCGGTTGTTGATGTTGGTATTACGGTCTCCAAGTGTGGCTTTGGTGTGTAGACTGGAGTGCTCGGTGCAGTTCAAAATTTCGTCCACCTTGTTGTGAGTTGAATAGTCGGATAGCTATATTCTAACCCTGAGGTTATCCTCCACGATAGGTCAGTTCATGTTCATTGACCCATGCAACATTCACCTCTTGAATTTACGGAGGTGAAACATAGAATGGCTCAACATAAGTTTGGGATTCTGTATGGTAGACAACCATCTGCTTCTATGGAGATGATCATTGGTCGTACGTATTACACGTGTTGAACTGACTGGGATGGCCCTTGATTCTACGGTTGGGATTGCTCCTTCGATTATGTAGAATGCTCGACCGATTCCTTCATAGACTGGCATGCATGAATGGTGCTCAATAAAAGCTCAAGCTGCTTTGAAAGTTAATCGAGCTTGTCCAGTTATTTGGTTTTTTATTCTATTAAATTTATTTTTTCAAGATCTTGGGATTTCTTTTCAATGATATCAACTTTAGAGAGATGGTTCCAAAATGCTGAGGTTGGAACTCACATCTCTCTATTTTTCATGGTATGATATCACATTGATGGAATTGTGCAGGATCGATGGGATGTTTTGAAGCACCCGAGACAAAGATAGAGTAACTGAGCCCTCAACCATGTCCTCAAAGATACGCCATATGGCATCTTCATCCTTGTTGAAGTGTGATCCACTACACATGGCATTCACAAGTTTTTTCTTTCTTAGTGCAAGCCCCTGAAGATATTCTGGACCAAGATAGTCTTCGTCAATTCATGATGGGGCATTTCTCCCTAAATTCCTTAAATATTTCCCACGCCTCATGAAACGGTTCATGGGACATATGGGAGAAGTTAGATATCAATTCTCTTATCTGAATCAGGTGACCTGCGGGATAATACTTATGAAGGAAGGCTGATTTAAGCTTCTCCCATATCATCACCACCTTGCCCAAATAATTGATCTAGTACAATGCCTTATCTTGAAGGCTAAAAGTCATCTTTACTACCTCCAAAGGGATGTTGAGGTAGTGCATGGTGCTACAGATTCTATTGAACTGCAGCAGGTGAATGTAGGGCTCCTTATCGATGTTTCCATGGAAGATTGACAAGAGAGGAAGCAATAATAGTTTCAACTCAAAATATTCGTGGATCGTAGGTATTCTGATCCACTCAGTAACTTGGCAACCACTAGGGTTGTATGTCTCCATCAGAGTTGGCTTGGGCTTCCCTCCTCTCCCCTCTCCTCCTCCATGGTTTCCTTCATGTTTCTCACCCTCATACACACCATGGTGTTCTCCTTCCTCTCCTTCTCGACTTTCTATATCCATCCTCATCTCATTAAGCATTTCTCTAAATGTTACCTAGTCAAGATCTTAGTCTATCATCTATTGCTGGATGGCTTGAATAGATGCTAGCAACTATGTGTTGACTTCATTCTGGTCCACTGTGTCATCCAAACTCGATCCTTAGTCACATCTTTGTAGTTCCATCTCAAAATCCAACAGTAACTCGGGCTCTTGATCGGGTGTTGAATCTGCACTGGGAATAGAACTCGATCAATTCTCAGAAAGAAGGAGCAAGTTCAAGACGAGAGCCGGTCTAGAGAAAGGGATTCATTAGTAAAAGGAAGGCAATGAAAGGGGGAAGATCAAGACAATAGCTTTATCGATCCTTGAATCGATGAAGACTGCAGAGTCCAAAGAAAAATCCACAAGATCCAAACTAAGTTCTCGGAAATCACAATTTACTATTGAAGATATCAACATCCGAGAATCGATGTTAGTGTTCATAAAATCTGAACAAAGCCATCCTAGATACAATCTCTTGGGACACAAGAGAAGTGATGATGAAGTTGATGAAAAATTCAAGACATATTGAGAAGAGAAGACTAAAAAATGAGTAAGGCAAAAAGAGAAGTGAGGAGTATGACAAAATGACGTAAATGCATAATATTTTTGATATTGGCCTATTTTAAACTAATTAATCACATCAAAAAACAAGGGTAGATTCAAAAACTCAACATAATGAGCCATAAGAGTTCATTGATTATATTTTCAATTTTATTATTTGTATCAGGAAATCTTATCAAATTTAGTCCTTAGCGGTTAATCCTATAGGATAGTGAGTACTGACTCAACAATCATCGTGTACTTTCCACTTCCTTTGCAATTAGTAGTCTGTACTTATTTAAAGGTCATTGTTATCAGATCTTGAATACTACTCAGCTAAAGAAATAGAGGAGGAAGCTAATAGGTGAAATCAATACTTCGGAACCGAGTTTGCAAGAAGACAAGGCCATACTCGGACGAAAAATGATGAGGCAGACACCCTCGTAAAGGGATGGTCTATGCTCAATACTTCAGACAAGGTCTACAAGGAGACAAAGCCCTACTCACCCACATATGACAGAAGCACCAATACTTCGTGAATATAGGAAATACACAAGGCTCCTTCAAATCACCTTTAATCTACCATTTTGGACTTAAAAACCCTAGCTAATGCACATAATTAGCATTATTTTGTACAAATTAACATTCATTGATTATTCCATTTATTTTATATAAAATCCGATTTTTAATGTCAAAACTATAAAATAAAGAAAAGAAAAGAAAACGAATAAAATGTAAAGTACTTTAGGATCCTAAACCTCGAGACCAAGACATCCTGATGACTGGGTTAATAAAGAATAAAGTAGGGGGAGATTAGGGTCGAAAATTGAATAAACATTACATTCTTTAATTCTCAATATTTCATTTTGAAAGCTATTTTATTTTCTATTTTTATACCTCAAATAAAGAAATTTTGCACATAAACATTTTTGATAAAAATACAAATAAAAATAGAAAATTTTATTTCATACAAAAATAATATACTGTGTACATTTTACACTCTAAATAAAAAGTCAAAACCCTAACTTCCCAGATCCATATATCCTAAATAAAAACTCAAAATGTATAAAATCAATTTAATTTTATACAACATTTAATAAGCTATTTAATGAAGGTGGTTTCATATTTTTTGAGTTAAGGTGTGAAAGTTAGGTTTTGGACCCCTATTGTATTATATACCCGGATAAAATATTCATTTTATTTATTCTTTATTATATTATATTTTTATATATTTTTTATAATTTTTTAAATATTATTTATAATATAAGTACATATTTAAAATATAATAAAACTCTAAATAAAATATTAAAATAAAATAATGTATAAAATTACATAGATGAAATACCTATACTTATATCTATATAATATACACCTATATTTATTTAAGTGTACAATAAAAAATATATTTATTTATATAAAAATAAGTTATAAATATATAAAATAATAAAATGAAATTATTAAATAAAAAATACAAACTAAAAATAAAATGTACAAAACATAGATGGATATACCTATAAATAAAAACCTAAGAATAAACCTATAATAAATAAGTCCATAAAAATAAATAAAAATCATAATAAAACACAACATAAAATAATAAAAATATTTCATATTTATAGTTTTTTCGAATAAAATCATTTTTATTTTATTTTTTATTTATTAATTCTTTTTCATTGTATTTTATCGGGTAGTGGGCTAATGTGGACCAATCAGGGTGCGACCCTGATTGACCATGGTCGGCTCTCCACTCCCCAGACTATGATGCTTGTCAAAGCATTTGACCCCGTTTTCTCGATCTTATCTCTCTCTCTCTCTCTTGATTCTTTCACCATTTTAGCTTGCACTCTTGATTCTTTCACCATTTTAGCTTGCACTCTTCACTAGAACCCATTTCCTTTATCAAAGAACCTTTGTGTCGTGTGTTTGTCTCAATCCAAAAGTCCTCTGCATATAATATTGCCTTCGTCAACCTTCGACCTTTTATCCTTTTTTACCCTAAAACCCTAGCTTCGAGTCTTGATTTTCTCTCCTGGTGACATCCGGTGTTTGATCGACTCCTTAGACGAACATTTGGGTGTTGAATCGAATAGATCCAAGCTCGAAGCCATCGTTGCTGGAGTTCTGCTCCTGGAGGTCATGTGCTGGTAAGCTTCCATTTTCTTTCGTTTTTTATGATCCTTAGGTTAGCATTAGTTTAGGAGCAGCTTTGGTTTCGTTCGAATTTGTTCACTACATCAAATTTTCCAATTGCCAAGTACGTCGGAGCTCCAACTCCGCTCTTCGTTCCAGCCATATCCGACATCCTCCGCAACATATTTCACCTCCACAACCTCTCCTTACACCCTTTGATCATGCCAGGCATCTTCATTCCCTAGGATCTCACACAGATTCAAGGGTTTGTTCCTCCTTCTCTGCTGCTGGCTGGAGGAACCTCTTCTCACACACCCCTCGCTTATTATGCCTTTTGGAGATCGTCAAAGCTTCTCCCCATTTTTGTGACCTAACCCCTGTAGTAAATAACAAAGAACGCAAACCTTCTCGAGCCTCATCGAACCAGGGAGAAGCTCCTAGGTCCACCTCCACTATCCGACAACTTCGTAGCTCATCCGGGCATTTTGACACCTCTGGACACCGCGAAGGATCTCAAGATTATTTTGAAGCCATCAGGAGATGGGAAGGAGCCGGCCATCTCTAGATTTTGCTAATCAAAACTCGTTGGGCACAGGTTCTTCATGCGTTCATCAAGAACCCTCCATCATCATTATATCCAACATTGTTCTTCGTGAAGCACAACCGCCGTCAGATCACGTCGAGCCTTTACTGTCAGATCCTTCCCAAGGATCTAATCTCATCATTGAATGAGGAATCCTCGTCACCATACCAATGTTCACCATGTGGATAAGTGAGTCATTAGTCGTCATTCGATCGCTCCCTTAAAGGGACAATTATGACGTCTAGAGTCAATCTTTCTATGTTTTAATTAATTTTGGAGGAATGAATGAGCTTCAAGGTTTCTAGCTTCAGTAGGTAGAGTTGTAGAGGTCCTAAATCCTCCCTGCTACATCCATGGGATAGGTGTCTAGTTGTTCATCAGAATCTAGATAATCAAAGGAATTCCAGTGTTAATTAGTGGTTACAAGATGATCACAGACTACCTGCTACTACAGCTCGATTAGTTTGACTTGATTTTGGACATGGATTGGCTGTCAGCTCATCATGCCTTAGTTGACTGCTTTAGGAAGACGATTGTCTTTACGATTCCATATTTGCCTGAGCTAATTTTTTAGGGTACATTACATGGCTCCAAAATGAAGTACATTTCAGTGTTTAGAGCTAAGAGACTAGTTGATCGACGATGTGAAGCATTTCTGGAATTTGTTCAAGAGACATCTGATGGAGAGATGATGGCTCAGGACATCGGGTTAGTGTCAGATTACCCAGATGTGTTTCTTAATGATTTGCTTGGTTTGTCACTTGAGAGAGAGAGAGATAGAGATTGAGGTCGAGATCACATTATTACCAAAAATACTATCGATCTCAATGGCTCCTTATTGCATGACACTAGTGATGAAACTCATATACATCATTACAAAATCTATATATTATCATCTTAACTTAAACAATTGAATAAAACAATATTTAATTCAGTATTATTAACCATTATTATGTTGTATATAATGAACAAATATTATGTAACCCTAATTTAATTTATTAACTACTAACCTTTTTTATAAATCATTAAAAATCTCTAAAAAATAGATTAAAAATTATATATTGTTTTCGTATTAAAAGGAAATTAAAAATACAAAGTAATCTCAAAACCAAAAAATTAAATGTTTTAAACATTAAAAATTCTTGCGATTCTTCATTGTATAAATGATCTCTTTTGGATTTTTGACCAACATGAAACTTGTATATCTCAATGAGATCTACACATTTCATGTTTTAACTTTTTCCTAATTTTGCTTCTAATTATTTCCTTTTGATTTATCTTTTTTTTTATATTTTTTAAATTTTTAATTGGGCCACATGGCACCCTCTGGGTCGCCCAAGTTGCTACTTCTTCCTTGCTTCATCCGGCCTCTCCATTGTCCATTGGGTACCCTCTCCCCATCTTAATTGTATGACCCCTATCTGATCAAGCCTCCTAATTCAATCTTAACCATCAGCTCTCGCCTTCTTCTCAATTGCAGGATAACATCACATCTAGTGGCTCAAATTCCTCCACGTCATCCCTGCTTTTACCAGCCATCAGATCTCGCTCCTCACTTCATCCCCACCGTCCATTTCCTACTCTCATGCCACTGCTCAATCAGATCCATCTATCTGATCTAACCTGTCTATCCTTACACTCATCAGGACCGTTCGATCGTGAGATCCAACGATCCTAGCCTCTTCTTCCACCTTTCATTGCCCCCTCTCCTAGGCTGTTACAACTAACCACACCCTCTGGATCATGAGATCCAATGTTCCTTATCAGGACCGTTGATGAATATATGATTCATCACTCTAATTAGCGGAAAATAGATCTTCATCTTGAGAAATTAGATTATTCATATGTTTATATCTTAAAATTAAAATCCATACACTTGTAGATAATTTGCATAAATTTGCATGTCATTCTGCATTCAAAATCATTTGTAGATTATTACCTAACTTAATATATTTTTAATTATTTCATCCTAACTCCAATTGATTTGAAACTATCTATGTACATATCACTGACATTAATGAATAAAAATCCAAAAAATACTAACATATATATGAAGTAATCCCCAACATAATTCCGGTACAGATACAATGTCTAATTCCACTCTACTCAATTTTGAATTAATGTATATTCACTTATCAACAAATGAAGACTCGATTATGAAATATGCATTTTGGAGGCCTAATTGTATATTGTACATTTTCACTGATTTTTGACCTATGATTTCATGTAAATATTTGACTCTTTTTGACTTATTTATATTTCATATATTTATTTCATTTAATGTTCTTATAATCACATAAAATTAAATTACAAAAATTCATAAAATCAAATTACAAAAACTCAGAAAAGTAAATAAAAAACCATATTCTTACTTAAGCACATTGACCTAATTCCTCTGTATTAATCCACGCTTTATTAATTTATTATGATTATTCTTAACTCATAAAATATCCAAAAAATTACATTAGAGTCTAATACATCATTTCACATCATGTTTGATTTTGCTTACATTATTTATCTATAGAAAATTAAATAAAAATTACAAAACTAAAAAATGTATTATATATATATAGATAATATCACCAAAAACTCATAACTTTGCACAGTTGAGTTGGTTTGCATTTAAGTCCTTTATTTGAACATTGTCGGATACATTTAGGGTGACATTTTTCATTTTGAACATTTTTGCTTTTGAGGTCATTTGTGATTTAATCTATTTATCCTTTATTTTATGCATTAGTCAACTTGATCCATAGTCCATGTGTTATCCCCTAACTGGAGCCACCTCATTCCACTGGACAACCTGCCAGACTCCTAGGTCAACCCTTCTTGTCTTCTAGCATCCCTATCTTGGGCTGATGGATCGACTTCTATTCAACGGCCATGATCCTGCCCACCTTCCCCCTTTATTCCCTCGCGTGCCAAGCATGTGACCTCCTCCAGCCGTTGGATCTAAAACGAACCAATGGTTGACGATGTTCTTCTCCTACCTCTAGCGATTGGTCCTTCACCGCTCTCTTTTCCCTGCCCTTCCTCCAGCCTCACCAACTAGCAGATCTCTGACAACATAGCCTCTCTGGACACCTTCTAGAGCACCCTCATTCACTTATCCCTTCCGCTGGAGACTAATAGCTTGGAAGCAACAACCAACTGGCATATTCCCTCTCTATCCTACTCTTCAGAACTACATGATAAACCCAACTCCTCATATCTTATCATATTCACCACCTGAAACCTTATCCTCATCTTTGCCTCTCTACAACCACCACTCGATCAAACCCAACAACCTCCTCCATTTCCAGTTGTCTTCTCCAGCAAACCAAAATCGAACTATCTCTTATCTTCCTAATCCCTTATCTCTTCGCCCCAACCACCACAAAACCACCACCATCTCTTGATTCCCAATCTCTATCCTCTGCAACCTCCTCTGACCACCTATCAAAAACCAACGATCACCCTCTAACCCTCTATCCCTTACGTCTTTTCCTCTATCTCTTCCTATTTAACCCCTAGTCAGACCATCATATTGAGTTATCTATCATCCTTCATTGTTCAATAAGATAGAGAGAGGAAGATGAGTTGTTGGTTGGTGATAGCAACAGATCTACTTCGGCGAAACCCTTATCCAAGGCATGATCCATGATAGACACTCGTCGTGTTGCAATATGTTCCACTAATCGTAGTGAAGCTTCTCGAGAAAGTCACCATCAGATCCAAGCCCAAAGCGCAGTCTGGTTCCTCCACTCCTTCCTTCTGGTGAACATCACATCAAGAATATCCTTATCTCCTCATCAGTCTCCTAACTCCCTTCCTATTCTGCTTCCCCTACTTCGTTCTTCTTCCATTCTCCTGATCTTTGCAACCATTGCCTTCACCATCTGCAAGTATCACACACCTAGCGTGGACCACCTTACCTCTAACCCTCTTCACATTTTTCTTCTATCCCTCGCACCCCCACCATCTCTGGTGAACACATCACCGAAGCACTAGCTCCTCTTTCTCCATCCTAACGATAGGAGATCTTGCCCCCTATTTCCCTCTTCTTCTGAACTTAATGCCAGGTTAAGGTCTTCCTCTTCAAGACTTCCTGTCATCTATAGGACACCGACTAATACCACCAGTGAGAAGCATCCTCCGGGAGCCAGCGACTACCCTGAAGGGTATGAGAAATATCCTCAAGCACATCACGGAAGTGTGGATCACATCAAATGCGATCGAGAGCAACTAGTCGCACTACTTGCTCGACGCAGCAAAATTTAAAAAAATTTAAATGATGAAACCACACGATCCAAGAACATTTCTCGGATCATTTCATCTAAACCACAAATAGGTACTAGGGTTACCTCTTGAAACGTGGTTGCGATCGAGTCTCCAAACAAGAGATCTCCTATCTCAAGTCCGATCCAACAGAGGAGACGCTTGCGAGCGCGGGGATGGTCCGCATGCTCCTCGCAATCCATGTTGATGATCCAAGTGGCGGATCTCCTGATTTCGTCACACAAGATCCAACATCTTCTTCACAAGGAAAACGCACCGAAGGAGATTGAGATCCATGAGTAGATGATCCGGCAGCATAACGACGATGCTGCGTCGATGATGACTCTCACAATGGCTCCATGGTGGATGGCCATTATAAGAGAGAGAGAGAGAGGCTTTGTGTCTGCAAAAGAGAGGGAGAGAGAGAGCATTCATTATCTTGTATAGAAGAGAGATGGGTTCCTCTTCTTATGTGGGGTTTTGGGAGTCCATGGATCCCAATTCATGGAAAACACACAATCAATGGTTGAGATTGATTTGTGTTTCTTTCAATGGCTGAGATGTTGTTGTAAAAATATAACAATAAATGGTTTAATTTAGATTAATATATACGATAAATCAATATATTTAAATTCAAATCAAATCAATTAATTATCCTTGGATATAATAAGGAGATAAACGACATCGCCTAAAAAGGGGGAACAGCTACCAACATCTCATGAGATCTCATTATCTCATGAGATCTCATTATCGCATTATATCTCCAGGATTTACAACAACAATAGTTGTAAATTATTTCACAAAAATAATTCATAATTATCATGTGAAATATTGCAATCATGTCATTGGAAAAATGTAAATCACATTCACATTCCAAAACAAAATGTAAATTATATTTTAATTAATCATCCAATGTGAATTCAATTCACATCAATAATTAATCAACAAATATAAATAACAAATGGCTCTCTCTTATATATTATAAATCGCATTTATAATATATATGATTAATATGGATAGTGTTATCCACATTATTCATATCCACGAAAATTAAATCACATTCAATCATCTTGGATCTATTTTCTCATGTGCCCAAATAACATGAATCACATTCATATTATTCACATATTTGATAATTAAATCACATTTAATTATCATAGATAGCTCTCCTTATAATATGAATCAAGTTCATATTATCCATGATAATTAAATCACATTTAATTATCAATTTTCACAATGCCTGATTACATATATCAAAAATGAAATTATCCATGAACTCTTTCAAGGATATTGCGCTTCCTCCGCGGATACTTGGAGATAAGGAAATGGTGATTGTATTGTTCCACGTATAGTGACTTGGATATTGAGATCACATCTCGAATCCAGATCTTGCTGACCTCACATACATGCTTGATTAAATCAAGACCACAAATCTAATATTCCTATTGCATCTGAATCACATTCAGATCAATGTCAAACATTTGGACGAAGATCAGATTACTTCTCTACTGAGAGGAGTCACTAAAATACAGACTCATTTCATCATTCCCTAGGAATGGAAGCGTCATGGTTATACAACCGTTTATGATCACATTACCCTCAAGTATTCTTAATACCTATACACCCTGCATACTGGAAGACCTAGATTAAACCCGAAGTTTTAGATCTCTTTTAGATTGTCTCCTTTGGGGTTTTATCATTAGGTTTCTCATTCAATCAATGGGAGTCGGTATCGATCATGTACTTTCCAAAAGCATATTTCATACCTAGGTGTTGATCATATACTTTCCAAAAGCATATATCAAGCCTACAAATTCAGTCAAGCTTCCAAAGTGAGATGACTGTGCACGGAATTTGATTCTTCCCAATATCTCATGAGTGAGATCATGTCTTTCGGTTCAGTAAATGAACCTGTATGATCCCTTTGAGAGATCGTATTACTCATATGCCCTTATATGCACACCAGCTCGTCGGTATATAGACTTTGATTAGGCCATCAACCTATCGGTCTACCAAATGTACATACTCAGACATATAGTAACACATCTGTCTCCGATCAGAGGATGCGTGTCGATATCGTGACAGCATACAACTTAGGTCTTTGGTTATCTCGATCTCGTTGAGCCAACTCTTTGACCTAACTAATCTGACACCTTCGAATCTCTATTCCTATGCAGAGGACCTGCATCAAGAGGTCGGTCAGATATCAGCCTTTAGAGATAAGGATTGCCATCTCCTACTCAGGTTGGAGATCACATCTTAACAATCATTTGACGGTGCTTGATGAGTCCTCAATCTAACTCTTTATATATTCATCCAAGCAGCAGCCTTTATGATTCAATAATTGAATCAATAGCTGTATGATCATTAAGATGGCCATGGTACACAACCCTAATTATACTAAGGGACCTATTATGCAAATTAGTTATTCTTCATTTCAGATTAAGGAGTGAATTGCAATAACATTTATTGCATAATGGCTCGCCATGGGCTCGCATGTCCAACAATCTCCCACTAGCCCAAAGAGCCATTAATGGGATATTCATTTAAACCCACACTCATGTGGCAATCATAGGCTATTTAATATAGCCAGGTAAGCTGATCGGTCACTCTGTTCCCGAGAGACTATTCCAAGTCCTTTTACGACACTTGCCCTCAGTAACAGTGCTCGCATCCAATGCAAATGTTGCATCTTATCCAACCAATACTCAATATTGAGGTAGTCATAATGTCTTTGACACTACAACTCAACAATCATTACAACCAGTGTGTAATTTCAATTATCCTTATCAGAATACCCTTATTATCAGAGATCTCTATCTCTTAAAGTATCTGCAGTTAAGACCTTCTATATCACTATCTATAAAGTTTTAGGTTCTTGATGATGTTACTTTGATATCATTATCTCTAAGTCTTGTCATCTTTGAAGATATTGTTTTATTACTACAACAAAGTATTTTATCTCCATAGTAGGATTATCAACAGTTTACTATTCCCATTTCATGGCATACATCTGGCTTTTCGTACATATCTAGCACATACCAGGCTTCTAGCAACCGATGCAGAAGGGCAAGCAGTTTTAGCAACATCAACACTTGATATGCTATCCCTTCAGATTGGTCAGTACCAAATCTTAAGGGAAAGAAGCCTTCCTTGGATAGAATATATCCATGATGTACCAATAATAGGACAATCACAATTCTCTCTCTTCTCTTTGCTTCTGAACAACTTCAGAATTAAGATCTAAGAGGTATCCTTGAGATCATATCTCAAGGTATGAAATAGCCAGATCATAAAACACTTATTATCATCCTTATATCATTCTAAATGATTAGGATATTATCTACATTTAGCACGATGAACACATTGGTACTCCCACTAAGCTTCACATAGTTCATCAAGATTCTATTTGAAATCATAACATTTATAATTTCATTAAATCTTATGTCCCAACTACAAGAAGCTTATTTGAGTCCATAGATGGAGTTATTCAACATGCACACCTTGCTTTCCTCAACCATGAAGCCCTGGGGCTACTACTTATGAATATCCTCGGAGAGGTATTCATAGACGAATGTAATCTTGACTTCCATCTCGAAGATGTCAAAGTGAAGTTGTGCAGCTATAGTTAGCAATGTTCTAATGGGTTTAAACATGGTCACTGAAGAAGAAGTCTCATCGCAATCGATGTCTTCTCTTTGTGTGTATCTTGTGGATGTGATCCGTGCTTTGAAGGTCTTTACCTTCTTATTAGGTTCCCTCTTTCTCTTGAAGATCCATTTAGATTTTAACGGGTCTTACCCTTATAGGTGGATCCTCGAGGGTCCATATACAACACTTGTATATGAAGTCTAAATTTAGACTTTACTGCTAACATCCATCTCTCCATGTCATGATCTTCAAAAAGCTTCATCATATGGAGTCAGATCATTGTCAGACTTATCTGGCACATGGAATTCATCTTCAAACTCATTTGAAGCGGTATTAGTATTTCATATTTAGTTGTCCTTTTAGTTTCCGACTTAAGGAGCCTCATTATCTTCTAAAGATTCAATGAGTTCCTTCACTTCATTTTCATCTTGATTCTCAAGAAAGTCATCATCTTAGAATCATATTCTTAGAGATGAAATTGTTTAAGAATCTCAAGGTCATAAAGTAGGCATCCAATATCATTCTTTATTTTCCTAGTGAAGTAGCACTCTCTAGTGCTAGATTCCAGCTATATCGTAGTATCTACTACATGTATACCTTGGAAACTAAGACATAACTATGTTAAGATTAATAATTTATCAAATCATGTCACACATGATCTAATTGTATCTCCCTACAACTCCATTGAGTTTAGGTGTATTAGAAAAAGTGAGATAGCAATGATATTCCTATCTCCATAAGGTATTCCGTAATTCATCTAATAGATGCTTGCTATCTAGGTTAAATCAAATTCATTTAATCTCCCTTCAACCTTTGGTTCTAAACCAAAATTGTGAAATCTTTGAACATTTCAAAGGTTTCTAAGGTGAAAGGAAGGAATCTCATATCACAAATAATCATCGAATGATATCACATATCATCAATGTTTATTATGATACAGACGATTCACATACATCAATATGTATAAGATATTGAATACCTTGGTATCTTACACAATTCTCAGAGAAGAGTGTATTGGACATATTTACTTTGAATACAATATTCACAAGTATGTAATATTTGAACCTTTAGACAATTTAAAGTTCAATATCTCACTAATCTATCGATGATATCTATAGATATATGTCCAATACTCGATGCCAGAGCATTGTCAAATGATCTTCATCCTCCTATTAATCTATTAAGGTTTAATTTTCAGTGTTAGAAATGTTAATATTCTAATTTAGTAGAGTCCACTATCATAACTCTTTATAATAGGTCTATTCCAGAATACATGTTCATCTCCAACAATGAGTATATTCTAATATCTCGGTCATAGAGACATTCTATAAGACCAAGGACTATCCCACTGAAAATATGAAGTCTATCTATCTTATGAAGATTGTTGCAACAATTGCATCAATTCCCATATAGATGATTGTTAAACCTTAAGATCAAATTTACTAATCTTCTACAACATATGCAACAATTGCAAGTGTCATTAGAAGAATGAGATACAATTTTAGACTTTGATCTTATCTTATAAGATAGTCAATTTCAATGATTAAATGTAGATGTATATTATTCTGATGTATATCTGAGTTCTTCTCTAAGGATTCTAGATAGACTTGAAAGTCATACTATCAACACACCATCTTATTGCAATATGGGCATTTATCCAACTATCTGGATGTCACATGGAAGTCACAGAAGTAGGTCAACTCTTTGACTTTCCTTCTTACTTGGGTCCGACCCATGCTTCCACTACGCTCCCTTCATCTATAAACAACCATTGCTAAAGATAAAGGATCTCTTATGTTGAATTCAAAAGGATTTTAAAATGAGAGATTTAAACATTTATATACGCTTCATTTAGTTCATACAATATATGATTATTATGAAGCTTAATGAATGACTTGAGTAGAGATAGTAGAATGATGACACTCATCATTTCTACACCCATCTTAACTCAAAAACTTTGGTTAACGCAGGTATTCAAACATTTTGAATATATCATCTCTTTCGAGCTACCATTCTGCATACTGCAGAGAACCATGTCATTCATGATTAAATGTCTAGAGCATATATGTATGCTAAAAAATCTTCTTTTATTTTATAAGGATTAATTTGATAATTACGATCATTGACATGTCACTTCCAAAGTACACTCGATGAAAGATCAAGACTATAGAGACATACAAACCCTAAGGTGATGTCTTATTGTCTTATTTAATTGTCATTCCTCATTATGTTGAGTAAACTTCCACATTGCAACCACATACATTATGTGTCCAATTGCAAGGATAATATCTTGATCATGCATCCAATCCATGATAATTTACTAGTTATTAGTGAGTATACCTTTGAGTGGGTTTAATGAGGATTATCTGAAATAAGAAATTTGCATAAATATACATATATATAGATACATGTTCTACTTTGATTTAGGAATTTTTATATCAAATTTTTCTTGCCTTGTCAACATTGAAAGTTCATTCCCTTAATCACTTTTAATGTAAGAGATATTCTTACCATCATATCTCTAGCAAGATATGGGATCTCCTTTCCTATCTTTGTTGCATCCCAACAATATGAGAAACTACAACTCAGATAAAAAGAAGCGGGAAATCATTCCGCCTTGCAAGTTCAACTTGCATTTCCCAATTCGGTCTTTAACACCCGAGCCCACCACCCCTAAGGTGATGTTGACCCGTTGTAATTAAACCAACCGTCAACAAGAATGGAACTCGCTATGCGCAATCCAATATCGTCCCAATAATATGAGGAACCGAGACTAGGGTCACTACGCATACATACTTACTCTTTCGATAAGCAAAGAGCCCGATCCAAATGCGCTTCGGACAGATGTCTCCTACACACAATCCCTAGTGACGGAACCCTTCACCTTGACGGGAGACCATGGATGTCACTTATGTGATCCTCCACCTCATATTCAAATTTAATTAATTATCATGAATCATATTCATATAATTAATTCTTCCAATGGAAATATAAGTCTATTCATAATAGAGTATTTTAAATGGATATAATAATTTAATCTCATTAAATCAATTATCAATCCAATTCAATCAACAAACTTGATTGTTACTTGAAATAGTGGTATTATCTCAAAGTATTATTCGAATTTTAATAATTTGAACATACGTCATGATCTCTCAACCATCATCCGTTCCCTACCCATTGTCATGGCCAGTGCTGACGGAAGTGGGACAGACCACACACGGTGCAACCTGCTACCCCAACGCTCCCCGACTAGGCACCATATCCGCCTCGGGAAAAAAGAATGCCGAGTCAATCACTCTGTAGTTGAGATGTTCATTAGTTTTTCAATTGAAATTATACATATAATAATAATCCAAACCATTTTGATTATAAGGAACTCGCTAGACAAATTCCCAAAATCTATTCAAGTAACAAGCTTGATGAAAGTTATCAAGTAACCAATTGGTGATTTAGATCTGATCTAATCATTCATTGGTTGAGGCAATGTCATTTAATTATTCTAATATTTCCCAAATATTATCCATAATTTTTCCAAAAAACTAACCATTTATTTCACAAGATTCTTAAATGACAATCATAAGGTTCATGGTTGAGTATGTAATTTTCAGCAGTGACCATCACCAATTAAAATTAGCATATCTCTTTCATTTCAAATCTAAATTAAAGAAAATCAATTTTCAGAGTTTGATAATTTGATTTAAATCAGAAAACATGTGATTAGCACGCATTTTCATGCATTTTAAAATAGTAATTAACATGTTAATTACGACACTAATCGTCAATCCCGAAATGGTGGACATATGTGAAGGATATGGAATTATCCTCAAGCGCATCACGGAAGCGTGATCGTCGTATCGGATACGACGAAGAACGACTAGTCGTACTAGTTGTTCGGTGCAGCGGAATTTTAAAAAAAAAATTATTCGATGAAACCACATGATCCGAGAACCATTCTCAGATCGTTTCATCTATAACCACAACAAGTATAATGCAATACCTCTTGAAGCGTGGTTGATCAAGTCTCTAAGGAAAGAGACCTCCTGTCTCAAGTACGATCGTCGGCGAGACCGCTTGCGAGCGCGGGGATGAACCGCGTTGTCCTCGCAATCCAAGAAGATGATCCAAGCATGGTTGCTCCTGATCTCGTCGTACGAGATCAAACGTCTCCTTCATGAGAGGAACTCTCCAAGAAGACGGAGAACCAAAGAACGTCGAAGCGGCGGCACGGTGGCGAAGGCGACGACGGTTCTCTCCTCTAGGGTTTGGTGGTCGGCCACCAATTAGAGGGAGAGAGGGCTGACGTGTGTAGAGAAGAAAGAGAGAGAGAGAGCTCCAATATTGCTAGTCCTTAGAGAGCATAGTATGCCTCTCTATTTATAGGGTTTTGGGATCCATGGATCTCAATCCATGGGACACATAAAATCAATGGGTGAGATTGATTTGTGTCAATCCAATGGCCAAGATTGTTGTTGTCAAAAGCAACAAATTTAGGTTAAAATATATTTGAAAAAATCAAATATAATTTAGTCCTAAATAAACCCAACAAATAAGGAGAGAATGTGCATGGAGATTTCATCTCCATGCACCTTCCATGTTGGACGGCCACCCATTCCATATAGGAGTGGTGTGCCGCCCACTATGGGAGTCCATGGAGGCAATCTCATGGATTCCCATGAGATTGCATATCTCCTTGATATTCTCTCTTATTTATTTGCAACAAATTTATTGGGTTTTATTCTCCAAATAATAATTCACAATTATCTTTGAGAATATTGCATTCTTGCCATGAAAAAAATTGTGAATCATATTCACAACCCAAAACAACGCATAATTCATATTGTTAATTAATTACACAATGTGTATCCAATACACATAATAATTAATCAACACATATAAATTATAATTAGCTCTCTCTAATACATTATAAATCACATTTATAATATATTATGAATAATTGGATATTTCTATCCACATTATTCTTATCCACATTAATTAAATCACATTTAATTAAATTGGATAATTTCTTCACACATTCAAGATGATTAAATCACATTTAATCATTATTTCTTCATTGCTTAGATCGTATGGAATTATTCTTGAACCCTTCAAGAATAATGCAATCTCTCCGCAGATACTTGGAGATAAGGACAGGGCGATTGTATTGTTCCACGTATAGTGACATGGATATTGAGATCATATCTCAAATCCAGATCGCGGGCCTCCCATAGATGCTTGATTAAATCAAGACCGTAAATCTAATCTTCTCATTGTATCTGAATCACATTCAGATCAATGTCCAACACTTGGACCAAGATCAGATCACTTCTCTACTGAGAGGAGTCACTAAAATCCATACCCGTTTCATCACTCCCTAGGAATGGAAGCGTCATGGTTATACAATCGTTTATGATCAAATCACCCTCAGGTATTCCCAATACCTGTACATCCTGCATACTGGAAGACTTAGACTAAACCCGAAGTATCGGATCAACTTTATACTGTCTACTTCATGGTTTTATCAGTAAGTTTCTCATTCGATCATTGGGAGTTGGTATCGATCATACACTTTCCAAAAGTGTACATCATACCTAGGTCTTGATCATATACTAAAAGTATATATCAAACCTACAAATTCAGTCAAGCTTCCAAAGCGAGACGACCATGCGCATGGAATTTGATTCTTCCCAATATCTCATGAGTGAGCTCATGTCTTCCGGTTCAGTAACTGAACCTGTATGATCCCTTTGAGAGATCGTATTACTCATATGCCCTTATATGCACACAGCGCGCCGGTGTATAGACCTTGATTAGGTCATCAACCTATTGGTCTGCCAAATGTACATACTTAGACATATAGCAACACATCTGTCTCTGGTCAGAGGATGCGTGCCTATATCATGACAGCATATGATATAGGACTTTGGTTATCTCAATCTCGTTAAGTCAACTCTTTGACCTAACTAATCTGACACCTCCAAATCTCTATTCCTATGCAGAGGACCTGCATCAAGAGGTCGGTCAGATATCAGCCTTCAGAGATAGGATTGCCATCTCCTACTCAGGCTGGAGATCATCTCTTAATAATCATTTGACGGTGCTTGATGAGTCCTCAATCTAACTCTTTAGATATTCATCCAAGCACCAACCTCTATGATTCAATAGTTGAATCAACAGCTGTATGATTATTAAGATGGCCATGGTACATAACCCTAATTGTACTAAGGGACCTATTATACAAATTATTCATTCTTCATTTCAGATCAGGGAATGATATGTGCAATAACATTTATTGCATAATGGCTCGCCTTGGGCTCGCATTTCCAACAATCTCCCACTAGCCCAAAGAGCCATTAATGGGCTAATCATTTAAACCCGCACTCATGTGACAATCATAGACTATTTGGAAAATAGCTAGGTAAGCTGATCAGTCACTCTGTTCCCGCGAGACTACGCCAAGTCCTTTTACGGTACATGCATATCCCCAGTAACAGTGCTCGCATCCAATGCGAGTGTTGCATCTTATGCAACCAATACTCAATCTAGTTAGTTACAGTGTCTTTGACACTACAGCTTAACAATTATCATAACCAGTATTTCCATAATCCTTGTCAAAATATCCTTATTCCTGGAGATCACTATCTCTTAAGGTATCCACAGTTAAGACCTTTTAGATCTCTATCTATAAAGTCTTAAGTTTTTGAAGATAAGACTCTGAGATCACTATCTCAAAAATCTTTTCATCTATGAAGATTTTGTTGTTACTGCAACCAAGTGTTTTATTTCCATAGTAGGATTAGTAACAGTTTACTACTCCCACTGCATGGCAGCCATCTGGCTTTTGTACACATCTAGCATACACACGACTTCTCAGAACTGATGCCCAAAGACAAGTAGTTCTAGCATTCACTTCCTCAACTCTTTGAGGTGCTATCCCTTTAGATAGGTCAGTACCATATCTTAAGGGATGGAAGCCATTACTGGAATTTTACATAAAATGGAATATGTCCAAGATGTACTATAAATGTGACAGTCCCATTATCCTCTTCTCTTTGCTTCTGAACTACTTCAGAACTAAGATCTGAGAGGCATCTTTGAAATCATATTTCAAGTTATGGAACAACCAGATTATAAAATACTAATTATTATCCTTATATCATTTTCAAATGATTAGGATATCATCTACATTTAGCACGATGAACACAAAAGCACTCCTACTAAGCTTCATATGGTTCATCAAGATTCTATCTGAAATCATAACATTTATAATTTCATCAAATCTTATGATCCAACTTTAAGAAGCTTATTTGAGTCCATAGATGGATTCCTTAGCTTGCACACCTTGCTTTCCTTAACCATGAAGCCCTGGGGCTACTTCATGTGAATATCCTCAAAGAGGTATTTGTAGAGGAATGCAATATTGACTTACATCTTGAAGATGCAATAGTCAAGTTGTGTAGCCAAGGTTAGCAATATTCTGACGGTTTTAAGCATGGTCACCGAAGAGCAAGTCTCATTGCAAGCAATGTCTTCTCTTCCAGTGTGTAGCTTATGGCTACGAACCGTGCTTTGAAGATCTCTACCTTCTCATCAGGTTCCCTGTCTCTTGAAGATCCATTTACACCTTTACAGGTCTTACCCATATAGGTGGATCCTCGAGGGTCCATATACAACACTTGTATATGAAGTCTACATTAGACTTTTATTGCTATCCATCTATCCATGCTATGATCTTCAGAAACTTCATCACATGAAGTTCGATCATTGTCAGATTTCTCTAACACATGGAATCCATCCTCAAACTCATTTGAAGAGGTATTAATGTTTCATCTTTAATTGTCCTTTTAGTTTCCAATTTCAGGAGTCTCATTATAAATGAGTTCCTACACTTCATTTTCATCTTGATTCTCAAGAGTCTCAACCTCTAAGAATCACATTCTCGGAGATGAGATATTTTAAGAATCTCAAGGTCATAAAGTAGGTATCCAATACCATCCTTTATCTTCCTAATGAAGCAACACTCTCAAGTGCTAGATTCCAACATACATGGAACCTTATTAAGGATATACATTGTAGTCTCTACTACACATATATACCTGGAAACTAAGGGATAATTATGCTAAAATTCAACATTGATAAGATCATGTCACACATGATCCAATTGTATCTACTTATAACTCTTTTGAGTTAAGGTGTGTTAGGAGGATTGAGATAGAAATGATATTCATATTTCCATAAGGTATTCTTCGAATTTATCTAGTAGGTACTTGCTACCTAGATTAGATCAAATTCATTTTATCTTCCTTCAAACTTTGGTTCTAAACCAAAATTAATGAAATCTTTGAACATTTCAAAGGTTTCTTAGATGAAGAGAAGAAATCTCATATCATACATAATCATCAATAGATATCACATATCCACAATGTTTACTATGATATAGATGATCCGCATACATCAATATGTATGAGATCCTGAATACCTTGGCATCTTACACCATTCCCGAAGAAGGGTGTATTGGACATTTTTACTTTGAATACAATATTCATAAGTATGTAACTTTTGAAATTTTAGACCCTCTAAAGTTTCATCTCTTACTAGTCTATTGATCAAATCAATAAACAAATGTCCAAGGCTCGATGCTAGATCATTGTCAAACGATCTTCATCCTCCTATTGATCTTACAGAGGTTTTAATTCAGTATTTAGAAATATTAATGAACCATTCATTAATTTTTCTAATTTAGTGGAGTCCACCAGATTTTAGATTACTATCTGAAATATATCCATCATAACTCTTTATGATAGTTCTATCTCAGAATTCATGTTTATTTCCAACATTTAGAAATAAATGATGAGTGTATTCTAATATCTAGGTCACAGAGACATTCTCTAAGACTAAGGGCTCTCCCACTGAAATTAACAAGTCTATTAATCCAACAGAGATTATTGCAACAGTTGCATCAATACTCACGTGGATAACTATAAACCTTTAAGATCAAATTTTCCAGTCTTCTAAAACATATGCAACCCATTGCAAATGTCATCAGAAGATTGAGATACAATTATTTGACTTTATCTTATTCAATAAGTAAGTCAATATCAATGATTTATGTAGATTACTCTGATGCTCCATCCGAGTCCTTTTCTAAGGATTCTAAACAGACTTGATAGTCATACTATCAACACATCAACTTATTGCAGTATTGGCATTCATCCAACTCTTTGGATGTCATATGGAAGTCATAGAAGTCCAGTCAACTCTTTGACTTTCCTTCTTTCTTGGGTCCAACCCATGCTTCCACTGCGCTCCCTTTATCTATAAGCAATCATTGCTCAAGACAGAGGATCTCTTATTTTAAATTCAAAAGAATTCAAAGTAAGAGTTGTTCAACATTTATACATGCTTCATTAAATTCATACAATATGAATATTGTGAAGCTTCATGGATAACTAGAGTATAAACAGTAGAATGATGACACTCATCATCTACATCCATTTAAACTCTTAAAAACAAAGGTTCAGGTAGGTACTCAAACAATTTGAATACATCATCTCTTTACAGAGCCACCATTCTGCATGATGCAGTGAACCATGTCATTCATGATAAATGTCAAGAGCACATATGTATGCCATAATATCTTCTTAGATTTTATAAGGATTATATGACAATTATGATCATCATCAACATGTCACTACCAAAGTACATTTGATGATACCAAGACTATAGAGACATACAAACCCTAGGGTTGTAGTCCTATCATCTATTTAATTGTCATTCCTCAATATTATGAGGAAACTTGCACATTGCAACCACATACATTATGTGTCCAATTGCAAGTACAATATCTGGATCATGAGTCCAATCCATGATATTTTACTGGTTATTATTGAGTATATCATTGAGTGGGTTTTAATGAAGGATTATCTGAAATAAGAAATTTGCATAAATATATAAATTTATATTTTACTTTGATTTAGGAATTTTTATATCAAAGTTGTCTTGCCATGTCAACACTGAAAGTTCATTCCCTTAATCACTTTCAATGTAAGAGATATACTTACCATTATATCTCAAGCAAGATCTGGGATCTCCTTCCTTATCTTTGTTGCATCCCAATAATATGAGAACCTACAACTCGGATAAAAAGAAGCGGGAACACATTCCGCCTTGCAAGTCCAACTTGCATCTCCCAATTCGGTCTTTAACACCCGGGCCCACCACCCCTAAGGCGATGTTGACCCGTCATTAATTGAACCAACCGTCAACAGGAATACAACTCGCTATGCGCAATCCAATATCGCCCCAATAATATGAGGACCCGATATTGGGGTCACTACGCATACGTCCTTACTCTTTCGAGAAGCGACGAGCCCGGTCCAGATGCACTTGCATACAGGAGCTGTCACTTCGGACAGGCGTCTCCCACATGCAATCCCTGGCGACGGAACCCTCCGCCTTGACGGGAGACCATGGATGTCACTTATGTGATCCTCCATATCATATTCAAATTTTAATTAATTATCGTGAATCATATTCACATAATTAATTCTTCCAAGGGAATTATTATCTCTAATCATATTAGAGTATTTCAATTGGACATAATCAATTTAATCATATTAAATTAATTATCAATCCAATTCAATCAATCAAACTTGATTATTTTACTTGAATACATATATGGTAATATCTCAAAATACGTATTAATTCGAATTTTAATAATTAGAAAAATACATCTTAATCCCTCGGACATTATCCCGGCCCTACCCGCTGTCATGGGCAGTACCGACGAGAGTGGGACGGACCACATACGTTGCAACCCGCAACCCCAATGCTCTCCGACTAGGCACCATATCCGCCTCGGGAAAGGATAATGCCAAATTGATTAATTTGTACTTGAGATGATCATCGGTTCTTCAACCGAAATTGTACCATATAGTAATAATCAAAACATTTTTTGATTATAAGGAAATTTGCTAGACAAATTCCCAAATCCTATTCAAGCATCAAGTTTGAAAGATTGTGGTTTCCAATTATGATTTAGATCACATCTTAATCAATTATTGGTTAAGGCAATGTCATTTAAGGGAATAATTATCATCAAATATTTCACAAATATTTATGTACAATTATTCTAGGAAATTAAACAATTTAATTTCACTAAATGATTAAATGACAATCACCAATCAAACATTAAGTTTGATGAATGTGCTTCCAATTAAGATTTAGATCAAATCTAATCAATTAATTGGTTGAGACCAAGTCAATTATGTAAATAATCATCTTCAAATATTTCAAAAATATTTTTCATGATTATTTCACGAAATTAACAATTAATTTCACTAATTGACAATCACTTGGTTTTTGATTAGGACTGTAATTTCAGCAGTGACCCCTTCTTACTAAAATTAGCATATCTCAATCATATTAAATCCAAATTAGACAAAATCAATTTTCATAGATTGCTAATTTGATTTAGGACAGAACCCAAGTGATGGTACACGCATTTCGAGGCAAGTCTAAACAGTAATTAACATTTTAATCACGTTCAGATCTACAGTTCCCGCAACAGTGTATACATGTTCATTAAAACAACCATATCTAGAGCATACGAAATCCGATTTACGTAAACTCAGATCCTATGGTTTACTTATTTAATTGGGAACAAAAACCAAGTACTAAATTCATGTTTAAACAATTTAAACAGTGCCGAATTTATTTACTAAACAGATCTGCGAAATCAAATGCGATAAAAACTTTCGCGACCTTAACGAACCCAAGTCGTCCTCGGTTTTTCGAATCATATTCGAAACCGTCGACCTAAGGCTCTGATACCACTTGAAGGATATGGAATTATCCTCAAGCGCATCACGGAAGCGTGATCGTCGTATCGGATACGACGAAGAACGACTAGTCGTACTAGTTGTTCGGTGCAGCGGAATTTTAAAAAAAAAATTTATTCGATGAAACCACATGATCCGAGAACCATTCTCAGATCGTTTCATCTATAACCACAACAAGTATAATGCAATACCTCTTGAAGCGTGGTTGATCAAGTCTCTAAGGAAAGAGACCTCCTGTCTCAAGTCCGATCGTCGGCGAGACCGCTTGCGAGCGCGGGGATGAACCGCGTTGTCCTCGCAATCCAAGAAGATGATCCAAGCATGGTTGCTCCTGATCTCGTCGTACGAGATCAAACGTCTCCTTCATGAGAGGAACTCTCCAAGAAGACGGAGAACCGAAGAACGTCGAAGCGGCGGCACGGTGGCGAAGGCGACGACGATTCTCTCCTCTAGGGTTTGGTGGTCGGCCACCAATTAGAGGGAGAGAGGGCTGACGTGTGTAGAGAAGAAAGAGAGAGAGAGAGCTCCAATATTGCTAGTCCTTAGAGAGCATAGTATGCCTCTCTATTTATAGGGTTTTGGGATCCATGGATCTCAATCCATGGGACACATAAAATCAATGGGTGAGATTGATTTGTGTCAATCCAATGGCCAAGATTGTTGTTGTCAAAAGCAACAAATTTAGGTTAAAATATATTTGAAAAAATCAAATATAATTTAGTCCTAAATAAACCCAACAAATAAGGATAGAATGTGCATGGAGATTTCATCTCCATGCACCTTCCATGTTGGACGGCCACCCATTCCATATAGGAGTGGTGTGCCGCCCACTATGGGAGTCCATGGAGGCAATCTCATGGATTCCCATGAGATTGCATATCTCCTTGATATTCTCTCTTATTTATTTGCAACAAATTTATTGGGTTTTATTCTCCAAATAATAATTCACAATTATCTTTGAGAATATTGCATTCTTGCCATGAAAAAAATTGTGAATCATATTCACAACCCAAAACAACACATAATTCATATTGTTAATTAATTACACAATGTGTATCCAATACACATAATAATTAATCAACACATATAAATTATAATTAGCTCTCTCTAATACATTATAAATCACATTTATAATATATTATGAATAATTGGATATTTCTATCCACATTATTCTTATCCACATTAATTAAATCACATTTAATTAAATTGGATAATTTCTTCACACATTCAAGATGATTAAATCACATTTAATCATTATTTCTTCATTGCTTAGATCGTATGGAATTATTCTTGAACCCTTCAAGAATAATGCAATCTCTCCGCAGATACTTGGAGATAAGGACAGGGCGATTGTATTGTTCCACGTATAGTGACATGGATATTGAGATCATATCTCAAATCCAGATCGCGGGCCTCCCATAGATGCTTGATTAAATCAAGACCGTAAATCTAATCTTCTCATTGTATCTGAATCACATTCAGATCAATGTCCAACACTTGGACCAAGATCAGATCACTTCTCTACTGAGAGGAGTCACTAAAATCCATACCCGTTTCATCACTCCCTAGGAATGGAAGCGTCATGGTTATACAATCGTTTATGATCAAATCACCCTCAGGTATTCCCAATACCTGTACATCCTGCATACTGGAAGACTTAGACTAAACCCGAAGTATCAGATCAACTTTATACTGTCTACTTCATGGTTTTATCAGTAAGTTTCTCATTCGATCATTGGGAGTTGGTATCGATCATACACTTTCCAAAAGTGTACATCATACCTAGGTCTTGATCATATACTAAAAGTATATATCAAACCTACAAATTCAGTCAAGCTTCCAAAGCGAGACGACCATGCGCATGGAATTTGATTCTTCCCAATATCTCATGAGTGAGCTCATGTCTTCCGGTTCAGTAACTGAACCTGTATGATCCCTTTGAGAGATCGTATTACTCATATGCCCTTATATGCACACAGCGCGCCGGTGTATAGACCTTGATTAGGTCATCAACCTATTGGTCTGCCAAATGTACATACTTAGACATATAGCAACACATCTGTCTCTGGTCAGAGGATGCGTGCCTATATCATGACAGCATATGATATAGGACTTTGGTTATCTCAATCTCGTTAAGTCAACTCTTTGACCTAACTAATCTGACACCTCCAAATCTCTATTCCTATGCAGAGGACCTGCATCAAGAGGTCGGTCAGATATCAGCCTTCAGAGATAGGATTGCCATCTCCTACTCAGGCTGGAGATCATCTCTTAATAATCATTTGACGGTGCTTGATGAGTCCTCAATCTAACTCTTTAGATATTCATCCAAGCACCAACCTCTATGATTCAATAGTTGAATCAACAGCTGTATGATTATTAAGATGGCCATGGTACATAACCCTAATTGTACTAAGGGACCTATTATACAAATTATTCATTCTTCATTTCAGATCAGGGAATGATATGTGCAATAACATTTATTGCATAATGGCTCGCCGTGGGCTCGCATTTCCAACAATATGGTCATTAAAACGATCATATGAGTTTAATAGGTATTTGTTTACAAGTGTTATATCATATTATTACTACTAGTAATCATTTTCAGGGAAAAAGCCTTAAAATTATATAAAATTATTGTATTATTATTTGTATTACTACTCTCATTTTTATTCTTACTAATGACCATTTCTTGTGAATCTAAGATTTTCTTTATATGAAATTGTTACTAATAGTAAGAATATGATATAACCATTGTAAATAAATAAGCACTGAACTCAAAATGATGGAAAATATTGGTAAAATATGAGTGGGCTCATCTCATCTCAAATGGGCACAGGGCCCATTGGATAAGCCCCCCGATATATATATTTATATATATATAGATATATAGATATGGATATAGATATATGTATATATGTATATAGGAGAAACTTCAAATGTGGCGGGGTCTCACCATATACACGGTGAGCCACCCTTAATTTAGGCATCTTTCTTATATATTTTACAATTTCTTATTTCATACATATAACAATAAATATTAACACGTCATGTATAGTGAAATAAAATTATGAAAATATTATTATATTGGAAGGAAATATTAATTTAAATTTAGATACTCTATTTTACAAAATTCATTTTTTACAATGTGCAGTTTACACTTTTACATAACTATTACAGAGTTTTTAATAAATTCACAGTAGCCTTTACAATTTCAGAAAAGCCCACATCTCATGTGAAAGGTCCGATATATGTATATGTATATGTATATGTATATGTATATGTATATATCATTTTTTATATGTTAAAAACAATACATAATAATAAATTTATTAGCAGTGTCGGATGATAAAAATGATGCAACATTGATGAAACTTTACAAAGATCTAACCCTTCAAATGTCCGATGTTTGCAATTTCGTATATGTCCATAGTATATGACGACTACATCTGTCCTTTTTTTAAAAAAAATGTACCAAGATATTTTGTTTGCTTGATTTTTTCATACAATTATTGTTACTTCAAGATGAATTTTAAATTTTAGTGAACTTAAGTTGATCAATTATAGTTAGATTCATTCTTAAAATTGAGTAAATATTTATAAAAACTAAATATATATACAGAGGTACACGGATGAAAGAAATATTGTTACAACGAATAAATGAAAAAATGAAAGAAAGACATTATTTGCAAGAAATACTAAGCGAGAAAAATATAGAAATAGAGAATAGTGAATGTAGGCAGCCTAACACGGGGAGATATGGGAGCATGTATAACATGTCTTTCTTTTCCTGGAAATAAGATCAATTTCATCATTCAAAAAGTAAGCGCTAGAGCCTCATAAAGTTGGAATTCATATTTCAAAAAATAATAATATAGGAAACGAAAAAATTTAATGGTAAAAATGTTCTTCGCTAATCATGATTTGTCTTTCAACATCTCCGACAAGCCATTACTTTGCACAATATTTTACATGGGCACATTACAAGGGGTGCAGGACAACACCAGATTATTTTTAGCAGCGCATTCGACTAGGAGAGAAAGCAAAGCATTTGAGAATTGAGATCAAAAGATAAGTGTAATGTGTACCAATAATATTAAATTTGGTTAAGAGGCATTAAATAAAAATTTAAACTCGTCCAAGATGTTGTAGAAAAATTTCACATCCTGCACTTTTTTGGGGAGAGGGCGAGGGATACCCTTGAATGTTTTCGAGAATCATTTTTTCCAGATCTACCTCTCAGTAAATCACCTCTTTGATTTCATTTGACAATATTAGGATGAATTTGTGAAATCAATATGAATGTGAAAAACAATCTATAATTATTTTCACAAGAGTTAATATCAAACAAAGTTAGAACATCTTTTATATATAATTATTCATCCCAGAGGTGTTCCCAATTCCATCTTTGCAGTAACATAGCAACAACAGTTTGCTAAGTTCATTTTATAAAATCTACACCTTAAAAACCAAAATAGTTTAAGAACTAAAGTATGTATGTGTATGATCTCATAAGATTCAAAAACTCATGAAAACTCCTACTTATGAAGATAATTAGATGCCTAATCTAGTAAAAAAGCTATCCTTGTAATAATATGCACCTTTGACCATATGTCTTTAAAACATTATGAAAAATTGTTCTCAAAATTCCTTTACCTAAAAGTTGATGAATGTTCATAAAAACTTCCAATAGTAATTCAAAAAATTAAAAAACAAATGTATACATTTTGTCAAAAATAAAAGATAGCTTTTTATATGAATATTTTTATTATTTTTAAATTAAAATATATTTTCAAAAATCAAAGAAAAAAAACATAAATGCAAAATAAAATAAAAATAAGAGGATACAACTAACGTTAACATGTCATTTTAATATGGATCTCCGATCTGAAAAAGAGATGACAATATTCCTCTAAAGGCTGATTTTCGACCAACCTTTTGATATAGGTCCTCTGTATAGGAATATAGATTAAAAGGTGTCCAAATAATCAAGTCAGGGAGTTGACTTAATGAGGTGGAGATAAATTAAAACATGAATCGTAACTGTCATGATCGGGTGCACATCCTTTAACAAGAGACAAATATATATATATATATATATATATATATATATATATATATATATATGCATATTAGACTGACCAATAGGTTGAAGACATAACCAAGGTGCATATAGGGACGTGTTGGTGTGCATATGAGGACGTATGAGGTGTATGATCCCTAGAAGTGCACATATAGGTTCATACTTGATAAACTGGAAGAAACAACTCACTCATGAGATATTTGGGATCAATTTCAATTCCATGCACGGTCATCTTGTTTATGACATAAGACACGAATTTAAGAGATTAATATATACTTTTAGAAAGTATATGATCAATATTTTTGCCTAATTATCTATTGATAACTCTTATTATATGCCCTGGAAGGATACTGTCAAACAAGTGTTTGAACTTTGGGTATATTAATGTCTTCTAGTATGAAGGACGATGGAGTATTGAGAATACTCTAAGTAACTACATTAATAGATGATCTACCATGACATCTCCATCTCAAGGGAGTAACTAAATTAGATGGATTTTAATGATTCCTCTTCATGACTTAATGATATGACAATAAATTGGATTAAGTCTCGTTTCATTAGACTCAATTCCAATTTTCAATTCAAATTTCAATACCCAAATATTGAAATAGAGGTGAAAGCACTTATAGATCTCAAATATAAGCCATAAAAGGTTTGGATAATGATTAGAAATGGAGTTGGAAGGTGAGTTCATCACTTTGACATTTGTTGAGCTCATGGAGATTGTAATGTGTTTTGTTGAGCTCCCATAGAGTGTGAATCGTTTCAATTCAAGCTCAAAGATATAGTGTTTTACACTTCATCAAAAAGTGGTTTAAAACCTTAAATTGAATAGTTATGACATAACTTTCAGATCAAATATAGTCCAAAGGGAGGTGAATTAAGTGTGGAAGATTAAAAAAGTTTTTTTTATGAAAGTAGAAGACAAGCAATGAATCCAATTATAGACAACAATACAACAATCACACTGCATAATATGTTAACATGGAAACCCAAACATATGAAAAACCATGACCCAAGGCTTCCTAACTTAGAATCTTTGGTTTTCACTATATCTTGAGATATTTAGATAGATATCTCAATAGATTACATGCATAAAGCTTACAACCTTACATCTCACACCAAAGTCACAACTTTAGATAAAAAACCAAAGTCACCATTGCAATTGAATAAGACGTAGCACCACTTGAGGCTTGACCTCAAGCTTTCTATAGAGAGAGCTCCAGGAGTATCTGTATAACAACATTAGCTAAACAAGATAAAACAATTATCTATGTTGATTTGAATAAAGCATTCAATTTACAATAATCTAAGCAAGAGAGTAAATATATAAACAAGATATACAAATACTTGATTCAAAGCGATATATCTCTAAAACAAGCGAATGTTATATAATAAGAAAATATCATTGAATTTTCTATGTAGCTTCAATAGAGTCTCCGACTACACAATAGAGAGCTTGATAAGGTTGCTCCATATTAGGACTAGATTTTAGTTTAGCAATCTTTTCTCTTGAACAAATACTCAAGAATGAGAGAGAGAGGACTTGAATGAGTTGTGTGTTGAAATGAGGGGGTAGGTAATGGACGCTCTCTACCACTCTTAATTAAGAAGAATTATCTGTCGATTGTATCAAGTCATAAACTGTGAGTCCATAACAAATAATCACATGAAAATAATATGAAATTAATTCAACTTGGTCAATTGTTTATTTTACATGGACAAGTCGCAAGGTTGAACTCAGGGACGTAATATGAGGGTTTAGAACTAATTTTTATATCAACTTAGGGCAATGTTGTCAATAGAGGATTTTTTGGGCTTTTTATTTTTGAATTTTTTTTGGATTTTCAAAATAAAAGATGCAATGAACTATTGAAATACAATGAATGAATTTTGTAAATTCTTTATGCAAGAAAACAAATGATATGCATTATGAGAGAACAAATAAATGAAATGAATTTGGAATGATGATAAATGCATAGTGAGAAAGCAATATAACAACATGTCAATCAATCTCTTCTCAATTTAATGCCCATGTCCATGCTTTTTAGAGAATAATTGATCAATAAATGTCAAATTAAGTCTCAAATGATACACCCTAATTGTCACATTTTTAGCAATATAAATTAATATTAGAGAGAATATAGCTCAAATATGAATGGATAATCTCCTTAAAGTTATTTATGTCCAACATTATCTCAAAATGAACTATCAGATGTCTCAAATGTTAGACAATTAAATAATCCTAAAAATAATACGGATATATATATATGAATTAAGTCTATGGTATAAATGTAATAAAAATAAACGAGAATGCTCTTAAAAATAACCTTTAAGAGACTCATCCGCAAGTATCAAAAAGGAGGTTGGGTCCTTTATTCAACTTTGCCCTTGCGCAGGGCTATTTCTGTGAATTTCATAAGAGGGAGTCCCATGGTCAAAAGGACCTCCACATGTGAGGTGTCTCACATGAGATCCTAGTTCGGTTGGTGAATCTGAGAAGAAGTGAGAGGTCTTTTACAAATTTATTAAGGGTCGCGTACATTGCTCATGTAGGGGTGCCTTGTCTCAATTAATTGTGTGGACTCCGAGACTCCACACGGTGCTTTTGTAGCTCTCTAATCCACCCGAGGCTGGGAGGCTCAACCTTTCATCTGGTCAGTAGCTCCCATCCCGCACACATCTCCTTTGAGGGCTCCTCCTACTTCGCTTTTGGCTCAGTCTTGACCTTCACCCTAATAACTAGCTTACCATCAAAGGCAGAGTCAACCTGTAGCTTATTTATTTATTAGTTAGCGAATCCTTCTTATTTAGCACGGTTTCGATATCATCTTTTTTCCTCTTTTGAGAATATAATAGTTTTTTCACGGTTTACAGAAAAAAAACAAACCTAGGGGCATCAACCAAGGCTCAATAATTGAGCCGGGGAAGATGCCTAAATCGAACAACGGGGATGGCCCCTCCCTACTCGATCATGTATCTATTATACTCTTGGAGCACCGTTTTTCTTTCTTCTCATTGGGATTTTCTTTATCTGGCGATTGATGGTGCTCTAGGATCTGGAATGGAGTCAAAACAAGATGGTGCTCTGGGATTTGTTTAGTGCAAGTTCTACGAATACTCCTAAGGGCTTCCTATAAAAGATTGATTGACTCGAGACCAAGGCTCAAAGTCGAGGCATAAAACTATGAAGGGGAAGGTGGTGGCAGGTCTCCTATTGCATGCGATGGAGGAAACGAGTGTTTATCTGACCATGAACTTGTCAGAGGTGGCAAGTGGTGTGAGATTGGTAAAATGTGAAGGGATTCAAAGTTGAGGTGAAAGTCAATGTGCGATCTGAAATTGATTGAAGGTGGCTTATCTTGATCGAAGAAAGAGAAGATAGGGATATCAACAGAGCGATATGGAGTAAACGAATAAAAAGAGAATGGAGAAGGAGAGTAATAAGGAAGAGCAAAGAGGGTGGTGTTGGCTCAGATCTAGCGAAGGTCTTGTATCCCAACAAGGCTAGAACACAAGTTGCTGAGGCGACTGTTCACAAGACCGACAAAGTCAAATAACAATCACCCTACACAATATAACAGAAGCAATCAAAGTGAAATGAGTCAAATTTATTTTATTTTAACTCTTCAGAATATGTGTATAGTAAATAAGTGTAGAGTGTCAAACCACATAGAGAAAAAGGGAGTAGAGAAAAGTGAGTAGCCAACTTAGGTGTGTTTATGTACTTTTGTTTTTAATTGTGTTTGTGGGTTTTTTTTGTATTTTTAGTTTTTATGGGTTTTTTATTTTATATTTGTTTCATAATTTTTGTATTTTTTTTTATTTTCTTTTAATTTTTCAAAATTTATTATTTCCTTTTCTTTTTAATTTATATTAAGGATATATGTGTGTGTGTGTGCGTGTATGTATAATAATATGTATATTATAAATACTATGTAAAAGGTATATACATAAAAAATCAGAAAATACAATTAACAACAGTATTTTTTATTTTTTAAATGTAAAAATATATTTAACAAATTTATAAATAATAATAATTATTATTATAAATATATATATATAAGTAATATGATGTATATATACCTTATATAGGGTTTTATATTTATAGATGTAACTATATATACTCAAAACATACAAAAATAACACGTTTTTTATGTTTTTCTATTTTTTATCTATTTTTGTGAGTTTTATTGTAATTTTTTTAATATTTAGGTACTTATGAAATGATTTAAATGTACATAACAATAGATATAATAAATAGGTTAGATTGTTTTGGGTTTTAAAAATAGATAAATAATTCAAAAATTCGAAAAATATTTTTAATATGTATAATGTAAATAAAAATAAGGAACCAAAATATATTGTTTTAGAATTCTTAGGACTTTTTAATGTTTCTTATAAGTTTTTAGGTTTTTCTTATTATATTTGTTGTGATTTTTGGTCTAGAGTGATATTATACAGTAATATGTGATATAAATTTTTTTGGAATTTTAGATAACATTTTATATCTTTTGCATTTTTATCGTCAAAATGGAATAAATGGCTCTTTAATGACTTTTAATAAATGGGAAAATTCGATGAAATGCTAGATAAAATTATGGGCTCATAATATCAAGGATTTATAGAAATTTTCCATAATGTTTGATGCACTAAAGCTATTTGATAAAATTAGAAAGACAAATAAATAAAACATCTGGAGGGTTGTGTTTGAAATAAAACAAGTCCAAGGTCTTTCATGCAGATTACCCAAAAATACTACACTATTTTGCAATTAAAAGTACTTAAATGAAATAACCGAACCTAGGAGGGGCTCCCTACAAAATGGCTTCCTTACATGGGCCGACAAGTGAGGTGAGCTGGCACTGAACCTATGTGCAATATTTAAAACCTCCAAAGGGGACGGTGTAATTTTTACACAAAATATAAAGCATGGTTTAATAGGTATAAGATCGTTTAGTAAAAATAAAAAAGGGCGGAGGGGGGCCTTGAAATCTACCCCTTTAAATTTGCTTCATCCGATGACCCCCTGTACTCCATGTGGACTTACTTATCAAATGAAGGGTTCAGATCTTTCTACACCCCTTCGTCGATCAATGGATAAGATCATATGCTCAGATGGATCCTATAGCTGATAAAGCTCAAGATGGGACGTCCGTCATCAAATTTTGGGCATCACCTCAATTGAACAGTACTTTCTCTTCACGAAGAACCGGGAAAAACTAGATGATGGTTCTCCTTCTATTGGAAAAAATCTCGATGCTCTAATGTTCTTCTTCACTTCTCAGATACTCTACAGGTTCAGGGCAAAGGTCTGTAGAGAATGGTGGAGTCAAAAGTATTTGTTCCCCATCGTGAGGGGCCTAGAGGGTCGTCGAAGCTCAGGCGGCTAGAGTTCCTTGTGCAGAACAAAATCGACACCTGAGAGGGGTCCTTTGAAGCTCGAATCTGCAAGATGAGATCCGGAAAGAGAATGCAAAGAAATGTGGGGCTTTATTAAGTAAAATGGGGAGGAGATGAGTTGTGGTGGAGTTCTCAATTGGAGGTCAGAGGAGAAGAACTTAATCTCTCGATTCCTTATGGTAATCAGAGTGAAATGAGAGGATTCAATGGATATTGTGAAGTGGAATGTGATGGTGGTGAAATGGGGTCGAAACTAGGGGTAAAGCACGATAATATCCAATAGACGATGGATTCTAAAATTACCTATGCCTATTGCATAATCGAGAAAACTAACCACTAACCTATGCTACTAGAATGAAAACGTGTCAATTTTTGCAAGAAATGTAGCTCTTAACTGGCTATTACTAGGAACGACAGAAGCTTTGTTGGCGATTACTCTAAGCTGGATCTCCACCTCCGATCTCTCCTTGTCCATGCCAAAGCTCCCACGAGCTTGCATCTGTCATCGACAGGCTCACACAATCGAAAGATTGGGGTTACAAAGAGTAAAGGTGATCAAAATTGAATTGCAAAGTTGGCGTATTATTTACAGAAAAAGTTGATAGGGTATCTTGCGGAGAAGATCTTAGTCGATCCGATGCTGATCCAGTAAATAAGAGTTTGGGGTGTGAGTCACGAAGATCAAATATGCAAAAATCGTTCAAGGATCAAGGCATTTTGATCATTAGAATTCACGAGAAAAGGGGAAGAAGTTGGGGACTTGAGACGCTCCCGCATGTCAGAGGTGCCAAAGCGGGAGTTGACTCTAGGTCAACCAACATGCGACTCTCATTAGTCCACATCCTCTACTAGAGGATAAAACATGGGGAAAAGATTAAAAAATTAAAACAAAAATAGAAAATGAATTAACTAAATAAAAGTTAAAACATGAAAAATATTTTTATTTTATTATTGATGATTTTTATTTAATTTTACCACTTTATTTACTAGGTATTAATTTTTTCAAGTGTACTTACAGGTACTTTTACCTTTTTGTGGTATTTTATTTTTACTTTGTATTTTTTATTTACTATATTGTACACATAATTTTTATATTTACAATTTATTTAATTATATTTTGATATATTTTCAATTTATTTTTCTGAATTTATTTATTGATGTAAATACTTATGTATATATATTATATGTGTATATTAAATGTATAGTTTATCTATATATTAAATTGCATTATTTATATTAATGTATTTTTTATGATGTTATTTTTATTATTTACATTTATTATAAATAGTATTTACAAGTTTATAAAAATATAAGAATGGTAAAAATATAAAGAATAAATATATTGAAAATTTTATGCAGGTATATTGCTCAATGAGGGTACAAAAGCTAAATTTTGCATCTTAACTCCAAATTAAAAAAAATTACCTTCACTAAATTGATAATTAAATTTTATGAACAATAAATGTGAGTTTGGTCAGTTTTGAGTCAATTTGGAGAAGATACATATTTGTAAATTTTTCTTTATGGATTTTTATTTTATGTATGAGGCATAATGTGCATTATTTTTAATAAAATAAATTTTGTATTTTTCTTTGTATTTTTATGTACAAGTTATATGTTGACGATTTATTTATTTGAGGTATAAAAATGAGAAAAAAAAAGTAGGTCCCAAAAGCCTATCATTTATGAACAAAAATTAGGGTTTTAGTTGTATTATATGTATAATTTCTCTATCCTATCTCCCTCTACTTTATTTCTTGTCCACCAAGTTATTATGATAACTGGGTCATGTAGTCTAGGTCACTCTATCTCTTTGGCATTTCATTCTTTTTCTTTTCTTCTTTTATTCTTTTATTTTGGAATTAAATACAATATTTTAAACAATATTTAAATGCCATTTACTAGGTGTTATTTTGTATAAATTAATGATATATACATGCATTTAGCTGGGGTTTTATTATCAAAAAGAAAGAATAAAGGTGATGAAATGGAGAATCATCACCCCCTATACTTGCCTTTGCTAGTCCCTAGCAAAGATTTCCCCTAATAATTATAGAAAAATAAAGAAAAGAAAAAGATGAACTTAGAACATTTTTTATTCTTGAACTTGTCTTAATAAAATCAAATTTCAGATCCCAGTTAGGACCTTTGGATTCTTGGTTTGTTCGGAACTGCATTAAGGTTAGGAAATGTGACACAACAACCCGTAAGTTTCATGCTCCTGCCATTCAATTCAATTCATAGTATGTTCAGGACCATCCTCTCAATCGCATACTCTTGCAATCTTGAAATGACAAGTATCATGTGTGTGAATTTTCTAGATCTTCCCAAACAAATCACTAAACTATCAAGGAGTATGTTCATATAGCGACTCGTCCTCAGGGAGATAAATATTTCCTTCTAAGTTCAGGTGTGTGCTATTTTGCAACTGACAATGGGGACAATTTAAAAGAATGGGAAAGAAGTAGTAATGGACCAGTGTAGTCTCAGTCTCTTGTGAAGCTCGGTAACTGTAACCGAGTCTTCACTAACAAGCATGATTTTTTTGGAATCACATTATTTTTATGGAATTCTTTATGTAGGCTTATTTTTGTTAAACTCTAAACCCAAGATCCAATCTTCATATTTTATTTAAACTTGTTATATTGTTAGATTATTCCAAAAAATACAAATGTTATACAATATAGGAAAAACATTTTTGTGAAGCAATTTTCTAAATTTGATCTTTTTTATGGATTTTTGAAAAGTTTTGCAAATTTTTGAAACATTTTGTAAATTTTTAGGGATTTTGGATTTTGTAAATTTTTAGGGATTTTTAATAAAGGTTAGTAACAAAATTTTTTACAGATATTTACATCGGAATGCATCAATATTAAGAAGAATGGGTATATGCTTTACACTTGAGATTTTTACAGATTAAGTGTTAGTTATTATTATAGTTTTTTTATATGTCTATATCAAGGTCATATATATAAAAAGAATTTGTTTTGTTATAATTATGTATAAGGTTCTCAAAATATTGTCAAAACTTTTTAATAAACATTTTGACAACATTTTTTTGCAAATTTACACAAACAACTTTGCTAATATTAAAAATTTCAAATCATTTTCCAAATATTTTGTAAACAACATTTATAGATTTTTCAAAATATTTTTACAACCATTTTCCAAATCTTTGACAGACCAATTTTCAAAAATTTTATTAAAACAAATGAAAAGGTATTTGCAAATATTTACAAAAGATTTTACAATAGTTTAAAAACATTTCATAAAAGTTTTCCAAATTGTCTTCAAAGGATATTTCAAGACATTTTAAAACTATTTTCAAACTATCTTGCAATATATTTTTAAGTCAGTTTATTATGCATATTTACAAGTAATTCTGAAAAAAACTATAAATATTTAATATGTACTCTTTAAATTATGTTAGCATATTATTAAAAAATACGAAAGTAAGAGTTATGGCTAAAGTATATACAACATATATACGACCACCCTATACTTAGCTTGAGCTATGTCCTCATAGCGATCAAACATATAATGTAAGACATAACTCGTGTTTAGTATATGAAAGTCTAAACTGTGACAAGTAAAAGAATAAGAAGCCAACCGTCCCTCCATCCTTAAGAGTGATTAATCCTAAGCATAGAATATTGTACACCAAATGTTGATCACTGAGGATGCGAATGCACAAATCATAGGCTTGACATGTCTCCCCATATACTTGGGATAAAATATCCCTAAGTATATACAAGTAAGGATATAAGCAAGAGAATATATGAAGTGTAAATCAAATACGCCCATCCCCCCTATACTTAGGATTAAATATATCTTAAGTATAACAAAGATGACTGGAATGAATAAAATAACAGAAGAAGGAATGAGAAGAAAATAAAGTGTTTTTGAAGATTATGTGACTAATCCTTCTTTTTGTAGAAAGTCATCTAAAAATGCCACTTGTATCGAATCAACAATGGACAGGAATGTATAATGATCAACATATCGTTTCAACAACTGTCCATTCACGATATAAGGGTGTGTGTCAATTGACAATACGGATATGACGATGTTGTCATTGTCACATACATTCTTGATAATAACGGCCCTGACCACTTTCTTTTCAACTTTCCTGGAAATAGTTTTAGCTTTGCATCGAAAAACCACACTTTTTGATTTGGCTCAAAAGTCTTTTGTGTACAATGCTTATCATGCCATCTTTTGACTTTCTCTTTGTACATAAGGTTGTTGTCATATGTAGAGTCTCTAGATTCTAATAATTGATTCAGGTCATGTTTCATGTTATTTCCTGCTTTCTCTTTGCCCATGTTGCATATACTAATTTCCCACAAATATTTATGGATAAGTTCCATAAGTAAATGACATGGCTTGTCATATACTAGGCGATATGGAAACATTCCTAAAGAGATTTGTACGTTGTACGATACGCCCAAGATCAACTGGGGCTTGTTATTTCTGTCTAGATGTACAAATTTCTACAAAATATATTTGATCTCCCTATTAGAGAACTCAACCAAGTTGTTAGTCTGTGGGTAGTAAGGAGATATTACACGGTGTTCAATGTCATACTGCTTAGTCAGCTTCTTGACTTCTTTGTTAATAAAGTGGCTACCTCCGTCAGATATAAGGATCTTTGGAATCATGAATCGTGCAATGGTGTAATCTTCGAGGAATCCACAAATAGTGTGACAATCTGCGGATTGGACAGGGATAGCCTCTACTCATCGAATAACAAAATCGATAGCAAGTAGGACATACTCATAGTCTTGACTGTTAAGGAACAAGTCCATGAAATCAATTCCTCGTTCATTAAAGACATCTGATATCTAAATAAACATGAGAGACATGATATCTCTCAAACTGATAGTATCGTCCATTTTTTGACAGTCAGTACTGAAGGATACGGAAGGATCCTTAAGCGCATCACGGAAGCGTGTTGATTGTATCATATACAATCAAGAGCGACTAGTCATACTAGTTGCTCGGTGCAGCGGAATTTAAATTTTTTTAAACAAAGAAACCACATGATCTATAAACCATTTATGAATCGTTTCGTCTAACCACATAGTATATATAGGAATACATGTTGTGGCGTGGTTACGATCGGGCTTCTAAGAGAAGAAGCCTCCTGTCTCAAGTCCGAATTTCAGAGGAGACGCTTGCAAGCGTGGGATGAGTCGTGGGGATCTCGCAATCCAAGTAGTTGTCCAAGCAAGGGAACTCCTGATATCGGCACACAAGATCATATGTCTTCTTCCCGAGCGAAATTCACCAAAGGAGATGGAGTACCGAGAGTCGTCGAAGCGACAATACAACGGCAATGCGACAACGAGGGCCTTCTTCCTTCTAGGGTTAGGGAGGATGACAACCCAAAGAGAGAGGAGGAAGAGGGCACGTGAGAATGAGAGAGAGAGAGGAGAGAGTTGTTGCAAAACTTGTTGTCACTTTGAACAGCATGGGGATCCATGGACTACACAAAATCAATGGATGAGATTGATTTGTGTTTCTTTCAATGGCTAAGATTTTATTGTAGAAATACAACAACAGTTGATTTAATTTAGATTAAATCAATATTGATAAATCAATATCATTTAATTCCATAAATTAAATCAATTAATCGTGGAGATAATGGAAAGGAGACTTCCTCTCTAAGAAATAGAGTGGATGGCCACCCTTTCCATGTTGGAATTGGTGGTAGTCACCCTATAATCAATGGGAATGGAGATTACATGTAATCTCCATTATCCCTTAATTATCTCCATGGTTTGCAACAACAATTGTTGAAAATTATTCACAAAAAGTTCATAATTATTTTGTCAATATTGCAATCTTGTCATTGGAAATTTGTGAATCAAATTCACAACCGAAAATAAAAGGTTATTTATATTTTTAATTAATTATCCAATGTGAATCCAATTCACATCCACAATTAACCAACAAATATAAATCATATCAAACTCTCTCTAATAAATTATAAATCATATTTATAGCATATAATAAATAATTGGATACTCTTATCCATATTACACTTATCCAAAATAATTAAATCACATTTAATTATATTGGATAACCATTCTCATTCTCCAATATAATGTGAATCAAATTCACATTATTGATGATAATTAAATCACATTTAATTATCTATTTCTCTTTGCTTTCAACAATGGAATTATTCATGAACTCTTTCAAGAATAATGTGTATTGTCCGTAAGTGCTTGGAGATAAGGATAGGGCACTTATATTGTTCCACGTATGGTGACCTGGATAATGAGATCACATCTCAAATAGAGATCTCACAGACCTCCCATAGATGCTTCATTAAATCAAGTCCGTAAACCTAATCTTCTCATTGCATCTGAATCTCATTCAGATCAATGTCCAACACTTGGACTAAGATCAAGTTACTTCTCTACTGAGAGGAGTCACTAAAATCCAAATGTGCTTCATCACTCCCTCAGAATTGAAGAGTCATGGTCACGCAATCGTTTATGATCACATCACCCTTAGGTATTCCCAATACCTATACATCCTTCATACTAGAAGACCTTCCAATAAACCACAAAGTTATAGATCTCTTTTAGATTGTCACCTTTAGGGTTTATGGTTAAGGTTCTCATTTGATCATTGGGATTATGTATTGATCATATGCTTTCCAAAAGCATATATCATACCTACAAATTCTATCAAGCTTCATAAGTGAGATGACCATGCATGGAATTTATCGATCCCAATATCTCATGAGTGAGCTCATGTCTTCCGGTTCAGAAGTGAACATGTATGATCCCTTTGAGAGATCGTATTACTCATATGCCCTAATATGCACACCAGCTCACCGGTATATATACCTTGGTTAGGTCATCAACTTATTGGTCTACCAAATGTACATACTCATATATATAGTGACACATTTGTCTTCAGTCACAGGATGTGTGCCTATACCGTGACAGTATATGATGTAGGACTTTTGTTATCTCGATCTCGTTAAGTCAACTCTTTGACCTAACTAATCTGACACCTCAGAATCTCTATTCCAATACAGAGGACCTGCATCAAGAGGTCAGTCAGATATCAGCCAAATGAGAAAGGATTTCCATCTCCTACTCATGCTGGAGATCATCTATTAACAATCATTTGTCTGTGCTTGATGAGTCCTCAATCTAACTCCTCAGATATTCATCCAAGCACCAACCTCTATGATCCAACTATTGAATCAACAGTTGTATGATTATTAAGATGGCCATGGTAGAAAACCCTAATTGTACCGAGGGATCTTATAATGCATTCATTTAATTAGTCTCAGACAGGGAGTGAAATAAATCAATAACTTTTATTGATATATCAAATATTACAATAACATTTATTGTAGAAATGGTTCGCCCAGGGCTCACATCGCTAACAATCTCCCACTAGGCATCAGAGCCATTCAGGAACATTCCTTAAACCTATATTCATTACATGCTGGTCGAAAACCTTCTACGTCATAGGTTGGTAAGAGGATCAGCAACGTTGTCAGCAGAGGCCACTTCGGTGAAGATGATGTCACCACGCTTTTGAATCTCCTGAAAGATGTGGCATTTTCTTTCCACGTGCTTGCTCTTTTGATGGCATCTGGGTTCCTTCGCCTAGGCAATGGCTCCCGTGTTATCGTAGAGTAACGGGATGGGAGAAACTGCACCAAGTTCTAGGATGAACTTGATTAACCACACCGCCTGTTTCGCAGACTCTGATGTGGTTATGTATTCGTCTTCTGTTGTTGAATTTGTCGTAATGTCATGCTTCTTGCTTCTCCAGCTCACAACACCACCGTTTAACAAGAACACAAACCCTGATGTCGACTTTCTATCATCAATATCAAATTGGAAGTTAGAATCGGTATATCCCAAGACTTGGACATCACCATCTCCATAGACCAAGATATAATCTTGCATCCGTCTTAGATATTTAAATATGTTCTTTACCGCATTCCAGTGTTGTTCTCCATAACAGGATTGGTAACGGCTTACCAATCCCACTGCATGGCAGATATCTGGCCTTGAACACATCATGGCATACATTAAGCTAGCTACAGTCGATGCGTATGGGCATCCAACCATGGTTTTCTTTTGCTCAACACTTTGAGGAGCCATCCCATTATATAGGTGTATACCATGTCTTAAGGAAGGAAACTTTTCTTGGAATTCTCCATACGAAAACGTTCCATTATTTTCTTAATGTACCCATGTTGTAATGATCCCAATATCCTCTTTTCTCTATTTCTGAACAGCTTCCGACTCAAGATATAAGAGGCTTCTCCAAGATCTTTTATCTCAAAGTAATGAGATAGCCAAATCTTAACACTGGTCATCATTCTTGTATCATTGCCAATGATAAGGATGTCATCTACATAAATCATGATGAATACAATGGCACTCACACTAAGCTTCCTGTACAAACATGGTTCATCAGTGTTTTGCACAAAATCATAACTCTTTATGGTTTCTTCAAATCTAATGTTCCAGCTATGAGAAACTTGTTTGAGCCCATAGATGGATTTATTTATCTTGCATACTTTTCCTTCCTCGGTTATGAAGCCCTAGGGCTGATCCATATAGATATCTTCTTCAAGGTATCCGTTGCGAAAAGTCGTCTTGACATCCATCTGCCAGATCGTCGTAGTCAAGAGATTCAGCTATAGCTATCTGTGTCCTGATGGACTTAAGCATAGCCACAGAAGAGAACGTCTCATCGTAATCGATGCCTTCTCTCTGTGTGTATCCTTTTGCTACGAGTCGTGCCTTGAAAGTCTCTACTTTACCATCAGGTCTCCTTTTTCTCTTGAAGATCCATTTACATCCAATGGATTTTACCCCCTTAGGTGGATCCTCTAGGGTCCAAACACCATTCTTGTGAATGGAGTCTATTTCAGACTTCATTGCTAGAATCCATCTATCTATGTCTTGATCCGCAAGTGCTTCATCAAATGAAGCAAGATCATTGTCAGTTTCACCTAACACATGGAATCCATACCTTTCAAGTGATGCAACCACCCTCGAACTCCTTCGAAGAGGTATGTGTGATTCATATTTATTTATCTCTTCACTTTCTGGTTCAGGAAGCTCGGAATCCTCAGGGGACTCAATGAGTTCCTCCATTTCATTTTGTCTTGACCTTTAAGGAAGTCATCCTCCAGAAATCTTACATCTCTAAAGACAAAAACCTTTTGAGTCTCAGGGTCATAAAGCTGGTATCCAATGCCATCCTTAACATACATAATCAAGTAGCAGTCTCTAGTGTGAGATTCTAGCTTACTTGCGTCCACGTTCTTAGCATGACCAAGCATCCCCAAAACCCTTAAGTTCTTGATACTAGGTTTGGATCCATACCAGAGCTCATGAGGAGTCATAGGTATGGATTTGCTAGGAATCTTGTTTAGGATATATATTGCAGTCTCTATGTATATCCCCAGAAACTATGTGGTAAATGTCCTTTGCTTATCATTGAACGGAACATATCCATGCCGGTCCTGTTGCATCTTTTAGCAACACTGTTAAGTTGGGGGGTTCCATGAGGAGTGAGATTGGAGACAATTGTATTCTCTTTAAGGTATTCCTTGAATTCATCTGAGAGGTACTCGCCACCTCGATCAGACTAAATCTGTTATCTTCCTATCGGTTTAGTTCTTAACCAAAGCCTTGAACTCTTTGAACTTTTCAAAGGTTCCAGATTTATGACGAAGTAGGATGATAAACCCGTATCGCGAATTGTCATCAATAAACGTCAAACAATATCGATATCCATTTCATGTCGTGGTACTAAAGGGACCACATACATTAATATGTATCAGGTCAAGAATGCCTTCACATCTCGTAAACTTGTTACGAAAAGATGTCCTGGTCATTTTACCTCAAATTTAGTGTTCCCAGGTAGGTAAAGATTGAACCAGTAGAAAATCTAAGGGTCCATCCTTTATTAATCTATTGATCCTATCAACAGATAAATGACCAAGTTTTTGATGCCAAATCACATTTGAACAATTTTTATCCTCCCTGGATCTTTTAGGGTTTTTATTAGTGGAAGTGACATTCATAATATTTTCATCAATGCACAATTCATAGAGTCCACCAGAAGTTAAAACATCATCTGCAATATGCTCATCATAACGGTTTATGACTAATTTATTATAGAAAAGGAATGAATATCTGCTTCTAACAAGCTCGGATATAGATATAAGATTCCTTCTAACTTCTGGTACATAAAGACACTCTTTAAGTAAAAGGACTCTCCCACTAAATAATGATAGTCTGCAGGTCCAAACGGTGACTACTGCAACAGTTGCATCAGATCCCATCTGGATGACTATGTCCCCTTCTTCGGGACTCTTAGTTTCTTGAAACAGATGCAACAAATTGCATACATGAACAGAAGTACCAGAATCTACTACCCAACTACCTTTTCGTCCTACGAGAAAACTAGTTTCAATGGTGAATGTAGATTCATATCTACTTGGGCTTTACCTTTATCGACTGACTTCAGGTATTCTGGACAGTTATGCTTCCAGTGCCCCGGCTTCTTGCAGTGGTGATAGACATCGCTCTTCTTTGATGTCATCAGTGTGGAAGCATTAAAAGACGAGTCAACTTCTCGATTTTTCTTCTTTCTCTTCTGGGTTGGGCCCTTCTGAGAACCATGCTTCCGACCGCGCTTCCCTTTGACCTATGAAACCATTGCACTACCAGAGGGGCCATATTTCTTCATTACATCTTTTGCAGACTTTAATGTAGAAAGAAGTCCAGCATTAGACAAGACCAACTTGTTCATGTGGAACGAAACCACAAAACTATTGAATGATTGAACTCCTGAGCACCAGATGAAGGTGGTCGATGAGGTAATGGCCTCAATCTCGTTGCCGGAGGTGGGGAGGCTTGACGCGGTGGAGCTTTGGCAACATAAGTGAGCTGCAAGATCCTCGTGACCAAACACCGCTCCAAGGATGGCCTCCAGTAGATGCTACTCAACCAAAGGTTCCTAGGGGTGGAAGAGAGGGTGAGGAATGAGATACCTCGTTAGGAGGTCGATGGATATGCTTTATAGGGCTCCCAAGGGCGAGAGATAATCGGGTAAAAGCACGCAAACCTAGGAAGATCCGTGCCTTCCTAGGGATCCGTGAGGATCGTCGATCCACGGAGACATCGCGGGAAAAGGTTCGGATCTGAAGGAAGCAATACTTGACCGGAAAAAATGGGAGAAAAAGGTCCGACAAACAGGTCAGATCGCGCCAAGCCTAGGAGAGGACGTTGACCCGAGTCAATAAATTGAGGTGGACCAATCAGATAATTCAGTTGTACAAAATATTTAAGAAATTATCATAAAATAGAAAATGCCCTCAAAATAAAAAGTGCATATAATGAAACATATTTACTATTTTTTAAACTATTTTTCTGTAATTTTTAATTATTTTTAATAAATTAATATCTATACAGTATAATGTATTATATACAAGTATAATATACCTATGTATTTTTTACAATTATTTTTATTTTGTTATTTTTACATAATTACACCCATTTTGTATTTTATTTATTTACAACATAGTTTTTGGAGTTTAAAATGATTTTTATTTTATTTTTATGAGTGATGTACAATTTTGAAATAAATAGGGGATGTTACGTATTTTGTACAAGTAAGAAGGGTTTTATTCTTTTTTCATTTTATTTTTATGATTTTTATTTTATTTTTGTTTTATTGTTAAGACCGTATATACAGAGGTAGATAGAATATTCTATCTTTATTTTATCCAAAATAATTATTTACAAGTGATGAATCCCTATTCATCACTCTTTATTCCTTTATTTTAGCTAGAAACCTTGGTAAAATACCATATAAATATCTGTAAATACAATAATTTGTCAAAATGCATGCGTCATGTAAGTAACCAAAATTAGCATGTTTTGCATAAAAATACAGGAATAAAGAAATAAAGAAAAAGAGGGCAATATTTAGAATAAATATTGAGTGACCCAAACCCAAGAGAGGGCTCCACAAGGGCCTGACCGCAAAATAAAATAAGTAGAGAGAGATAGGATGACTCAATATGGTGTATATATCCCTCTATATGTAAACAATTTATTTTCTAAAAATAAAAATATATTAGTGTTCCTTATATTTTGTACATATTTGTAAAAATAAAACTGAAACAAAAATGAGAAAAATAAAAGAAAATTAAAAATAAATAAAATTCTCTCTCATCAGTGTACATAGACTGTGTATATAAAACAAAATACCTATTTCTTTCCCCTTGTAAATAATTAATAAAAATCCAATAAAAATCAGTTTATATTCCATATTTTATAATGTAAATAAATAAAATACAAAATTGGAATAAATATACATAAATAAAAAAATAAAAAATAAAAAAAAAATACATAGATATACATACATGTATATAATTATAATATTATGTAAATACATTATTTATTTTTTAAAAAAATAAAAATCACTAAAAAATACTTTGAAAATAAATAAACATTTTTCATGTTGAAAATATTTTCAAATAAAATAATTTTCTATTTTAAAATGATTTTACAAATAATTAATAAATGGATTTTTCTCATTGGTCCATGGGGGAACATTGACCATCGGTCAACTGCCCCCCCCCCCCAGACCACTTTGCCCGGATCTGTGCCCCAACCCGATATTCTCATTTTTGCAGGGTTGATCCAACCACCATCAATCTAAACCCTGGGCCCCGATTATACTTGATCCATCCCTGATCCAAGCCCGGGGATTTCGCTAGGGATCCGTGCTCTACAATTGCCTACCCGACTCCATTTCTTTCGGATCTCCACCACTATTTATCTCAGCTCCACCGCTCATTTCAAAACACCTTTGGCCATCGCCTTCGTCTACTGGGACCTCTAGTCTCCTTCCTTGAGTGATAGCTAGGGAGGGAGAGTGTCGCAGTAAGGATTCAAGGCCTACAGCCTTAGGTCCGGCGAGTTCCATCGTTGTGCTCCGCCGCGAGGAGAGCTAGAGCCTCTGGAAGCGTCGTTCCATCGAGGCGAAGACCCCAGGAGGAGCAACACCTCCAGCACAGACGCCTCCAATCGCCAGGTAACCCCTTTCGCCCGTAGTTTCTCCCCCATTCTGATTCTCCGCTTTTGCGCCATCGGTCTCCGCCGGCCATTTTCCGATGATCCGATCATCAATCCTATCATCCGACCCGACCATCACCTCCACAAGACCTGTCTGCACATTCTTCACTCGTCCGATCATCTTGGTTCACCCTGGAACCAAGACTCAGGTCCCCATCGCCGCTGCCCGCTGGAGGACCACGCAGCGCCTCATTCCTTCACCCCCTTCGCCCACTAACGGGTCGAGGCAATTTGCCCTCGACCCAGAAAGCTTCATGTGCAGGTTTGAAGTCTAAAAGGGCCTCATCTGGAGGTCCTAACGTCTAGGAACAGGAGCTTCAGGTGTTCTTCATCGCCGGAGCACTCCGGTCGCTTCCGGCCACATCGGAGACCGCCATTCGCTGCGGAACACTGCCAGCTTCATTTCACCCATCAGAGCAGCGTCGGAAGAGGTCCAATGTGCATGTATTAGCCGACGAAGTTCGTCGGCAAGCTGTTCTTCCAGGACCCTCTTCCCCCGTTCGATAGAGCTTCTCCGCTAGTTTCGATCTTCACCGTCCATTTGCGGGAGACTCCAGCCGTTGATCCATCTGAGGATCAGATCCGAGTTGTCGATCTTCGAAGAGGTGCCAGCGCATCTCAACCGTTTGATCTTTGATGGAGCACAACTCAGCCGTCGGATCATAATAATAGGGGTAAATTTCCTGTAGGCCCTGTCCTTTTTGCATTTATAGTTTAGTCTTGTAAATATTAGTTTCAGTTGTTTTATTTTGGAATAATTGCACCTTGGACTCGTAGTTTGTTATATTTTCATTTTAGTCCCTGCTTACGTGGAACATGTGCTTCGACACGTGACTTTGTGGGCGAATTGCATGTTTGGGGCTTGGGGTTTAATTGTGTTATGAAATGAAAGTTTGTTTATGATATTTGAACTTAAAGCCCTGTGCGTGGATTTATTCGAACATGTGTGAAATTGATGTGATTTTCGCACTTATACTCTCCTAGTTTTTACATGTGTTACACTTTAACCCCTGAAACTATGTTTCTTTGCAAATAGGTACATGTGTGCTGTGTGCCTTGTTTGTATTGAATAAAATATCAAATCAAACCCAAATCAAATGAAATTTGGACATGTGGCTCCTGCCACTGTGTAAAAATTTCCCTAATTTTTTGGGACATTTTTGTGGCTTTTTGCTATTTTAAAAAATCAAAAACCATCATTTTTGTTATTATCTGGAATAGAAAATCAATTAAAAGAATAAAATCTTTTTAAAAAATTCTAAAAAACTTAGGGATTGTTTGTTTTGTTGTTTTCCAACGTCTGTCCAATTTTTGGCTTATTTGGATATATAAAACCTTTAAAAATTGAAAAACTCTAAAAATCTTATAAAAATCATTAAAAATTCTAAAAAAATCAAAAAATTACAATTCCAGTTTCTGTTAGTTTTTGTATTTACTTTTCATAAAAATTACAAAATATTTTTAGAGGCCAATTAGTTATTTTGTAATTAGCTTATCAAATCTGACTGTGCATTTTGTCACTGTTTTTCTTTTTCTCATTTTTTATAAAACAATTAAAAATCGTAAAATTCTTAGAAAATTATCAAAAATACTTAAAATTATAAAAAAAACATAAAAAAACATTTTTTTTAAAATTTTCTGAAATTTCTTGAGTGTTTAATAAATTGTTGAATTTGACTTTCTAGCATTTTTCTTATATTTTCTCTTATAATTAAAAACACAAAAAATTAAAAATACCTAAAATCCACCAAAAATATTTTATTCATTTATTTTATCTCACGACTACTTCGTAGGCTATTTTGATCCAATCCGTGCTTCTCGAGTTCGACCCTGGTCGCTATACCAGGTTAAATAAATAGAGAAGACCGCTATTTGTGTTTTGATTGTTTTATCTGATTTGGTGGTCTCTCCTTTTCTTGATTGACCGAGTCTCTCTATTCGGGTCGCAACGACATCGAATATTTTTACCTCGGCCCGATAGCGGGAGCTGATTTCTTGTTCATCAGAATGGCGCCATTGCTGGGGAGCACGGCTTAGTAGTCTTTAGATTTTTCGCGATTTTTCGCGGCTTTTTGTGCATAGTTATATAGATATTTTCTCTAATATTATTTGAATATTTTCATATTAACTGTGTCTGATACATTTCTTTTTGCTTTCTTACGAGGGCTCGAGGACCAAGGCGGGTTTTTCGGAAGCCGAAACAACCGCGGAATACGGAGGTGGCTCTTTTCTGCATAGAGCCACAGGAGGACGTGAAAAGCCGAACAGAAGTGCAGGAGCCGCGGAATAGCCGCGTAGATAGCCATAGTTAGTCTAGTTTTATTTTCTGCAAAACCATTAATTTGTAATAACACAGGGATAGAGACTTGGACTTTGGTGATTTATCAGGGTCTGTTTCACCGAGCATCGGCGTGCTCGGGGGACCTCACCGCGGTTTTCGCAGGCTTTGTTTTTATCTCATTTTATTTACTGCTTATCTGATTTGCGCGGATTTAGCCTTAGCTTAGGATTTTATATTGATTGTGACGTAATTAATTAAGACCCAATCCCTAAATATCTGTCTGCACCTATAGATCGATAATTGGACCTAATTAATTAAATCACATGAAAAAGTCGGATAACTTAAACTCTAGTCCACGTGTCTTGAGGAGTCACATCTAGCACGTGCAGGATCCGTTGTGGCGGACACCGAGTGGCTCCCATGATTGGACTCCGGACTTAGGTTTGAGTATCCGGCTACTGTTCTTCATGTTTAGAATTTCTCTGTCTAAGGTCGTTTTCCCCGTGCATCATATAGGTAGTTTTCTTACAGTCTTTACATTTATGCACGGATCACTTTGCATGTAGAGTGCTGGAGTCAGGTACGCATTTCTTACTCTGCATGCATCAGTGATTTCATCGCGCATCGGCTTTTTCGTCTTCTCCCCCTGTTTTCGGACTTAAATAACCAGGAGAATTGAAAAAATCGTTAGGTGTTGTTTGCTTGAAAAATACATAAAAACAAAAAAACTATAAAATTGGGACTGCTAAACACACTTTACCCTAAAAGACATCTCACATAAAATTTGTCTTGGGGAGAGCAACCCCCTCATTATCTGGTTTGGATGAGCGAGAGAGCAACCCGCATACTAGCCTAGAGCCATATCCAAACCCCGATCAGACTACCGGCCTTTTATTCGGGACAGTCTGGTAGGCGGATTGGAATCCTATCATCTCATTAAACCGCTCTGATATCCTGACATTATCACCTAAATAAAATTGACAAGATAATTGACCGAGCTCTTACGGTCTTCAGCTCAGTGTTGAGTAGGTGAACTTGGGGTTTGTTTGCTCATCTTGTGTGTTTCCAGATCTCATCTGCCAGACTCGCCAGATCAAGATGATGGGCAGGAGGTCTCTTAGGAAGCCTCTTGCTACACAGCTTTTTAACACCCCAGCCCGTTCATCTAGGTTGGTTCATGAGAGCCGAGACCTGCTCTCCGAACCCGAGTTCGATTCCGCCCTGTTCCCCCTTGACCACCCTTCTACCAATCCTGAGATATCAGTGCCGAGACAACAAATAAATGATTTATTGGCACATGAGTTTGGGTCTTTTGCCTTTGCAGAGACCATGACCAGCAATGAGGAGTGCACCGAGGGTCAGAGGCCAGAGACGACCATGTACATACTGGACCAGGGTGGGATCAACACCACCATGCTAGCTTCCCTCGAGACCATGCAGAGACAGATACGTGATCAGGGAGCTTTCATGGTGGAGATGAGGAGAGAGATGGAGGGGCTGAGGACCGCACGAGAGCAGTCGTGAGATGCAGGACGGAGAGATCCAGATCAGCTAGAGGACCCAGTTCAGCCGGCCGAGCAGCCGAGACCGATGAGGGAGTTGCACAACCCCGGATCGACACTGACACACCGGTGGGTGGTTCTTCCAGCAATCGTGGGGGACTTCAAGTTCCCCCCACAGACACTTCAGATTCTCTCCCGCTTCCACGGGCTCTCCACCGAGGAGCCCCATCTACATCTCCAGGAGTTTGAGATGATCTGCAGCACCGTCCACGATGGGCAGGTGGACGAGGACACCATCGGGATGATTGCCTTCCCCTTCTCCCTCGCCGACAGAGCAACCAACTGGCTGAAGCATCTAGGGAAATTTGTATACACCAGGGAGAAGCTCCGCACTGAGTACTTGAACAAGTACTATCCACTCTAGTGGACTAATGCAGCGAGGGTCCTGATCAGCAAGTTCTCCATGCTCCCCAACGAGCAGTTCCACGAGGTATGGGAAAGGTTCAGAGAGCTGACCGACAGATGCCCGCACCACGACATCACGAAGCCGAACCTAGTTCAGAGCTTCTTTTGCGGGATGACACCAAAGTTGCAGGGCTTGGTGAATGCTTCTTGTGGCGGTTCCTACTTTGTCGAGGATGAGGATCAGGTCTGGTCCATCTATGAGAAGATGGCCGAGAACTATACAATGATGTCCCAGACCCGACTCTACACTCAGGGACGCCCCCAGCCATAGACCGTGCAGTACCAGAGGATAGCACGGGTCGATGCTGGTCCTTCCACTTCGTCCGCGGTAGCCGCACAAGCAGAGTCCACAGCCGCAGACATGGGCATCATCAGCGAGAAGCTGGACCGGATCGAGCTGATTGAGAAGAAGTAGTGCTAGGGCATCATGCAGATGGATCGGATGGCACAGATGCTGAGTGACCTGAAGACACAACTCATGTGTCTCCAGGAGGCACAGATGGCTTCCCAGCCCCGTCTTCGGTCACGAGGAGATCCGAGCAGCAGTGGTAGCTCGTCCCAGCACTCCAGTCAGCCTAGACTGGTTCACCTTGTACAGTCGGAGTCGTACCAGCAGCCACCGTAGTTCTACCAGTCACCACCATCCCAGGACACTCAGATGGTGGTGTACCAGCCGAATCAGCCCCTGACAGTACTCCCTCCACCCACCTACGAGCCGGAGTCGTTGATGGATGTCAACGGGATTTGGTACGACTAAACCCAGCCCGGTATCCGACGAGACCATCCCGGATTCCGCTGGTCGGCCGGAGGCACCAGTTTCCAGTAACAGCCTCCAGTTCAAGGTGACCAGTACGACCATCAGCGTGAGCAGCACCAGCATCCCCAACCCCTAGTCCACCCGCCACAGCAGTCATCCCAGCCCCAACAGTACAGACCTCATCCCTATCAGTAGGGACAGCCTTGGAGGCAATAGCAGCCTCAACAACAAGTTCATCAACAGTACTCTTCTCACCCGCACCAGCCACAACAGCCTCACTACCAGTGAGGCCACCCATCAGGTTCTCATGGGCCGACCTATGAGAACCACGCCCTGGATGATCTAGCCCTCCTCATGGCCGAGCTGCAGGCCACTTTTCGATGGGAGATGGATGAGTTCCGCTAGGAGATGTGGGAGATTGTGAGAGAGAAGGCTGCCATCCCTGCCCAGATCGAGCCGAACCCGAACAACCTCAAGAGGAAGTCTGAGCAGGTAGAGTTCACTGAGATTATCACTCCTAGTGCTTCACTTGGTGATATGTCTGCATACATGTTTAATACTGATTTTGTTACACTTAGGAGCGGTAGGATGCTAGCAGGCGGCGCCTCGTCTGAGCAAGGATCCCACGCCACTTCAAGAGCGCCAGGCGAGGAGGAGCGTGGTACTGATGCCACGATAGACGATGACGGTGGTGTTGATGCCACCATGGATGTTGATCCCACCGACGGTACTAAGGCCGTCGCTTCGCCAGTTGGAGGAGGTGGTACTGACGCCACCATTGCAGTTGCTGAGACAGAGTGCGGTACTGAGGCCGCGAGTCCAGATGCTGAGGGTGGTACTGAGGCCACCATTTCCAATTCTACTAGTCTTGTTGTTTTTCCTTCAGTACATGTATCTCGGGACATTTCTGCAAATAAAGGAAAGGGTTTGTTTTTTTCGGATCCACATGTGTTGCTTGATGATGTTTGTGTGGATTCTGATGTTCATGAGCATGCCAGATCCTCTCCTAGTCCTTCGTCTTAGAAGGACCCTGTAGTCCCCTTTCCTAGAGCACTCCATTTGGGTAAGGGGCAGAAAAAAGAAAATCCAAAAAGAACCACCAGATAGAGTTCAGCCAGCAGATGAGAGACAGATTCCACATACAGCTAACTCTACAGGAGGCCTTGGAGCACATACTTCTACTCTAGAGATCACTCAAAGACAGGACCACAGTTAGGAGGAAGAGGCAGAACCATCAGTCAGAGATCCATGTGCTTACTCGTGCCACTTGTTTCACGATTCAGAACCGTCTACCAGCCAAGAGGCTAGTTACAGGAGCCCCGTATGTCAGATGTCACATCCATGAGTAGAGGCTCGACCGCACTCTATTAGACAACGGTTCTTCGATCAACCTACATCCGATGGCCCTTCTCGACCGCTTCGAATTGGGCACTCTCCGACAGAGCAGGACGGTCCTTCAGTTTACTGATCGATCTGTCAAGAGGCCGAAGGGGTTGCTAAAGGACGTTGTTGTCACAATTCAGGGCCTGAAATTCCCCGTGGACTTCGTTGTGTTGGACATGGAGATCCCTGAGTTTGTGACCGATACCCCCATCATTTTAGGACGCCCGTTCTTGGCCACAACCAAGGAAGTATCCGACCATGATAGCGGGAAGGTGTACTTTCGCGTCGAAGGTGAGAGTATACAAATAGAGACGATCGAGGTGACTAGAGCCAGAGATTCAATTTGCTCAGAGCCGACCACAAATTCAGAGCAGATGACAGAGGCAAGGCGAGACATCCACCAGGACTGCGATTTTGTGATTACAGATGATGAGGCAATTTGGGCAGATCCAGTCACACAGGCCATCCTCTCACCTTCAGAGTTCGCTGATGCAGAAACGCTAGCAGAGGAGAGCTCAGAGAGCGCATTCCTGGTCCAAGATACATCTCAGGCAGCAGACCCGGTTCGCGACTGCGAGATAGATTTTTGCGATTATGCTACAGATCCCTCAGAGTTAGATGTTGACTGGACAGAGTTCGATGATTTCATACCATGTCTGACTTCCACTGAGCCTACAGCTAGGGAGGAGGTTGATTCCGTGCAGAGCAGAGACAGTGCAACAGAGCAGCCTTCTCCAGATCCAGATTGTGAGCGAGAGTTCTCATTCTCCCATGCAGATTTGGCAGCATTCACTCAGACTTTTCAAAGGCCAGATCCGCCAGAACCTACTTGTCCAGAGCTGAAGCTTCTACCGTCGTCGCTGAAGTATATTCCTTGCGGGTGAGCATGAGATGTACCCAATCATTATCTCCACTGATTTGACCGAATAGCAAGAATCTCGTCTGATGGGGGGTTCTTGAAAAGAATCGCAAGGCGATAGGATGGAGTGTAGCCGATCTCTAGGGGATAAGTCCAGCCCTTTACTCCCACCATATCTATCTCGAGTAGGAGACAAAGCTGTCGCATGAGTTCTGGCGGCGGCTGAACCCGAATCTTCGAGAGGTTGTCATAAAGGAAATTTTGAAATGGTGGAGCGTCGATTTTATCTACCCCATCTCCGACTCCAAGTGGGTCAGTCCATTTCATGTGGTGCCCAAGAAGACGGGCATCACCACTGTTGTCAGTGAGTCTGGAGTGGAGATCGCTACCCGGGTACCCACTTCTTGGCGGGTCTGTGTGGACTACAGACGACTGAACCAGGCCACCAACAAGGATCATTTCCCCCTACCCTTATTGATCAGATTATTGAGAGGCTGGCAGGGAAGAGCTATTAGTGTTTCTTGGATGGGTACTCCGGCTATAATTAGGTGGCCATCGCGCCCGAGGCCAGGACAAGACTACTTTCACCTGTCCCTTCGAGACATATGCCTTCAGACGCATGCCATTTGGATTGTGCAACTCTCCGACTACATTCTAAAGATGCATGTTGTCCATATTTTCGGACATGGTGGGGGAGTGCTTGGAGGTCTTCATGGATGATTTCTCGGTCTACGGCGACAGATTCGATTCTTGTCTTGACTGCCTAGACCGAGTCCTTCAGCGATGTATTGAGGTTCACCTTGTGTTGTCTTGGGAGAAGAGTCACTTCATGGTGACTCAGGGGATGGTTCTTGAGGTTGATTCGGCCAAGGTGGATGTCATTAGAAAACTCAATCCACCATCCAACGTACGGCAGTTACAGTCTTTTCTGGGGCACGTCGGTTTCTATAGGCGCTTCATTCATGATTTTAGTAGGATTGCCCGACCATTGATTGATCTGCTGACGAAAGACACCGAGTTCCTCGTAGATGATAAGTGTCTATCGTCATTTGAGACTCTCAAGAGTCGTTTTGTAGAGGCTCATGTTCTCCAGCCACCTGATTGGTGTCTCCCATTCGAGATCATGATGGACGCCTCTGATTTTGTTGTGGGGGCCGTACTGGGACAAAGGAGGTATGGAGTCCCATTTGCTATTCACTACGCTAGTCGTACATTGGATGCCGCCTAGCGGAACTATACAGTCACTGAGAAGGAGATGCTAGCTGTAGTTTTCGCCCTAGATAAGTTCAGATCTTACATCATTGGATTTAGAGTGACCATCTATATTGATCATACCGCCATCAGGTACCTCATGGCAAAGAAGGATGCCAAAGCCAGATTGACCAGATGGATCCTTCTAGTCCAGGAGTATGATATAGAGATTAACGATAAGCCTGGAGTCAAGAATGTAGGGGTAGATTATCTCTCCCGATTGGAGTATCTTGAGGATTCTGAGCAGATTGAGCCTATTTGTGAGACCTTCCCATATGGGTATGCCGATATTATGAAGTATCTTATCACCAAGAAAGTCCACAAGATTGGCCCAGGCAGAAACTTGAGACTTCCTCGCGAATGCCAAGTTTTACCATTGGGAGGATCCCGTCCTTTATCATGAGGGAGGGGATAGTATCTGGCGTCGGTGCATTCCTCAGGAGGAGCACCACAGTGTCCTTACTTACTTCCACAAGCTTGAGGCTGGGGGACATCACTCTGGGAGGAGAACGACATAGAAAGTGCTCCAATCCGGCCTATGGTGGCCTACTCTCTTCAAGGACTATGATGAGTTCGTGAAGAGGTTACTGACTGTTAGAGGATGGGCACTTGTGGACAGCGTGATATGATGCCGATGCAACCCATACACTTCTGTGAGGTTTTTGACGCATGGGGCATCGATTTCATGGGTCCATTCCCTAAGAGTTAGGGATTCGAGTACATTTTGTTGGTTGTGGATTATGTGAGTCGTTGAGTTGAGGCCAACCCCGCCCGAACCACAGATACTAGGACTGTTTGCAGATTTTCGAGGAAGAATATCATTTCACGGTTCGGGGTACCTCGAGTGTTGATATCTGACGGGGGGACTCATTTCATCAACAATAAGGTAAAGGCCCTTGCTAGCGAGTTCAACATACACCATCGAGTTGCCACTCCATACCACCCTCAGACGAATGGTCTGGATGAAGTGTCGAATAGGGAGATCAAGACTATATTGTAGAAAGTCGTCCTCCTTGACCGAAAGGATTGGTCACAGCTTTTGGACTTGGTCTTGTGGGCATATAGGACGTCTTTCAAGACTCCTTTGGGTACATCTCTGTTTCGCCTTGTTTATGGCAAGCCCTGCATTTACCTGTTGAGTTGAGACATAGGTCACTTTGTGCTGTTACCGAAATACTTTTAGATCCAGAGAGTGTAGGATACCAGAGGAGGGTAGAGTTAGCAGCCCTGGAGGAGCTTCGTGATACATCCTTTTCAAACAACCTACATTATAAGGAGAGAGTGAAAGAGTGGCATGATTCTCATATCAGACACAACCAGTTTGAGCCACGACAGAGAGTATGGTTGTTTGATGCTAGGCTTCGTCTATTTCCAGGGAAGCTACAGAGCAAATGGAAGGGACCCTATTTGGTTAGAAAGGTACATGACAATCGGAGTATTGATATATCTGAGTTGTCGTCTGATGTTACCTTTCGTGTTAACGGTCAACGCCTCAAGCCATATCTAAATCATGAGCCGCGGGTCATTGACGTTGCCCCAATTCACTTTGCGTGAGATGTGGTCTCTTGACTCACATCTATTGCATCTCACGCCTGATTATCACTGTTCTTCTAACTTGTTTAGATCCAGTATATCACTCTATTCTTTAGTCCCACACCCCTTTTCTCATCTTATGATTATGCTATACTTAGGGTGTACTTTACCCTAAGTATAGGGGGGTGTAGGACTCTCGGGTATTCTATTGATTCTTCCTATCTCTGTTTTGTTGCCTATACTTAGGGATATTTTACCCTAAGTACGGGGGGGTAGACCATGTACATCCTTCCACTCGGATATCCCTTCATGTACAGCTTACTATACTTAGGATTACTTAATCCAAAGTATAGGGGGAAAGATCGAGTCTTCTTTATTCTATTCTTTGATTCGTCTTTATAAATACAATTTCTTTTCACTTCCCTATACTAAGCACGAGTTATGTCTTCTTCTTCGCTCTTGATCACTCTGAGGACAACGTTCGAGCTAAGTATAGGGGGGTGTCGTATATATTTCATATATACTTTAGCCATAACTCGTACTTTGTGTGAGTGTGTTAATAAATAAAATGGCTAAAAATCCATAAAAATTTAAAATTTCCCTTGTACATAAAATTCTTCTTGCACATACCTATTTATGTATAAAAATTATTTTTGTACAAATGATTGTAAAAATGATTGGTGTAAATAGCATGTAAATATTTTCAAATCAAAATTATGTGTATAGTACAAAATTTTCGTAAAATGTTTTGAAAAACAAAAAGTTTGCAAAAACCTTGTGTAAATTTTTGTAAATATTTTGCAAAACTTCGCATTCATGCATACATCCATGATTTCAAACATTTTTCAAAAAGTTTGTACATGTGTAAATATTTTGTAAAAAGTATCTTTGTAAATTCTTGCATAGTTTTTCCAAATCATAGTTGACATTTAAACTGGCCTGGAATTAAATTGACAAATGGAGCTTGGTTAAGACCATAATCCACATAATTCTAAGAGGAACCTTGTAGGGCTTAGGATTGAGGCTTTTCAGGTCCATTGGGACTTAATTCTTTGAATCCACTAGTCTATGAGCGTATGTCATCTTGATGAGCCTAAGTAGAGCACTTAACAACACACGCATGACTCTCAGAGACAATGGTTTACTTGCACCAGCACTTTACACATAGCTCTCCACGGATGAGGTGGTGAGGAGGCAGTTTCCTTTGGCTTGGGGTAGCATATGAGGGTAGTACTTCTAGGCGGAACCTCTCTTCTTCTTATAGTGAAGGAAGTGTGTCTCAACTTGGTCTGGTGGTAATGAAGTATAAAGACAGAAGCTGTGGGTTGCAATAAAGCTTCAAAAGAGGGATAGTCTACTGGCTCAAGAGGAAAAACTCTTTATGTATATATGTTGCACCATGTAGATATGTTGTACAGATGCGCATGAAAAAATTTATGAGCAAAAAGAAAAGAACTCCAAAAAAGTGGTAGGTCGGATTGAAAATTTAATAATCCCACCAGAGCGTATATAGTCAAATAAAGCAAAACTGATGTTATACATGGCCATCTCATGAAGCTTGCAGCGGGAGACTCAGCTACACTGGTTAGAGCTCCCAAATATACATGGCTACACTGGTCATGGTCCATTCTCTTCTTCCCCCTCTTCTTGAGCCGGTTGCACTTGAACTTAGAAGGGAATACCCCGCTTCTCGAGGAAAGAGTTGCTAGATCGAGGCATTAGAGTTACCAGGTTGAGGGAGGTTGTTTCTTTATTATTTCTGAGGTGGGGAGCTACATATCACTTACACAGTACAAGGAAAGATTCATGGTCATTAGAGTTTGTGCATGCAGACTTGTTCTGATCTGGTTGATTAAGGAGTCTTGACCATATATTGGTGGAACTTTGAGGCTGTTAAGTTTTAAGCTTAAGTCCAAATAAGGTATCGACAAATTAATAATCCAAAGGTCTGACTGAGCTCCATATCTCAATTTAATGAAGAAAATTTTAATAATCAACCTTGATTTCCTCTCTTTTTCTTTTTTCTTCTGCACTTCTTTTTCAAATAAGTGTTTTCTAAGGGACTAGCAAAAGTAAAGTATAGGGGGGTGATGAATCCCCATTCATCACTCTTTATTCCTTTATATTAGCTAGAAACCTTGGTAAAATACCATGTAAATACCTGTAAATACAATAATTTGTCAAAATACATGCATCACGTAAATAACCATAATTAGCATGTTTTGCATAAAAATAAAGGAATAAATAAATAAATAAAAAGAGGGAAATATTTAGAATAAATATTGAGTGACCCAAATCCAAGGGATGGCTCCACAAGGGTCTGATCGCAAAATAAAATAAGTAGAGAGAGATAGGGTGACTCAATATGGTGTATATATCCCTCTATATGTAAACAATTTATTTTCTAAAAATAAAAATATATTTGTGTTTCCTATATTTTGTACATATTTGTAAAAATAAAACTAAAACAAAAATGGGAAAAATAAAAGAAAAACAAAAATAAATAAAATTCTCTCTCATCAGTGTACATAGACCATTTATATAAAATAAAATACCTATTTCTATTCCCCTGTAAATAATTAATAAATATACAATAAAAATCAGATTATATTCCATATTTTATAATGTAAATAAATAAAATAAAAATTTGGAATTAATATACATAAATAAATATTTAAAAATAAAAATTATAAATACATAGGTATACATACCTGTATATAATAATAATATAATGTAAATACATTATTTATTTTTCAAAAAATAAAAAAAACACCAAAAATTTCTTTGAAAATAAATAAACATTTTTCATGTTGAAAATATTTTTAAATAAAATCATTTTCTATTTTAAAATGATTTTACAAATAATTAATAAATGGATTTTTCTCATTGGTCCACGGGGGAACGTTAACCCTCGGTCAACTGCCCCCCCCCCCCACCCCCGGACCACTTTGCTCGGATCTGTGCCCCGACCCAATATTCTATCGTTTTTGCAGGCTTGATCCGACCACCATCAATCTAAACCCCGGGCCCCGATTATACTTGATCCATCCCTGATCCACGCCCGGGGATTTCCCTAGGGATCCGTGACCTACAATTGCCTACCCGACTCCATTTCTACCAGATCTTCACCACTATTTAGCTCAACTCCGTCGCTCATTTCAAACCACCTTTGGCCATCACCTTCGTCTCCTGGGACCTCCAGTCTCCTTCCTTGAGTGACAGCTAGTGAGGGAGAGTGTCGCAGTGAGGAGTCAAGGCATGCAGCCTTAGGTCCGGCGAGTTCCATCGTCGTGCTCTGCCGCGAGGTGAGCCAGAGCCTCTGGAAGCGTTGTTCCATCGAGGCGAAGACCCCAGGAGGAGCAACACCTCCAGCACAGACGCCTCTGATCGCTAGTTAACCCCTTTCGCCCATAGTTTCTCCCCCATTCCGATTCTTCGCTTTTGCGCCACCGGTCTCCGCCGGCCATTTTCCGACGATCCGATCATCCATCCGATCATCCGACCCGACCATCACCTCCACGAGACCTCTCCGCACGTTCTTCACCCGTCCGATTATCTTGGTTCACCCTGGAACCAAGACTCAGGTCCCCATCATCGCCGGCCGCCGGAGGATCACGCAGTGCCTCATTCCTTCACCCCCTTCGCCCGCTAACGTGTCGAGGCAATTTGCCCTTGACCCAGAAAGCTTCCTGTGCAGGTTTGAAGTCGAAAAGGGCCTCATATGGAGGTCCTAACATCTAGGAACAAGAGCTTCAGGTGTTCTTCGTCGTCGGAGCACTCCGGTCGCTTCCGGCCTCATCGGAGACCGCCATTCACTGCGGAACACTGCCAGCTTCATTTCAGCCATCAGAGCAGTGTCGGAAGAGGTCCAGCGCACACGTATTGGGCCGGTGAAGTTCGCCGGCGAGATGTTCTTCCAAGACCCTCTTCCACCATTCGATAGAGATTCTCCGCCAGTTTTGATATCCACCGTCCATTTGCGGGAGACTCCAGCCGTTGATCCATCTGAGGATCAGATCCGAGCCGTCGATCTTCGACGAGGCGCCAGCACATCTCAGCCGACCGATCTTTGATGGAGTGCAACTCAGCCGTCGGTTCATAATAAGAGGGGTAAATTTCTTATAGGCCCCTGTCCTTTTTGCATTTATAGTTTAGTCTTGTAAATATTAGTTTCAGTTGTTTTTATTTTGGAATAGTTGCATCTTGGACCTCGTAGCTTGTTATATTTGCATTTTAGTCCCTGCTTATGTGGAACATGTGCTTCGACACGTGACTTTGTGGGCAAATTGCATGTTTAGGGCTTGGGGTTTAATTGTGCTATGAAATGAAAGTTTGTTTATGATATTTGCACTTATACCCCTGTGCGTGGATTTATTCGAACATGTGTGAAATTGGTGTGACTTTTGCACTGATACCCTCCTAGTTTTTACATGTGTTACACTTTAACCTCTGAAACTATGTTTCTTTGCAAATAGGTCCATGTGTGCTGTGTGCCTTGTTTGTATTGAATAAAATACCAAATCAAACTCAAATCAAGTGAAATTTGGAAACGTGGCTCTTGCCATTGTGCAAAAATTTCCCTAATTTTTTGGGGACATTTTTGTGGCTTTTTGCTATTTGTAAAAAATCAAAAACCATCATTTTTGTTATTGTCTGGAATAGAAAATCAACTAAAAATATAACATCTTTTCCAAAAATTCTAAAAAAATAGGGATTTTTTTTTGTTGTTTTCCACCTTCTATCCAATTTAGGGCTCATTCGGATTAATAAAACCAATAAAAATTGAAAAATCCAAAAAATCTTATAAAAATCATTAAAAATACTAAAAAATTTCAAAAAACAATTCTAGTTTCTATAGTTTAGTTTTGTATTTAATTTTCATAAAATTTACCATCAGATTTTTAGAGGCTAATTAGTTATTTTTAATTAGCCTATCAAATCCGACTGTACATTTTGTCATTGTTTTCCTTTTTCTCAATTTTTATAAAACCAACTAAAAATCATAAAATTCCCAAAAAATTAGCAAAAACACTTAAAAATATAAAAAACACAAAAACAATTTTATTTGAATTTTCTGAGCATTTCTTGGGTGTCTAATAAATTGTTGAATTTGACTTTCTAGCCTTTTCTTATATTTTCTCTTATAATTAAAAACACAAAAAAATTAAAAATACCTGAAATCCACCAAAAATTATTTTATTCGTTTATTTTATCTCAAGACTACTTCGTAGGCTCTTTTGAGCCAATCCGTGCTTCTCGAGTTCGACCCTGGTCGCTATACCAGGTTAAATAAATAGCGAAGACCGTTATTCATGTTTTGATTGTTTTATCTGATTTGGTGGTCTCTCCTTTTCTTTATTGACCGAGTTTCTCTATTCGGGTCGCAACGACACCTAATATTTTTACCTTGGCCCAATAGCGAGAGCTGATTTCTTGGTCATCAACAAGCATAAGTAATATGTACAATATATAGTAGGCCCTATCTCTCTCCACTTATTTTGTTTGGCGATTAGGTTAAGGCTTGACCTTCTCTTGGGGTTCAGGTCACTCTGTATTTATTCTAAATACCTCCTTCCTTTTTCTTTTTCTTTAATCTTTTATTTTTGCATAAATACATGCTAAATATACAATGTTAACAAATGCATGTTGAATGCTATCTTATCGTATTTACACTTATTTACATGGTGCTTTGCCAAGATAAATAGCTAAAATAAAATATTAAAGAGTAAGAATCAGAGATTCATCAGCCACCTATATTTTACCTTTGCTAGTGCCTTAGCAACAATTATTTGAAAAAGAAGTGAAAAGAGAAAGAGAAGAAAAAGAAGGAGAATGCAAGGTTGATTATTAAACTTGTCTTCATTAAATTGAAGTATGGAACTCAATCAGACCTTTGGGGTATTAGTTTGTCAGAACCTTATCTAGACTTAGTTTTAAGACTCAACAACCTCTAAGTTCCACCAATCTATGGTCAAGACTCCTCGATAATCCATATCAGAACAAGTATACATATACAAACTCTAATGACCATGAATCTTTTCTTGTATGGTGTAAGTGATATGTAGCTCCCCACCTCAGAAATGATAAGGCGACAGCATCCCTCGACAAGGTAACTCTAAAGACCTAGTCCAGCAGCTATTTCCTCGAGGAGCAAGGTATTCCCTTCTAAGTTCAAGTTCAACCGATTCAAGAAGAGGGGGAAAGAAGAGAATAGACCATGGCCAGTGTAGCCACATATCCCTGGGAGACCAACCAGTGTAGTTATCTCTCCTGCTGCAAGCTTCATGAGATGAGAATGGGTAACATAAGCTTTTCTTTATTTGGCCATATACACTCCAGCAGACATTTATTTTCAATCAGGCCTGTCCACTTTATGGAGTTTTTCACTTTTGCACTTTTTTATGTGCATATGTACAACATATCTACATGGTGCAACATATATACATGAGGATTTTTTTCCTCTTGAGCCAGTAGACTATCCCTCTTTTGAAGCATTATTGCAACCCACAACTCTTGTCTTTAGACCTCTACACTGCCATACCAAGTTGAGGTGCACTTCCTTCCCTAAATGAAGATGTGGTTCCGCCTAGATGTACTAAACTTGTATGTTACCCCAAGCCAAAGGAAACTTCCTCCTCATCACCTCATCCATGTGGAACTGAGTGTAAAGTGTTGGTCCAAGTAAAGCCATTGTCTGTGAGAGTCATGTGTATGTTGTTAAGTGTTCTACTTAGGCTCATCAAGATCACATGTGAACATAGCCTAGTGGACTCTAAGAATTAAGTCACCAATGGACCTGAAAAGTGTTAACCACAAATTATATAAGGTTCCTCTTAGAATTAAGTGGATTAAGGTCTTAACCAAGCTCCATTTTCCAATTTAATTCCAGACTATAATTCATAAGACTATACAAGTATATATAAAAAATCTTTTTATGCAATGTTTTTGAAAATTTGCAAATTTTTTGAAAATGTTTGAATGTATGCATAAAGCAATGGTTTTGCAAACTATTTACAAACATTTACACAAGAATTTTTGAAACTTTTTTTAAACCTTTTATAAAAATTTTAAACTATATACATAATTTTGATAGAAAAATATTTACGAACATTTTACAAGGAAAACATTTTTTACAAACATTTGTACCAAATTTATTTTTAAAAATAGCTACCTATGTGCAAGAAAGGATTTTATGTACAAGAAAAAAAATTAAAAAAAAAATTGCGATTTTTAGGTAATGGAATTTAGCCATTTTATTTATTAACACACTCATTCAAAGTATGAGTTATAGCTAAAGTATGTATATAATATATATGACACCCCCTATACTTAGCTCCAACGATGTCCTCAAAGTAATTAACAAGCGATGAAGAAGACATAACTCGTGCTTAGTATAGGGAAGTGAAAAAGGATTGCTACTCTACAATGACAAATAAAAGAATAGAATGAATAGAAGTTGGTGGTCCCCCATATACGTAGGATCAAGTAATCCTAAGTATATCAGATTGTACACAAAGTGAATATCGAGTGAACGAATGTATATGGTCTACCTCCCCTATACTTAGTGTAAAATATCCCTAAATATAGGTAGCAAAATAGAGGTAAAAAGAATCAAAAGAATTATAAAAAATCCTACACTCCCCTATACTTAGGGTGAAGTACACCCTAAGTATAGCATAATCACAAGATGCAGATGGGGTGTTAGACTAAAGAATGAGATGATATGAACATCTGGATCTATATACGATGAAAGGCAATGATAATCAGTCATGAGATGCAAATGATGTGAGTCAAAGACCACATCTGGTGCAAAATGAATGGGGGCGACCTCAACGATCAGTGGCTCATGATCTAGATATGGTTTGAGGCGCTGAACGTTAACACAAAAGGTGGACTCTGATGATATTTCAGATATGTCGATACTAACATTGTCATGCACCTTTCAAACCAGGTATGGTCCTTTCCACTTACTCTGCAATTTTTCAGGAAATAATCTAAGCGTGTCATCAAACAACCATACTATCTGATCTGGCTCAAACTACTTATGGCTGATATGAGAATCATGCCTTATCTTTACTCGCTCCTTATGTTGTAGGCTATTCAAAAAGGTTGTATCTCTAAGCTCCTCCAAGGCTACCAATTCGATTTTTCTTTGATCTCCTATACTCTACGGATCCAATAATATCTCAGTGGCAACCCATAGTAACTTATGATTGATCTCAACAAGTAAATGGTAGGGCTTCCTATAAATGAGATAAAAAGGAGATGTACCCAAAAGAGTCTTGATGGAAGTCCGATATGCCCACAAGACTGAGTCCAAAAGCTGTGACCAATCCTTTCGATCTAGCTAAACTACCTTCTAAGATATCTTCTTGATCTCCATGTTCGATACTACCATAAGACCATTGGTCTGAGGATGATATGGAGTGGCAATTCGATGGTCTATGTTGAACTTGTTAACAAGGGCCTTTACATTGTCGTTGATAAAGTGAGACCCCTCGTCAGATATCAATAGGACTAGCATATGCGGTTCAAGCAAACAGTCCTAGCATCTACGATTTGGGAAGGTATGGCCTCAACCCAATGACTCACATAATAAACAGCCAACAGAATGTACTCAAATCCCTAAGTCTTAGGGAATAAACCCATGACATCAGTGCCCCGTGCATCATAAACCTCACAGAAGTGAATGGGCTGCATCAGAATCATATCACGTTGTTCACAGGTGCCCATCCTATGACACTCAGGGCACCTCTTCACGAATTCGTTAGAATCATTGAAGAGGGTAGACCACCATAGGCCAGATTGGAGCACTTTATGTGTTGTTCTCCTCCCATGATGATGTCCTCTTGCCTCAAGCTTGTGGTAGTATGTGAGTACGATGTGGTGCTCCTACTGAGGAATGCACCGATGCCAGACGCTATCCCCTCCTTCGTGATAAAGGATGGGATCCTCCCAATGGTAGGACTTGGCCTTCGTAAGGAAGGTCTCAAGTCATTGACTGGGCAAACCTTGTGGAAACTTCGTGGTAACATGATAGTTCACAATGTAGGCATACCATGGGAGAGAGGCGATAGCAAGGATCGACTCATATGGGAAGGTCTCAGTAATTGGATCAGTCTGCTCTGATTCCTTAAGATTTTCCAAATGGGAGTGATGATCCGCCACCACATTCTTGACTCTAGGTTTATCCTTAGTCTCAATATCAAATTCCTGGAGTAGAAGCATCCATTTAGTCAGTCATGCTTTTGCATCCTTCTTATCCATAAGGTATCTCATGGTGGTATGATTAGTAAAAATAGTCACTTTGGATCCAAGAATATATGATCTGAATTTATCCAAGGTAAAAAATAAGGCAAGCATCTCTTTCTCCGTGATTGTATAATTCTGTTGAGCAACGTCCAATGTTCGGCTGGTGTAGTGAATGGAAATGGTACTCCATCCCTCCTCTGTCCTAGCACTGCCCCTACGGCAAAATCAGAGGCATCCGTTATGATCTCAAATTGGAGAGACCAATCAGGCGACTGAAGGACAAGAGCCTCAATAACTACGATCTTGAGACTCTCAATGATTCAAGACACTTATCATCTATAATGAACTCAGTGTTTTTTGTCAGCAGATCATTCAACGGTCAGGCAATCCTGTTGAAGTCGTGAATAAAATGTTGGCAGAAACGGACATGCCCTAGAAAAGATCGTAACTGTCGCAAGTTGGACGGTGGATTGAGATTCCTGATGATATCCACCATGGCCGGATCAACCTCCATACCCATGTTGGAGATGATATGACTAAGCACCGTCCCTTGAGTCACCATGAAGTGACTCTTCTCCCGAGATAAGACAAGATGGACCTGTATGCAGCAATTATGAACAGGGTCTAGGCAATGAAGACAAGTATCAAACCCATCACCATAGACCAAAAACTAATCCATGAAGACCTCCAAACAGTCACCCACCATGTCCGAGAATATGGACAACATGCACCTTTCGAATGTTGTTGGGATGTTACATAGACCAAAGGGCATCCGTCTGAAAGCATAAGTCCCAAACAGACATGTGAATGTCGTATTGTCCTTGTCCTAAGGCGTTATGGCCACCTGATTGTAACCATAGCACCCATTAAGAAAGTAGTAGTAACTCTTCCCATCTAACCTCTCTATAATTTGATCAATAAATAGCAGCGAGAATGATCCTTCTTGGTGGCCTGATTCAATCATCTGTAGTCCACACAGACCCTCCAAGAAGTGGGTACCCAGGTAGATATCTCCTCTCCAAACTCTCTCACAACTATGGTGAAGCCCGTCTTCTTGGGCACCACATGTAGTGGACTAACCCACTTAGAGTTAGAAATGGGGAAGAGATAAAATCGATGTTCCACCATTTCGACATGTCCTTTATTACCACCTCTCAAAGATTCGGGTTCAGTCGTCGCTGGAATTCACATGATGATAGCGTCCTCCTTGAGATAGATATGGTGGGAACAAAAACTCGGACTTATCCCCTAGAGATCAGCTACGCTCCATCCTATCACCTTGTGGTTCCTTTAAAGAACCTCCATCAAACGGGATTCTCGCTCTCCAGTGAAATCCGTTGACATAATGATTGGGTACATCTCATGCTCACCCATAAGGAATCTATACTTCAGTGATTGCGGTAAAGCTATAGTTCTGGGAAACTGGGAGTTGGCAAATATATCCTCTAGAAGGTATGAGTGAATGCAACAAGATCTAAATGAGAGAACTCTCGTGATCATGAAAAACTGCTTGAGACGTCCATGTTGGTGTATCTGTACTCGGTGTTGGCACTTTCTCTACCCTAGTTGCTGGCTTAGTGGAAATCAGACAAGGTCACAAATAATTAAACTCTGTCAGTATATGTATGAATCGGAGGGATCTGAATTAGAATCACATGATATATGTTCTGCCTCGCTATCCTGAACGTGATCGTCATCCTCGGAAATGTTCTCGACCAAGAGTGTGCTCTCTGAAATCTCGTTTGTTAGAAAATGTGAATATGCAGCATCTGAAGGTGAGAGAAGGGCTCGTGAAACAAGATCGGACCAAGCGGCTTCATCATCAGTGATCACTAAGTCGCTCTCCTGTTGGACGTCTTGCTCTACCTCTGTCGTCTGCTCTGCATCGTTAAACTACTATGAGCAAGCTGAGTCTCATGCTTTGGTCTTGTTAATCCTCTTTATTTGTATACTCTCACCTTTGATGTGAAAGTATACCTTCCCACTATCAAGGTCAAACACCGCCTTGGTTGTGGCCAAGAATGGATATTCGAGAATGATGGGGGTATTGGTTATAGATTTATTGGTCTCCATGTCCAACACAACAAAGTCCACAGGGAATTTGAGGCCATGAATTGTGACGACTATGTCCTTCAACAACCCCTTCATCATCTTGACATATATATCAATAAGCTGATGGAATGTCCTATTCTGTCGAAGAGGGATGAACTTGAATCGGTCGAGTAAGGTTGCAGAGAGGAGGTTGATAGAAGAGTCATTGTTCAATAGAGTATGATAAAATCTCTACTCATGAATGTGGCATCTGACATAGGGAGCTCCTACATCTAGCCAACACTCCTGCATCTAGCCTCTTGGCTGGTAAACAATTCTGAATAGAGAAATAAGTGGTACGGGTTAGTACATGGATTTATGCCTGATGGTTCCTCTTCTTCCTATGGATAGTGGTCTTCTCTCTCAAGTTCTTCTGAAATAGAGGGATGTGCTCAAGTGCCTCCTATAGAGTCGGTTGGATATGAAATCTATCAATCATCTGCTGGTTGAAGTCTAACTGTTGATATTTTTTATTTTAATTTTCATTCCCCTTAGTCAAGCGGAGTGCTTGAGGAAAGGGGATGGTGGGGCCCTTCTCAGGTAGAGGGCTAGGAACAGGTTCTTACTGTTGAGAAGACACATAATCCATACAAATATTGTCAATCATCACATATGGACTCGAATATAAAGAAACATTTCCTTTATTATTTTTTTGTTTTTTAAATAGACTCGAGATACATAAATTGGAGGGGACATAACTGGAACAAAAGGGGTGGCCTTAGTACCACCCACGACATTGGAAGTTACAACGTCAGCACCGTACTCTGGCTCAGCATCTGGAAATCTGGTGCGTCAGTACCACCCTTTGCGTTTGGAGAAACGATAGCCTCAGTACCATCGGCTAGATCATCTGTGGTGGAGTCAGCACTACCATCATCATCATCCTTGGCAGCATCAGCATTGCTACCCTCCTCGTTTGGCGCTCTTGCTTCCTTGTGGTGTCGTCTCTCAGATGAGGCACTGACGGCTGACATCCTACTACTCCTAAGTGATACATAATAAATATGAAATTTGTATGAAGTAATGTCACCTAACATATCACTAGGAGTGGTGGTCTTTGTGAATTGTATTTGCTCATATTTCCTTTTGAGGTTATTTATGTTGGGCTCAATCTGACCGGGAATGGTGGCCTTTCCTTTAATGATCTCCCTCATATCCTAGAGAAACTTGTCCATCTCTCGCCTAAAGGATGCCTGCTAGTCTGAGATTAGGAAGGCTAGATCATCAAGGGTTGGGTTCTCATTGGCTGGCCCATGAGAATCAGATGGGTTGCCTCTCTGAAAGTAAGGCTACTATTGCTGAGAATATTGTTGAGGCTGTTGTTCGTGTTGCCTCCACTATTGTCCCTACTGGCAGGAATGAGGACTTGAATGGTATTGGTGGGGTGGCTACTGGTGCGGCTGGTGAGGGAACTGGGGTTGTTGTTGTGGCTGGTCGAACTGTCCACTCTGAGGTGGAGGCTGCTACTGGGATGAGACACCTCCAGTCGACAACCTGAATCCAGGATGATCTCGGTGGATCCCAGACAGTTGTCGGTCATACCAATTCCCGTTGACTTCCATCAATGGCTCCTGCTCATAGGGGGTGGAGGAAGAACTACCAGTGGTTGATTCTGTTGATACATCACCATCTGAGTGTCCTGAGATGGCGGTGGCTGAGTACTGGTGCAACGACTACTGGAATGGAGCGGCTGCTGGAATGGCTCCGTCTGGATGTGGTGAACCTGTCTATACTTGGCGGAGTATTGGGACGAGCCGTTGCTGCTAGGATCAGCTCGTGTTCTGAGATGAGGCTGAGAAGCCATCTGTGCCTCCTGGAGACATATGATCTGGGTCTTCAGGTTACTTAGCATATGTGCCAACTGAAGCCTCCGCTGCTGAAACCCCGGCTTCAAAAATCTGTGGTTCCGCACAAAGCTCAACTGGTACCTCCCCCAATCGGGCTGTGTCATACCATGGCATTGCTTATTCTAAATGATGTCGATGTGGTCCAGCTTCTCGCTGATAATACCCATATCAGTGGCTGATGACTCTGCATGCGCTATGGTTGCTAAAGAAGAAGAGGTAGATGGACCTGCATCAACCGTGTTATCCTCTGATAGTATAAGACATGGGGTAAGGGCTTCCCCCGAGTGTAAAGACGGGTCTGAGACATCAATGTATAATTCTAGGCCATCTCCTCATAGATAGCCCACACCTGGTCTTCGTACTTGGTGAAATATGAGCCCCCGCAAGTAGCATTCACTAGTCCCTGCAGCTCCGGTGTCAGCCCGCAAAAGAAACTATGTACTAAGTTGGGCTTGGAGATATGATGTGGACACCAGTCAATGAGCTCATGGAAACAATCCCACACCTCATGGAATTGCTCGTTGGAGATCATGGAGAAGTTCTTGATCAGAGCTCGCGCTATGTTGGTCCCACCGAGTGGATAGTGCTTGTTAAAGTGCTCGGTCCAGAGTTGTTCCCATGAAGTGACATATCTCCCCAAATGCTTCAGCCAGTAGGTTGCTCTGTTGACCAGGGAGAATGAAAAATCCATCATCTTGATGGTGTCCTTGTACACAAATCTGTCATGGACAGTGCTGCAGATCATCTCGAATTCCGGTAAGTGAAGATGCAACTCCTTGGTGGCAAACCCATGGAACTTGGGAAATAGCTGGATACTCTGAGGGGGGAGCTTGAAATCTCCGGAAGTTGGATCCAACGGTGTGTAAGGGTTTCACCAGGTTTGTGCAACTCCCTCATCGGTCTAGCTGGTTGGACTGGCTCCTCTGGATGTCCTACGTCTCCTCTTCCAAGATCTGGAATCTCTCCATCACCTGCTCGGTTAGGCTCTCCTCAGTTAGCTCACATCTATGCCATCTCTCTGTGCACCTCTACCATGAAGGCTCCCTGGTCTCTAATATGTCTCTGCATCGTCACCAGTGAGGCTAACAGTGTATTGTTGATGGTGCCCTGATCTGGAACATATGTGGTACTCTGGAGCTGCCCAATGGTGTGCTCCTCACTACTGGCCATCTCGTGGGTCTCTGCAAAGGAAAAAGACCAAAACTCAGTTTTCATCACATGAACAAATAGCTGCGTTGGTCTCTGCTCGGGCACCTAGGGACTGGAAGAAGGGTGGAATCAAACTCAGATTCAGAGAGTGGGTCTAGTCTCTCTCGAACTTTCCTAGATAAGTAGGGAAGAGTGCTCGAAAGCGGTGCAACCAAAGGCTGTCTAAGGGACCTCTAGCCCATCATCGTCATTTGGAAGAAAGGCGGATGGGATCTGGAAACAAACTAGATCAACAATTAAACCCCCAATTCACCTACGCAATAAAGAGCTGATGACCGTAAGGGTTCGGTCTTTTTTCTTGTTGATTTTTTTAGGTAGTAGGTTAGTATTGTAGAGAGATTAAGCGAGCTATTAGGTATGGGAAAAGACAACAGAATGAAGTCAGCTTGCATGTATGCATCCATATTTGCCTGAAGAGTCTCCAGCTCAGACAAGTACCCAAACATTTTGAGTACATGCTCTCGGACTGAAGTCCCCTCTTGCATCCTACAACGAACAATTTCTTTCATAATATTATAATGTTGGGTGCGGTTTATGTCACCAAACATATCTTTTAGATTCTGCATTATCTCCTGACATGTGCTCATCTCCACATGTTGCTTCTGAAAAACATTAGAGAGTGAACCCAGGATGTAGAATCTAGACAAGGCATGATCTTCATCATACTTGTCATTGTATTGTTTTTCTTCTTTCGTCTTATGGCTTTCATGCTTGTCCTATGTGAGCACATAACTTATGCGCTCAACCGAGAGAACAAGTTCCAAATTACGGATCCAATCCGAATAATTTGGTTTGGTCAACTGATTGACCTCTAGAAGCCTACTGAGAGGGTTAAGGACTTCATTTTCTGAAATTAAGAATGTACTATATTAGGACATAAATATATATATTCATTTGAATTTCTTTGATTAAGGAATTTTTAATCAAATTAGTCTTACCTTTTCAACTTTGAAAGTCCATTCCCTTAATCACTTTCAAAGCAAGAGATATTCTTACTAATATATATCTAGCAAGATCTGGGATCTCCTTTTTACCTTTGTTACATCCCAATAATATGAGAACTTGTAATTCGGATAAAAAGAAGCGGGAACATACTCCGCCTTGCAAGTCCAACTTGCAATCCCAATTCGGTCTTTAACACTTGGGCCCACCACCCCTAAGGTGATGTTGACCCGTTGTTAATTGAACCAACCGTCAACAGGATTAGTACTCCCTATGCGTAATCCAATATCGTACCAATAATATGAGGACTCGATATTGGGGTCACTACGCATACGGACTTACTCTTTATCTAAGCAAAGAGCCCGATCCAGATGCGCTTGTGTGTAGGAGCTGTCACTTCAGATAGGCATCTTTTACATACAATCCCTAACGACGAAAACCCTTCGCCTTGACGGGAGACCATGGATGTCACTTATGTGATCCTCCACATCTTATTCAAATTCAATTAATTATCGTGAATCACATTCATGCAATTAATTCTTCCAAGGGAAGTACGCATCTATTCATAATAGAGTGTTTCAATTGGATATAATTAATTTAATCTCATTAAATCAATTATCAATCCAATTCAATCATCAAACTTGATTATTACTTGAATTAGTGGTATTATCTTAAAGTATGTATTATTCTAATTGTAATAATTAGAAATACATCATGATCTCTCAGGCATCATTCGTTCCCTACCCGTTGTCATGGCCAGTACCGACGGGAGGGGGATAGACCACAAAAGGTGCAACCTGCTACCCCAACGCTCCCCGACTATGCACCATATCCGCCTCAGGAAAAGATAACGTTGAGTTAATCACTTTGTACATGAGATGATATAAGATTTTTTAATCGAAAGTATACCATATAGCAATAATAAAAATCATTTTTATTGTAAGGACGTTTTCTAGACAAATTCCCAAAACCTATTCAAGTAACAAGTTTGATGAAAGTGTATCAAATAATCAATTGGTGATCTAGATCTAATCCAATCATTCATTGGTTGAGGCAATATCATTTAAAGGAACAATTATTGTTCTAATATTTCTAAAATATTATCTATAATTATTCCAAAAAATTAACCATTAATTTCACAAGATTCTTAAATGAAAATCACAAGGTTCATGGTTGAGTATGTAATTTTCAGCAGTGACCATCACCAATTAAAATTAGCATATCTCTTTCATTTTAAATCTAAATTAAGCAAAATAAATTTCTAGATATTGATAATTTGATTTAAAATATAAACCATGTGATTAACACACATTTCCAGGTATTTTAAAACAATGATTAACATCTTAATTACGTTCTAACTGCCATCCCCAAAACAATGGACATATGGTCATTAGAACGATCATATCTTGAGCAAACAGAATCCAAATTATGCAAACTCAAATTCCAAAATTTCCTTGTTTATTGGGAATATAATACAAGAGATAATTTCGTGTTTGAATATTTTTAAGCAGAGCAGAAAAAGTCATAAAATAGGGCTGTGTGAACAAATGCGATAAAAACTTTCGCAAACCCTAATGAGCCCAAGTCTCCTAGGTTCATTGATCATATCCAAGACATCTAACCTGGTTCTGATACCACTTGAAGGATATAGAAGGATCCGTAAACGCATCATGGAAGTGTGGCCATCGTATCATATACGACCAAGAGCGACTAGTCATACTAGTTGCTCGGTGAAGTGGAATTTTAAATTTTTTAAACAACGAAACCACATGATCCATAAAATATTTATGAATCATTTTTTCTAAACATATAGTACATATTGGAATACCTTTTGTAGTGTGTTTGTGATCAAGCTTCTAAGAAAACAAGCCTCCGCACTCAAGTCCGACCTTCGGAGGAGATGCTTGCGAGCGCGAGGATGAGTTGTGGGGGTCTCGCAATCTAAGTAGTTGCCAAGAAAGGGAACTCCTGATCTCGTCATACGAGATCGTATGTCTTCTTCACAAGCGAGATGCACCCAAGAAGATGGAGTACCGAGAGTCGAAGCGACAGCACAACGGCAAGGCGATGACGAGGGTTTTCTTCCTTCTAGGGTTTAGGGCAGACGGCCACCCAAAGAGAGAGGAGGAAGAGGGAACGTGAGAATGAGAGAGAGAGAGAGAGGAGAGAGTTGTTGCACAACTTGTTGTCACTTTGAAGAGCACAGGGTGCCTCTTCTTATATGGTATTTTGGGGATCCATGGACTACACAAAATCAATGAATGAGATTGATTTGTGTTTCTTTAAATGGCCAATATTTTGTTGTAAAAACACAACAACAATTAATTTAATTTAGAGTAAATCTATATTCATAAATCAATATAATTTAATTCCATAAATTAAATTAATTAATCATGGAGATAATGGAAAGGAGACTTCCTCTCTACGAAATAGAGTGGACGACAACCCTTTCCTTGTTGGAATTGGTGGTTGTCACCCCTATAATCAAGGGGAGTGGAGATTACATGTAATCTTCATTATCCCTTAATCATCTCCATGTTTTGCAACAACAATTGTTGCAATTTATTCATCAAAAATATTAATAATTATTTTGTTAATATTGCAATCTTGTCATTGGAAATTTGTGAATCAAATTCACAACCCAAAATAAAAGGTGATTTATATTTTCAATTAGTTATCCAATGTGAATCAAATTGACATCAATAATAAACCAACAAATATAAATCATGCAAACTCTCTCTAATATGTTATAAATCATATTTATAACATATTATAAATAATCTGGATACTCTTATCCATGTTACACTTATCCACAATAATTAAATCAAATATATTTAAATTTGATAACCATTTTCATTCTCCAATATAATGTGAATCAAATTCACATTATTCATGATAATTAAATCACATTTAATTATCTATTTCTCTTTGCTTTCAATAATGGAATTATTCACGTATTCTTTCAAGAATAATGCGTATTCTCCATAGGTACTTGGAGATAAGGATAGGCCGAATGTATTATTCCACGTATAGTGACTTGGATATGAGATCACATCTCAAATCCAGATCTCACGGTCCTCCCATAGATGCTTGATTAAATCAAGTCCGTAAACCTAATCATCTCATTGCATCTGAATCTCGTTAAGATCAATGTCCAACACTTGGACTAAGATCAAGTTACTTATCTACTGAGAGGAGTCACTAAAATCCAAACCTGTTTCATCACTCCCTCGGAATGGAAGCATCATGGTTATACAATCATTTATGATCATATCACCCTTAGGTATTCCCAATACCTATACATACTGCATACTAGAAGACCTTCGAATAAATCTGAAGTTATAGATCTCTTTTAGACTATCACCTCAAGGGTTTTATCATTAAGGTTCTCATTTGATCATTGGGATTTGGTATTGATCATATGCTTTACGAAAGCATATATCATACCTATAAATTCTGTCAAGCTTCATAAGCTAGACGACCATGCATGGAATTTATCGATCCCAATATCTCATTAGTGATCTCTTGTCTTTCGGTTCAGATGTGAACATGTATGATCCCTTTGAGAGATTGTATTGATCATATGCCCTTATATGCACATCAGCTCGCCGGTATATAGACATTGGTTAGGTCATCAACCTATTGGTCTACCAAATGTACATACTCAGACATATAGTGACACATTTGTCTGGTCAGAGGATGTGTGCTTGTATCGCGACAGCATACGATGTAGGACTTTGGTTATCTTTATCTCATTAAGTCAACTCTTTGACCTAACTAATCTGACACCTCAGAAATCTCTATTCCCATGCAGAGGACCTGCATCAAGAGGTCAGTCAGATATCAGCCAAATGAGAAGGGTTACCATATCCTACTCATGTTGGAGATCATCTCTTTACAATCATTATTCGGTGCTTGATGAGTCCTTAATCTAACTCCTTATATATGCATCCAAGCACCAGCCTCTATGATCCAACTATTGAATCAACAATTATATGATTATTAAGATGGCATGTACATAACCCTAATTGTACCGAGGGACCTTATAGTGCATTCATTCATTTAATCTCAGACAGGGAGTGAAATAAATCAATAACTTTTATTAATATATCAAATATTACAATAACATTTATTGTAGAAATGGTTCGCCCTGGGCTCACATTGCTAACAAGTACAAGCTTTAACATATTGAATAGCATCCTTTAAGAGGGTATAATTAAATTACATTTAGTTATCCATTTCTCAATTCTTGGACATATTAACAATGGAATTATTCTTGAACTCTTTCAAGAATAATGCGCTTTTTCCACAGATACTTGGAGATAAGAACATGGCAATTATATGTTCCACATATAGTGACTTGGATGTTGAGATCATATCTCAAGTCCAGATCTTAAAGACCTCACATAGATGTTTGATTAAATCAAAGCCATAGATCTAAACTCCTAATTGCATATGAATTTCAATCAGATGAATGTCCAACATTTGGACTGAGATTAGATTACTTCTCTACTGAGAGGAGTCACTAAAATCCATACATGTTTCATCACTCAGTCGGTATGAAAGCGTCATGGTCATACAATCATTTATGATTACATCAACCTTAGGTATTCCTAATACATGTACTTCCTGCATACAGTAAGATTGGGGTTGAGTTATTAAGTAAGAAAGTGTCATTGTGACCCTAATCAATCAAGTGACCAATGAGAAATTATACCTCTAAGAGATCATGCAAACAAATCAAATGATTTTGCTACTTCTATTAACCTAGTATAGCAACCAGGTTTGAACTCAAGCAGCATAATTATACACTAAGTTGTCGATTTCAGAAATCAAGGGGCTTCATTGTTTTTAGTAGTTTTTATTTTTTAAAATTTTTAGTTTTTCAAAGTGAAGGAAATAAGCACAAAGAACAAAAGTAAACACACACAATTTTTTTGTATTTTTCAGATAAGTAAAAAATGCTCACAAAAATGCAATAAAAATATTTTTAGTGTTTCCATATTTTCCAGTGTTTTGATAATTTTTATGTATTTTTTGGATGTTTTTGTGATTCTATGAAAGTCAGCCAATGATAAAGAGAGAAAACAATGCATAAGCAGGAAAGTTTTACAAATTAAAAATAATTAAATATCTCAAAATACCTAGAGTCTATTTTTAAAGTAAACTAGAACAAAAGACCTACAAACCTGGGTTGAAATCACTATTTTTTATTTTTATGTGATTTTATATATTTTTATATGTTATTAAGTGTTTTGCAAATTGTTAGGTTTTTGTAGGGTATTTTTCTACAAAATTGCCTAAAAGAACTTGCAAATGCTAAAAAATGATAAAAGACAACCAGGGTAATTGTGATAGACATTTTAGGTGATTTTCGAATTTTTATAGATTTTCTAAAGAAACAAGGAATTTTTATTTGAATATTTAATAATAGAAAATACACGAAAACCAACAAGCAAAAATTACGACAAATATTATATTCTTGTGGGAGTCACAAACAATTTTTAGGAAATTTTTGGAGTTAATTTTATATTTATTGCAATTAACATAATGCTTGTAATTAAAAGTAGTGCATAAGGACAAAACTATAAAGAAATTAAGTTCTTGGGCCTAGCAGATAACAAGTAATAAAGGTTCGAGGGCCTTTAAGTAATTTATCCACAATACTCATGCATAGCACGTGAAACAAGCACGCAAGTGTATATATGCAATTTTAAAAAAAAATAATTAATTCCTTGAATAAGCTCAAGAGAAATATCGCAAATATCCCAGAAAACACATGAGGATACACGTGACTTCAACTCAAAAGGATTAAACTGGAAATATGAACATTATAGGGTCCTTATTGCAAAAGTTCTTAACAACACTTTAAATTTATTGGATTAAAACAGAATGAAGAAAATTAAGGGGAAAATGAGAAATATGCCCTTCGACTGGGGTGTGTGTCGGGCATGTGGGGCTTATGGCACGTATGGTCCCGATGAGGCAATGCAAAGTTGATCTGACCATTCTATTATGTCGGAGACGTGCGGTCAGATCTGCCATGCCAAGTCTAATCCAACAGTCTGCAAAGCTGATCTGTCGGGCGACACAGATGAGGGTCCAATTTTGATCAGAATGGATAAGGGTTGGGTGTTATTTGACAGCCCTGAGTAAGTCTGGAGCTCCGTTTCCAAATCGAACGACAAAGGCAGATACTGGACAAACACAGTTCAGGTGAGCTTCAACCGAACGTGGAGGTCTATCCATGGGTACGATGAAGTCGTTATGGGTCCAACATCGTTGTGAAGTCGCTCTACGTCGGCCAGGGGGCTCGGATGAAGCATTGAATGGTTAGATGGCCTAGACGGTGGTTCTCCATCTGGACTGCTCTGCCACCAGAAATGAAGCTCAGATCGTGCCTCCTTGCACAAGCTGGTAAACATGAAGAGAAGCATAGGTGAAATGGAGATGGGTTTCCAACAAAGGCGAAGAAGGGAAACCTAGCCTAATCTTGCTCCGATGAGTATGATCCAATTATCAAGGATATAGATAATATGGATAGTACGATCCATATTATTCATATATATACATATATATTATTAATGTGATTTGTATTATATTAAAGAGAGAAAATTGTAATTTACATCACATTGGACAATTAATTGAAAATGTAATTTACGTGTTATTTTGGGCTATGAGTATGATTCACAGTTTTGCAATGGCATGATTGCAATATTCACAAAATAATTATGAATTATTTGTGTGAATAAATTTGCAATAAATAGTTGTTGCTAAATTAATTTCAGATAAATAGTAACCTTAGTTATAGGAGGTGGAAGGCCACCAAGTCCCATTAAAAAAGAGATTTATCTCTTTTTAAATTATCTCCATGCAAAATTGATTAAGTTGAAATTAAATTGTATTGATGACTCAATATATATTAAATTAAATTGATTAGTTTTGTATTTTAGTAGAAAAATAATGGTCATTGAAACAAACACAAATCAATCTAAACCATTGGATTTGTATAGTCCATAGATTGAGATCCATGGACTCCCAAAATACTATATAAGAAGAGGCATCTACGCCCTTCTAAGAAGAAGTTGTTGAACAGCAAATTGCTCTCTCTCTCTCTCTCTATCTCTATCTTTCTCATTCTCTTATCACATGCCAACTCTCTATCTCTCCCTCTTGAGTGGCCATCCACTCTAACCTCAAAGAGAAGGTTGCTTTCATCGTCGCATCATTGGTACGCCATCGCTCGGCCATTCGTGGATCTCTGTCTCCATATGTGCATCACGTTCGTGAAGAAGACATTTGATCTCGTGAGACAAGATCATGAGATCAATTGCTTGGATCAACAACTTGGATTGTGAGAAGCACACAATTCATCTATGCCCTCGCAAGCGTTTCTACTGTTGGGTCGGTCTTGAGACATGAGGTCTCTTTGCTTAGAGACTTGATTACCATCAAGATACAAGAGGTATTCCTTTACTTAATATATGGTTTAAATGAAATGATCCGTCAATGGTTCATGGGCATGTGATTTCATCATTTATTTTTTTTTAAATTCTGTTGCACCGAGCAACTAGTTCGAGTAGTCACTCACGATCGCATACGATGCGTTCCCCACACTTCCATGATGCACTGGAGGATTTTTCCCATAATACTTCTAGTGGTATCAGAGCCTTGGTCAGGTCTTGTATGAGATCCAAAACCCTAGGTGAACAAGGTTCACATTTCAAATGCGCGGGACTCGTTATTTTGCATTTGATGCAAGAATTGAATTGTTATTTTCGATGAAATAAAAACCTACTGCTTTGCATTGTTTCGACATGTTTTTTTATTTTTAAAATGTATTTATAATTTCTGAATATATCTCAAAAATAGTAACCCCATTATTGGCGCTAAAAGAGCATGAAAATGTTTCGAAGAGTTCCCACCGCTAAAAATATTTTTACGTGTATTCGCAGATTTGTAAGAAAATTATTTTTATTTTCTTTATACCATAATGAAACATGAAATAAACACTTGGATTAAGTGTAGAATCAAAACAGCAAACCATGCAATTTTATTTCTCTCTAATCCGACTCCGTTTTCCCAAGATATTCCATTTTTATTGGAGATCGGTCGGATGATAATTAGATCATCAAAATTCTTTGCTTAATCTGTTTATTATTCAATAGAAATCATGAAAATTATGAATTTTTCTTCATTAATTATGATTTCTAATCATTAAGGAGATAATTGATTAATCATCATTAGCCATTGATGAAATATTTCATGAAAACCCCTAAATCATCCTATAATAGTTGTAGGACAATCTTTATATGCAAAACTATATTGCTTGAATAAGATTGGGGATTTTTTTCAACAATCTCCTAGTAGTATTAATAAAAATAATTGTGATAAATATTATTTAATATAACTTCGGCAGAAATACCGATTAACATCTCAAAATACAATATGGTCAAATTATATTATCGTGACCTGATGCGAATATGGTGTCTAGTCGGGGAGTGTTGGGGTTGTAGGTTGCTCCGTGAGCGATCTGTCCCACTCCCGTCAGTACTGACCATGACATCGGGTAAGGAAAGTATAATGTTGATGGGATCGTTTGGTATTTTTCTAATTATTAAATTTTGAATAATACGTATTTTGAGATTATACAATCCTTCAAGTAACAATCTAGTTTATTGGTTGACAAATTGGATTGATAATTGATTTTATATTATTAAATAAATTATATCTTATCAAATTACTATGTTATGAATGGAGTAATAATTTTTTACTTGGAAGAATTAATTATGTGAATGTGTTCATGATAATTAATTGGAATTTGAATATAGTATGGAGGATCACTTAAGTTACATCCATGGTCTTCCATCAAGATGAACGGTTTCGTCTCCAAGGATTGTATGTGGGAGGCATCTGTCTGAAGTGATAGCTCCCGCATGCAAGCGCATCGATATGGAGCTCTTTGCTTCTCGAAAGAGTAAGATCGTATGTGTAATGACAACAATATCATTTCCTCATATTATTGGAGTGATATTGGATTACACATATCGAGTGATATTCATGTTGACGGTTGGTTTAATGACCAAGGGGTCAACATCACCATAGGAGTGGTGGGCCTGGGTGTTAAAGACTGAATTTGGGATGCAAGTTGGACTTGCAAGGCGGAATGCGTTCTTGTTTCTTTTTATCCGAGTTGCAAGTTCTCATATTATTGGAATGTAACAGGAAAAAAAAGGAAATCCCATATCTTACTTGAGATATAATGGTAAGTATAACTCTTACATTGAATGATTAAGGGAATGAACTTTTAATGTTGACGAGGCGAGACAACTTTGATATAAAAAATCCTAAATCAAATATATATGCAAATTTCTTATTTCATATAATCCGCATTAAACCCACTCATTATTATACTCAATAATAACAAGTAAAAATATTATGGATTGGATCCATGATCAAGATATTTTATTTACAATTGGACACATAGTGTATGTGGTTGCAATGTGCAAGTTTCCTCATAATAATGAGGAATGACAATTAATTAGATAGTAGGACAACAACATTGGATTTGTATGTCTCTATAGTCTTGATCTCTCATCGAATGTACTTTGGAAGTCACATGTCGATGATGATAATAAATCCTTATAAAACTTAAGAAAATGTTTATCATACATATGTGATCTCGACATTTGATCATGAATAGCATGGTTCTTTGCATTATGCAAAATGGTGTCTCAATAAGAGATGATGTCCTCAAAATGCTTGATTACCTACCTGAACCAAAAGCCTTTAAGAGTTAAAATGGATGTAGACATGACTAGTGTCATCATTCTACTAACTATACTCTAGTCATTCATGAAGCTTCATAATATTCATATTGTATGAATTGAAAGAAGCCTGTATAAATGTTGAAATACTCTTAGATTGAAATCTTTTGAGTTCAACACAATAGAACCTTTGTCTTAAGCAATGGTTGTTTATAGATGAAGGGAGCGCAGTGGAATCATGGTTCTGACCCAAGTAAGAAGGAAAGTCAAAAAGTTGGCTATACTTCTATGACTTCCACACATAGGAAATCCAAAGAGTTGGATGAATGCTAATACTGCAATAAGTTGATAGTATGACTATCGAGAATCCTTAGAGAAGGACTCGGATAGTACATCAAAACAATCTACATCTATATTTAATCATTGAAGTTGACATGCTTATAAAATAAGATCAAAGTCTAATAATTGTATCTCATTCTTCTAGCAACACTTGCAATTGTTGCATATGCTTTAGAAGACTAAAAAATTTGATCTAAAGGTTTAATGGTCATCCACATGGATATTGATGCAATTGTTGCAACAATCTCCATTTGATAGATAGACTTCATAAATTCAGTGGGAGAGACCATACTTTTAGAGAATGTCTCTATGACCTAGATATTAGAATGCATTCGTTGTTTATTTCCAAATGTTGGAAATAAACAGGTATTCTGAAATAGGCCTGTCATAAAGAGTTATGATGGATATATTAATGAATGATTAATGATAATCTAACATCTAGTAAACTCTAATAAATTAGAATATTAATGAATGATTCATTAACATTTCTAATACTGAAATTAAACCTTAATAGATCAATAGGAGGATGAAGATCATTTGACAATGATCTGACAACAAGTCTTGGACATATGTCTATTGATATGATCAATATACTAGTAAGATATTGAACTTTAGATTGTCTAAAGGTTCAAATCTTACATATTTATGAATATTGTATTCAAAGTATATATGTTCAATACCCTCTTGGGAATGACGTAAGATGTCAGATTTTTAAGATCTCATACATATTGATGTATATGGATTATCTTTATCAATAATAAACATTAATGATATGAGATATCAACAGATGATTTTTGTGATATGAGAGTTCTTCTCTTCACCTTAGAAATCTTTGAAATGTTGAAAGATTTTGAAATTTTGGCTTAGAACAAACGACTTGATCAATGATAGATCTTAGCATAATCGCCTCTTAGTTTCCTGATATATATGTAGTAGAGACTACAATATATATCCTAAATAAGATTCCATGCTAATACAAACTCGAAACCTTCATAAGCTATGGTGTGGAGCCTAGCTCTATGTTAGAAAATTAATGATTTTGGGTCGCTTGGTCTGTGACCATAGCATGGACGCAAGTGAGCTGGAATCGAGCACTAGAGAGTGATACTTCATTAAGAAAATTAATCATGGTATTAGATACCTAATTTATGACTTGTAGATTCTTAAAGAATTTCATCTCTAATAATAAGATTCTAAGAGGATGACTCTCTTGAGAATCAAGATAAAATGAAGAGAAAGGAACTCATTGAATCTTTTAGGAAGATAATGAGGTTCCTAAAATCAGAAACTAAAAAAACAATTAAAAGATCAAACACTCATACCTTTTCAAATTAGTTTGAGGGGTATGGATTCCATGTGTTAGATGAATCTGACAATGATCTGACTTCATATGATGAAGCTTCTAAGGATCATGATATGGAAAGATGGAGGTTAGCAATAACGTCTAAATTAGACTTCATATACAAGTGTTGTATATGAACCCTCAAGGATTCACCTATAGGGGTCAAACCCATTAGGTTTAAATGGATCTTCATGAGAAAGAGTGAATCTGATGAGAAGGTAGAGACCGTCAAAGCATGGCTTGTAGCCTAGTGCAACACATAGAAAGAAGACATTGCTTGCGATGATATTTGCTCTCTAGTAACTATGATTAAACTCATTAGAATATTGCTAACTATAGCTACACAAATTGACTATGACATCTTCAAGATGGAAGTCAAGATTGCATTCCTCTATGAATTACTCATTGAGGATATTCATATGAAGTAGCCCGACGGCTTCATGGTTGAGGAAAGCAAGGTGTGAAAGCTAAGAAACTCCATCTATGGACTCAAATAAGCTTCTTTTAGTTGGAACATCAAATTTGATGAAATTAAGGTTATGATTTTGGATAGAATCTTGGTGAACCATGTGAATCGTAATGGGAGTGCCAATGTGTTCATCATGTTAAATGTAGATAAAATCCTAATCGTTTGGAATGATATAAGGATGTAATAAGTGTTTTATTATCTGGCTATTCCATACCTTGAGATATGATCTCATGGATACCTCTTAGATATTTGTTCTAAAGTTGTTCAGAAGCAAAGAGAAGAGAGCATTGGGACCATCACATTAGTAGTACACCTTCGACATGTTCCATTCTTGGAATATTCCAAGGAAGGATCCTTCCCTTAAGATATGGTACTGACCAATCTGAAGGGATAACATACCAAAGTTTGATGATGCCAAATATGCTTACACTTGTGCATAAGCTTTGGGAAGCTCGGTGTATGCTATATGTGTAGAAAAGCCAGATGTCTGTCATGAAGTAAGACTAGTAAACTGTTACTAATCTTACTATGGAGATAAAACATTTATTTTCAGTAATAAAAACACCTTCCCAGATGAAAATATTTTTGAGATAGTGATCTCAAATTCTTATCTTCAAGAATTTAAGACTTTATAGATGGTGATCTAAGAGGTCTTAACTATGGATGCCTTATAAGACATAAGATTGGGTCTTATTCTTAGGAGATCTCTGGGAATTAGAGCATTTGGATAAGGATAACAAAAATTATATACTTGTTACAATGACTATTGAGTTTTTAGGATCAGAGACACTATAACTTCTTTAAAATTGAGTATTAGTTGCAAAAGATGCAACATGTACATTGGATGTGAGCACTCTTATGATGAGATATGCAAGTACTGGTTCTCTTGTGAATCGAAAGACGTGAGGTCACACATGAGGTATTGGGATAGATCAAATTGCATGCATGGTCATCTTGCTTGGAAAGCATGTCAAGAATTTCTAGGTTTGTATATGCTTTTGAAAAGTATATGATTGATAACAATTCCCAATGATCGAGAATCTTAATGATAAAACCTTGGAGGTGACAGTCCAAAAGAGATTTAAAACTCGAATTTCTTCTAGGTCTTTCAGTATGTAGGTTATACAGGTATTAGGAATACCTGAGGGTGATGTAATCATAAATGATTACATAACCATAATGCTTCCATACCGAGTGAGTGATGAAACAAGTATGGATTTAGTGACTCCTTTCAGTAGAGAAGTAATCTAATCTCAGTCCAAATGTTGGACATTGATCTGAATGAAATCCAGATACAATTAGGAGATTAGATCTACGCCTTTGATTTAATCAAACATCTATGGGAGGTCCTTAAGATCTAGACTTGAGACATGATCTCAACATCAAAGTCACTATATATGGAACATATAAATCCTTATCTCCAAGTATTCGCAGAGAAGTGCATTATTCTTGAATGAGTTCAAGAATAATTCCCTTGTTAATATATCCAAGTATTGAGAAATGGATAATTAAATGTGATTTAAGTATCATAAATAAGATAGATAATATTCATATTATTTGAACGTGTGAGAATTGAGATCTTAGATAATTAAATGTGATTTAATTATTACAGATATGGATAATGTGGATAGTACTATCCATATTATTCAGATATATATATTATAAGGGTTAAATGAGGCTACACCCTGGGTGTAGCCAATTGGCTACTCCCACCCTCATTTTTCCCCTATTTTTTTATTTCTTTGGAAATAAAAAATATGTATATTCATCAGTACATCCATATAACATGTCATTCAAATTTCGTCAGAAACAGAGACTCCTATGCCCTCCATCTGAAGGGGGTCATTTTCAGCAATTCTGAGTCCGTTAAAATTTGACAGTCTTGATGGAGGGGATAGAAGTATCGAATTAAGTCGAATTTTTAATGACATCATGGTGACATATTGTGATCTAAATTCCAATAGATTTCATTTCAGAAAAATAAAAAAATATAGGGGAAAAGAGGTGGGAGCATGTAAGTTAGCTACACCAAGGGAGCATATTCCTTTTTCCCATATTATAAATGTGATTTATGATATATTAAAGATAGAAAATTGTAATTTACATTTATTGGTGTAAATTGAATTTACATTGGACAATTAATGGAAATGTAATTTACATTTTATTTTGGGTTGTGAATATGATTCACAGGTTTCCAATGGTATGTTTGCAATATTCACAAAATAATTGTGAATTATTTGTGTGAATAAATTTGCTATAAATAGTTGTTGCAAAATTAATTGGAGATAAATAGCCACCTTAGTGGGAGGAGGTGAAAGGCCACCAAGTCCCATTAAGAAAGAGATCTATCTCTTTTTAAATTATCTCCATGCAAAATTGATTTAGTTGAGATTAAGTTGCATTGCTGATTAAATATATATATTTAGTTAAATTAATTGTTGTTGTTTTTTCTGCAACAAAATCAAGGCTATAGAAAAAAACACAAATCAACTAAACCGTTGTATTTGTGTAGTCCATGGATTGAGATCCATGGATTCCCAAAATACTATATAAGAAGAGGCACACTTGCCCTTCTAAGAAGAAGTTGTTGAACAACAAATTTCTCTCTCTCTCATATCTAACATTAACTCTCTCTCTCACCGTCTTGAGTGGTCATCCACTCTAACCTTAGAGAGAAGGTTGCTTTCGTCGTCGCATCGTCGCTACGTCATCGCCTCGACCGTTCATGGATCTCCGTCTCCTTCCGTGTGTCATGTTCGTGAATAAGACATTTGATCTCGCGAGACAAGATCAATAGATCCATTGTTTGGATCAGCAACTCGTATTGTGAGAAGCACACGATTCATCTACGCGCTTGCAAGCATCTCTACAGTCAGATCGGACTTGAGACAGGAGGTATCTTTGCTTAGAGACTCCATTACAACTACGATACAAGAGGTATTCCTTTGCCTGATATGTGGTTTAGATGAAATGATCTGTGAATGGTTCGTGGATTATGTGGTTTCATCATTTAATTTTTTTTAAATTCTGTTGCACAGAGCAACTAAATTCGACTAGACACTCACGATCGCATACGATGTGATCCCCACGCTTCCGTGATGCACTAGAGGATTTTTCCATAATTCCTAACTTTCTATTGGTAAAAATGAATGTTAGACGAGAACATGTCCATCTTGATCTCCATCCAATCTTGTGGTACTATCCTAGAGATGAAGTTGTTCACAATATCGCCACACCATAGGATAGATTCAATGTTGAGAACTAATTTATTAAGGAAGGTCTCTGTGATCAGTGCACTACTCAGTTGAGTCTCTTGACATTCAATTACGGATAGATGATATGTCACCACTTTTTAAACTTCAGGCTTATCTCTTATTTCCAAGTCAAATTCCTGAAGTTGAAGGATCTATCTGAGTAGACATGATTTAGCATCATTCTTCTATTGTAAGAATCGGATGGTAGAATAGTTAGTAAAAAATTATTTTAGATCCTAAAAGATAGGATATTAACTTCTCTAAGTGAATGCTATCGCTAGCAACTCTTTCTCTATAACTGTATAATTCCTTTATGCTTCATCTAATGTCTTGCTGGTGTAGTGAATAGTATAGGGCATCTTATCTCTTATTTGTCCTAGTATAGCTCCAACTATGAAATAGGATGCATTCGTCATGATCTTAAATGGTAGAGACCAATCAGGTGGTTGTAAGACTGGAGCTTGAGTGACCAATTTTTTCAACTGATAAAATGATAGGAGAACCTTTCGATCTACAATAAATTTGGTCTCCATGCAAAGAAGTTCTGTGAGAGGTTGGGAAGATTTCTAATGTCCTCAATGAATCGATGACAGAAACCCACATGCCCAAGAAATGACCTCACATTCTTCACATTTTAAGGTTGCTTGAGTTTAGCAATGACATCCACCTTCATCAGATCAACCTCCATATCATGCTTAGATATGACATAACCTAGCACGATACCTTCAGTACTCATGAAGTGACTCTTTTCGAATGATAGAACAAGATTAACTTCATAGCATTTATGTAGTACTCTATCTAGTTGATGAAGACAAGAATCAAAACTGTCACCGTAGATGGAGAAATCATCTATGAAAACTTTGACAAATATTTCAACCATTTATGAATATCCATTTCATCACCTTTATTCTATCATTTTGACCTTAAAACCCTTAGTTAATGCATGTAAATACCTCTAATTTGCATTAGTTAACATTCATTCTTTATTCCATAAAAACTGTATAAAATATTGCTTTCAATACCAAAATTACATAATAAAGAAAAGAAAAGAAAAATAATAAAATATCAAAGATATTTTCTGACCTAAACCCCGAGACCTACGCATCTTGGTGATTGGGTCGAAAAGGAATAAAGTAGGGGGAGATAAAGGCCATTAATACAATGAAAATCCCAATTATTAATACATTATTTATTCATTTTTTAGACCTATTTTATTTTCTACATTTTATACATAAAATAAATAAACTTTGTACATGAAAGTTGTAGATACTAATATATATATATATATATCAAATTGATTTCATACAAAAATAGTATACAATGTAAAAGTTGCACTCTAATTAAGATTCCAAAATCTCAACTTCCCAAACCCATATCTCTCAAATACTCAAAATATATCAAAATCACCTTTAATTATATATAAAATTTAATAATATATTTAATAAAGTAGTTTCATATTTTTGGAATTAGGATATGGAAGTTAGGTTTTGGACCCCTATTGTACAATGTACTTGATTACAATAATAATTTTATTATTCTTTATCATTTTTAGAATTTTATATTTTTATTATTTTTAAAATATCATTTATAATATATGCACATATTAATACTAGAATAAAAAATAAATAAAATATAAAAATGAAATAAAATACAAAAATATATAGATGAATATACAATAACTATATATATAATAAATATACCAATTTATTTAAGTCTATATATTATATCATAAAAATATAATAAAAATATATTTCAGTATATAAAAATAAGTTATACTTATGTAAAGAAATAAGGTAAAAAAACTAAAAATAAAATACTCTAAAATATAGATAAATATACTTATAATTAACCCCTAAAAATTAAATAAAAATCATAATAAAATTCTACATTAAATAATAAATATTTTCTAGATTATAACTAAATTTAATACAATCATTTATTAATTCTTTTTGAATTTCTAAATATTTTTCAGGTTTCTCTTCCTGGTTGGTCCACATGGACCAACCAAGTGGCTTGGAGGGTTGACTTCGGTCAACTCCTTCGAGTCGCCTGCAATCTGTGTAAGGCCTAGGTTTTGACCCGTTTATCGATTTTTCCCCAAAGATCCGCTCCTACTTTTGGGATGATTTCTTCTGCAATGTTTTTCCTCAATCATTGGTGATACATGTCGGCTTGACTCCTCGAGATGTGGATCACTGTGTCGAGATGATATCCTCGATCTTCCTTTACATCGACCACTTGTACATAGACTCCCCGACCTTTCTTCTCCATTTTGTACCCTTTTCCCCCACTTTGGCTCTCTCTAGTGCGCTCAGGATTGAGCCCCGTGACATTGGACTCTTCACTTGCTTGTAGCGAGTCTAGGCAACTATGTAGGTGCTTCCACCCCACCTATGACCATGACCACCATTGAGATTTGCTTCGTGGATTAACAGCCACTAAGGTACCCTTTTCATGTATTTTCTAGCTTATCTTAGTTTGTAGGTGAATTTCATGCCTTTATTTTGTATTTTAGTTATGCGGTTTAGTGGTAAGATAACACTTCATAGTTCGTCGGAGCCAAGCTCCGACAAACCTTTCCACCATGAGCCACATGTCCCCTATGCACCGAACCACTCCCACAAGCTTCCCCTTCGCTTCTTCTACTCTTTGCCTCAATCCATTCCCCTGCTCCTCCCTGGAGCATGATCTCGGTGCTCCACCTCTGCGATCCATCGTAGCACCACCGCCTCCTTCTGCATGCATTCACCCTAATAAAGCCCCACATACCTTCATATTCTTTGTCGGACCTCCTGTAGGTATTGGTGGTCCAAAGGACCCCTGAGGGGTCGATTTCGAAAGGACTGAAGCACTTAGAGCCCCCAACATTCTCCGACTCCATCCGACCTCATCGATGCTCCAAGAGCATTTTAGAGACCATCCCCTAGTGTGGAGGAGCCCAAGCTCCATTTTGCCCCAGCCTAGAAACGTCTAGGTGGCTGAAGAGATGCGGGAGGAGTGTTCGAAACTAGGCCCAGTTGAGTTCTTGAGTTGTTCTTTCAGCCCCTCTCTCCGTTGTCTGATCTTTTAGCCACTCCAGGATGTACAACTGTCGTTCAATTGACCTAAGTCAGCATAATTGGATCCCTGGGGATGATCTAATCTGGGACGTCAACCGCGAATGGCATCGTGCAACATGGGGCTGACACATGGCTTAGTGGACTCCATCCAGTCGTTGGCCCGCACGCATAGGAGTGGGTATTTTGCACTTTAACCCTATCATTTTTGTATTTAAATATTAAAAATCCAGTCTTTCTTTTGTTGTTTATATATTTTCATAATATTTGTATAACCCTCCCCCCTAATTTTTGGTAATTACAATTTGGTCCACGCAAGCTCACCCCACGTGGTCACCCATGAGGTGGGAATTTTCAATGCGTGCCCTTGCAGTTTTTGGAATTTCATTTTAATCTTGTAACCCTTTATATCAATCATATAATTTTGTGAAAATGCACAGAGGCCTTCACACTTTATTTTATTTACATATATGCCCTGCCAGTCAATGCATTTTTATGAGTTTGCTTGATTTATTAAAAATATCTATTGTGCACAGAAGATTCCCAAAAATAGCTATAGTTCCTGATTGCACACACTTCCACACCCTTATTGTATTTTACAACTTTGGACCTTTTTATCATCTATTAAAAATAAAAAAACACAAAAACTTATTATCTACAATATAAAATACCTAAAAATTATAAAATCTTTTTGAAAAATTCCAAAAAGTTAATTTTGGTATTTATTTACTTATTTTATAACTCGAAGAAAATTAAACACTAAAAATATAAAAAGAAAATACCTAAAAATTGAAAATACCTAAAATCTCTTATAAAAATCTATAAATTTCCTAAAAATTCCAAAAATAGTACTTTTCGCTTTATAATTTTCTCTATATTATTATCTATATATTAAATAGATTTGGAAAATTTTGAACTTGAATTGATATTTTTAATTTCCATTTCAATTTTAGTTATCTAATAAATCCTTGATTTAAAGTACTTTGACATGCAAAATTTTTTGAAAAATCATAAAAATAGTAAAAAATATCTAAACTCTATATTGTATATGTATAGTCTTATATAGCCTATATTACTTAACAAAAAGAAAAAAGTAATATAAAAATCTAAAAATATAAATTTTAAAAAATATATACAAAAAAATGATAGAATAAATTTTAAACTAACAGTAAAACATATAGGAAAATGTCTCACGTTCACATTCCTGCACCTCATTTCACAATCTACCCATTCTACTCCATGTGTTTGACCTCTTCACATATTTGTACCTATACACATCCTTGTTTTCGAGTTATAATAAATTTTAACTCCACAGGTTTATTTCTATTGCTTGATTATTATTGTGGGTTAACTATTATTTGAAGTTGGGTTTAGTGAGCGGTCACCGCATTGATTGGATATCTCGCCTCGTGAGATTTCTAGACCCTCACAAAATCAACTTCAACAAATGGCACCGTTGTCGGGGAGAAACTACACATCATTTTTCCTGCTTGTGATTTACTTGTTTATGTTTTTCCCTCTATTTATTTTTCGATTTCTTTGATATTATTATTGAATTGTCTAACCACACTCCGTGTTTGAATTTGTTTTGAGTAATGCGGATCGAGGGAGGCACTCTATTCAGAGTGCCTGCTCACCCATGTGAGGCGATTTTGACCTAGCATCAAAGAAGGACTTGGAGACATTTTGAAGACAAAGCCACTTGCATTTTTTATTTATTTATTTTTTAATTTGAAGTGAGAGAGAGACATTAATTATAATAAATAGGACATTTATTACTTCACGAGGTCCACTGCTCGAGGGAATGGTCCCTTGGGGGCCTCATTGATTTTGTCATGTTTTTCACCTTTTTTCATTTGTTTCTCGATTTTGTTTTCTTTATTTTGTGTGATCGAACCCTAGTTGTAGGATTTACTTAATGAGAGATTAAGGCCAAACATTTAATTATATTTTCATTCTCTTATAGTTTTTTTTGACTTAGTAAAATAATAAAATTGCTCTTTACTTTAATTTGTGATCGAGCACCGAGAGGGACTCTACACAGTGCTTGTAGGAATCATTGTAGTGATCACCGAAGAGCACCCCAAGATCGGACTTCTGGATTTCATTTCTGAGTGATTAGCATTTGTGCTTCACGCTAATAACAATTTCTGTACCTAGGATGCTTTCACCAGCTTGCATTTGCACATATATATATATATATATATATCAATTTTGCTTAATATCCTTGCTTGTAGAGAGCTGGAGGCAAGGTGAACATTTACGCTTTAGCATGCATCATTGATTTCGCCTCGCATTGCTTTTCCGACACTCACGCTTGGATTTTGTTAACCTAGGATTGCTAAAAAGAATTGACTCCTCATTAAGCATGTGCATTTCTTATTAAAAATAAAAAAAGTGAGAACAATAAAATTGGGGAAGTTGAATTACTCGACCCTAAAATCAACCAAAAGAAATATTTGTCTTGGGGCGAGTAATCCCCTCATTGTATTCATTTTAAATTGTCCACGTACACACTAATGTTAGTGTCCAAATCCCGTAAGCCAACCTAAGTATTTGTACAACTTTATTATTCCTCGCCTAACTCTAAAACAGACAAGATAAAAAGGCTAAACTTTCACGGTCTTCACCAAGTTGAGTAGGTAAATTGAGGGGTTTGTTTTGTGTGTTTGTTTGTGATTATTTGTGTGCATACTCAATCTCTCTACGCATTTGCACCTTTTTTCTGATCTCTTTACATGACCAACGTGCACTCGCTATTATTTTCCTTTTGTTTCGAGATAGTCAACTGGAGCGATTTTTATCCGGACTTTGTGGATCCTTCGTACCCTCCTGTCGGTCTGCCTCTATTTTTTAGGAGGATTTTGCTCCTAACTTTTGTACATACCTACCTAACCCATTATTTCGGGATTTGGATTTCGATTTTTACCCATCATTACCACCATCATCACCTTCACATTTCACCAGCCTGCTTTACCATGAAGACTTTGACTCGGAATGTGATTTTAGTCTGCATCCACTCACTTGATCCTGAGATTTTGGAGTCACCTTTCATGATGTCCACACTTGAGACGTTGAACCAGATGATGGAGTATATGAACTCGAGGATTAATAATATATTTAGCATAAATAATAACCAAATTGATGCTCCACTGTTTGAGGATATGACTTCACTTGAGGATGATCATGAGAGCTTGCAATCGCCCAAAATACAAAAAATGAGAATACTTGGAAAATACAAAAAGAATACGGGAGACACATGATTTATTTAGACTGTGAGGATAGGGCCCACATGCTAGACCATCTACCTAAACATCCATTAGCATCTTGTCCCACCTTTGACCTTGCGGACGAAATTATACAGACTGCACTTAGTTGTCCTTGTATATATGCTGATTCTGATCTCCTCCCTTATTTGGAGGAGATCTAAAAATTCAAAAAAAAATGTTGACTAAACCTGAAGTGGTGGCCACTATTCATGAGATCATTCAAGTCCCACATCAGAATAGATTCACTTTTGTATTGATGATGAAAGCGTTGTGATCATCACTGCACCTTCTGCCGACGAGAGACCTGCATCTAATGTGACTTCACCTATCTTAGTTGACCCCGAGGACTATGACCTTGATGAGATGATCAGAGATTTTTGTTGTATGTTGGATTCTACAAAGATTCAAGAATTCCTCTCCAAGGAGGAAGACTCAGAAAGCATAGACATTGGACTTCCCTCTTTTGGTATTTGGCGATGTGTTGATGACAACCGCGTACATGATTGACACTTACAAGCATAGGGAAGTATTGATGAGATTGATAAGGCTGAATTTGATATGATTGCTTTTATAAATGAATTCAGGCTTTTTGATGTGAATGATTATCTGGTTGAGACTTCAGAGGATGAACATGACTTGACCACTTCCACTGATGAGTTCGTTCTCTTTTGTTTTGACTTAGCCAAGACTTCCCAGGATGGACATGACCACACTACTTCCATTGATCGGTTCATGCAAGTTCACTCTGAAATAGCTAGGGATACATTTTTGCTCAATCCTGGTCGGTTTATGTCTGATGACGACCCCGATATCGACCTTCACCTTGTTCCATGCATTCCTCAGTGATACCACAAGAAGGTTTGATTTCTACCTTCTTGACCTGTGTACATCCATCTCTATTGTATATTCAGTTTCATTTTCTTCCTTCCATCTATCGTATTGCTCATCCACACCATTTTCCTATATACCTTGATTAGGATGTACTTTGTCCTATGTATTGGGGGTGGACGAGTCGAGTGTTCATTCTTCATTCTGTTTCATCACTCTTGTTATTGCCTATACATAGGGCTCTTTTACCCTAAGTATAGGGGTAGTAATGTGTATATTCTCTTCGACCTCTTCTTATATATTCATCTCTCTTTTATTCTTTTCTTCTTTTCCTTTTCATTTTTCTTTTTCTACCGAAAAGGTGTCGCCCCTTTTTGTCAGTCTTCTATGCTTAGGATGTACTTTGTCCTAGGTATAAGGCAGTACAACCCGAGTTCTTTCATTCTTTGAACCTCTCCACTGTCTCATGTTCTTGTCTATATTTAGGGATATCTAACCCTAAGTATAGCGGCTGAGTATGATCTGTTCATTCCCACCATAGACCCTCCTTGCTTTGTGCATAGTATGCTATAATTAGGATTATTTGATTCTAAGCATAGGGGGAACGGTCAACTTCTCATTTGTTCATCCATTTCTTCATTTGTAATTCTTTACACTTTTCTATATTCAATATGAGTTTTGTCTTCTCTTTTTCTCTCTCATATATAAGGACATAGCCCTAGCTAAGTATAGGGGTCGTATATAGTACATATATATTCTAGCCATAACTCGTACTTTTGTATTTTTAATAACAAATATGGTTAAAATTCAATATAAAAACTATATAATATACCTATAAAATTCATTAAAAACACTTAATTATGGGTGGTATAATGTTCCTCAAATTATTTTCATATATACGGATTAATAAATCAGGTATTGTTTTTGCAAAATGTTTGAAAACTAGTTTAGAAATATTTTTGAAGAAACTTTTAAAAACTGCTTGGAAAATGTTTTGTTAAATATTTTCAACCTTTTGCAAAAAAATTTTGTTTGTAAAAATTTCTTTTCTTTACATGAAATAAAAAATTCTGAAAAACAATTTGCAAATGGTTTGGAAAATGGTTGCAAAAATACTTTCAAAAATCAATATCTTATATTTGAAAAACCTTTGCAAACTAATTTTCAAATATGTGTAAATGTTTGTAAAATTTGATTGTAAAATCTATCTTGGACTATTCTTTAAAAAATTGTTTGCAAAATGATGTTTCAAATAAGTTTGAGGAATATATATACATCACACTAAAATTCTTTATATATTCCTATAAAAATGATCACATACCCATTGTAAATTCATAAAAACCAAAATTCTTGTAAATATTATATGCTTCCCTGTGTAAATATATTATCTATTTTTATCCAAAATCTTTTGTTTTTAAAAATCACAAAAAAATGCAAAAACAACAATAGCGAAAACATTTACAAAATCTTTTTGAAAAATACCAAAAAAATGCATTTACAAAAATTTTTTCAAAGATCCGTAAAATGTTCAAAACCTTGAAAATTGCTTGAGAAAAACATTGTCAGCATTGTATATAGCATGTGTATAGCATTTTCATTTGTCGGGGTGAGTTTGGTAATTGAACAAGTCTAAGTAAAATCCAAAGATTGGAGCTTGGTTGGACCTTAAATATACCTAATCAAAGTAACTATAGGAACTGCAGTTGAGGTACTTCAGGTGTAGTTGTCTTAATTCTTTGAGAATCGTGAGACTTGGTTCAATGGATTTTTAACTACCTAAGTGGATTATTTCGGAGAATACGCATGGCTCTTGTCAATAATGACCTAACTTGGACACATGCACGTTACAATTGGCTAAACTCAGTTGGACTTGTGAGGGGAATGGATTTACCAGTATGAGACACACATAAGTGGAAACATTTGTCCTCGTCGAGGGAGGGAAGTGCACCCCAACTCGTTGAGTAGCAGTGACGTCTAAAGATAGGAGAGTGGGTTGCAATAACACTTAAAAAGAGGGATAGTCTACTGGTTCAATAGGAAAAACTTCTTATGTAAATATTGTTGTCTATATTATTTCAAAAAAACAAAAAGCAAAAACTACAAAAAAGTGGACATGCCTGATTGAAAATAAAATTTTTGCTGGAGTGTATATAGTTGTATAGACAATAAGCAAGCTTGAGCTTAAAGCCATATCATGTGAGCCTGTAGTTGGATGACTTGACTACATTGGTCATACATCCTAGGACATGTAGCTACACTAGCTACCATCCATTCTTCTCTTCACCCCCTCCTCTTGAGTTTGTTGCCACTTGAACTTAGAAGTCAATATCCCGCTCCTTGAGGAAGGAGTTGTTGGATTAGAGAATCACCGGGTTGTCGTATTGGAGAATTCAGTCTCTTTGTCCCCACACCTGGTTATTGAGGAGACTTGAACAGAGTTTTGGGATTCTCAAAGGTTGTTGTATTTCAAATCCAATCCCTAATAAGGTTCCACCCGCACTAAAATTCCAAAGGTCCGACTTTGGGCTCCAAACTTTGATTTTATGATGACAAGTTTGACAATTAAACTTAATCCATTTTCTTTCTATTTCTTTTTTTTATTTCCATTTCCTGCACTTATCGCATAAGTGTTTGCTAGGGACTGGCAAAGGCAAGTATAGGGCGTGATGAATCTCCTTTTCATCACCTTTACTCTATTATTTTGACCTTGAAAACCCTAGTTAATGCATGTAAATACATCTAATTTGTGTAAATTAACATTCATTCTTTGCAAACTTTACCCTCTTGGTCGGCTCAACCAGATGCGAGCACGGATCAGCAACTTCTCCCAAGGAGCCCACGAATCCATACATGAAGCATGGGAGAGGTTCACCGATCTGCAGGAGAAATGCCCTCATCACGAGATTCCAAAGACCAGTTTGGTCCAACATTTCTTTGGGGGCCTGAACATTGAGAGCCAAAGGCTCGTTGACGCAGCCTGTGGGGGTTCACACTTCAACAAGGATGAAGATGTAGTCTGGTAGATATTCGAGGAAATGGCCGAAGGAGAGGTCGTCCTCTCTTCATCGAAGGCATACCAAAAGCAGCCCCAGATCCTCCAGAAACAAGTGCACATGGCAACGTACCGCAAGGCAAAGAGAGATGAGAGCTCCAACCTCAGCATCATCGGGGGCCATCTCTCGAAGGTTGATATCATCGAGAAGCGATCACAGGACCTTGAAAACTTGCTGTGATCGAGAAGAGGACTCAGAACCTTGACAAGCTTGATCAGATCACCAAACAGTTAGAACTGCTAGTGGGCACCATCAACTCTGTTTAGTCGGCAGCACCATCAGAAGCTCCAGCCAAGAGGAAGGATGAGCAACCACCGCTACATCAGCCTCAGCCGAGCCAGCAGCCACCGGTAGTCCAACACGTGTACTACGTGCAGGCGCCCGACCAGGGCCAGCCGCAGCAGCAGATGGTTGTGTACCAACCAGAGTTTGTATCAGGATCCGATTCAGTATTCCCACCACCACCCCTGGTTCAAGAAGCACAGTCGACCCGTCCTATGGGACAACCTCAGGGTCAGCTACCGGCCAACCGACAATACCACCAACCTCAGGGTGGTCGTTTTGGGCAGTCCTCACAGCCGCCGCCACCATATCATCCGCCTCTCCTGTATGCAAATCAATGGAGGCAGAATCAGCAATATCAGCAGCAGCAATATCGTAACCCACAGTCTTTCCATCAGTATGCGGCTGCTCCACCTCAGCAGTACCAACAGTATCCCCCTCCCTCTTATCAGCAGCTCCAGCTTCCTGCACCACCCCAGCACCACCAACAACAACCTCAGCACACACACATGCAACAACAGTGTGGTCTGCACGCTGAATCCACTGAGGCAACTCCTGTGAACCCGACCATGGATTGCTTGGCCCAACTCGTCAAACTGCTAGCAGATATGACCAAGAGGCTCGACGAGCTGACTGCCACCAAGACCACCATCCCAGCTCAGGTCGAAGCCAACCCCAATAGCTTCAAAAAAAAAGAGTATGTAGAATGTGATGTCCTGTCTGCATCTGTAGAGTTAGAAAGTGATAATATTGTTTGTTCTAATGTTATCACTCTCAGGAGCGGTAGGGCTTTGCCTCCGCCTGCTATCACGAATGGGTAGAATAAAGAACCAGGTGGATCTTCATCTTCTGCATCAGTCGTGCCAGCTACAGGGGCAGGTGAGGAGGAAGAAGAAGGAGAAGCCATTCCAGCAGTCATGAAGCACCAGCACCCTCAGTCAAAAATACAAAAACATCTGAAAAATCAAAAACAACAAAAAGAAGTTTGCAGCCGAAGCAAAGTCGCGCCAGCCTCGGAGGAGCCGCCAGCAGCAGTCGATCCCTCGCCACCCGACGGAGCAGACGCCCTACTTTTTGCTCGCCCATCAGCACCAGCATGTCAGGATCCAGTTTGTACTCCTTTTTGTAGTCCGGATGTACAACAATGTGTGGGCGATAATTCTGAAATAAACAAGAACTCTGTTTTTCCTGCTAGCGATGTACATATTCCTTTTCCTCATGCAATAGAAAAATCCAAAAAAATTGCAAAATGAAAAAATGCATTGTCTGATCCTGGAGCTGTGGAAATTCTAAACAATTTAACCATAGAGATACCATTGATCAAGGCCATGGAATACATGCCCGTGGTAAAAAAAGTCTTGAATGAGGCATGTATCAACAAGCGTCTCCCGGCACATGTGAACAGACGTAGAGATGTAAAAAAGCACGTGCTCTACATGGCCACTGTTGCAGCTATCAGCAACCTCCCACAGAAGAAACAAGACACAGGAGCCCCTCTTATCAGTTGTGAGATTTTCGATCAAGTCTTCGAGCGCACTCTCCTCGATAGTGGGTCTTCCATCAACCTTTTGCCATCATCAATAACGCAAGAATTTGGGCTAAGTCCGCTCAAGCAGACACGAACGATCCTTCAATTCGCTGACCGATCCATCAAGCGGCCCCGGGGTCTATTGGAAGACGTTGTAGTTAAGGTACAAGAGATGCAATTCCCAGCTGATTTTGTAGTCCTTGATATGGACTCACCCGCACCTCTACTCCAGACCCCTATCATCCTTGGCCGACCATTCCTACGTACCTCATGTGTCGTGGTTGATTACGGGTGTGGCAAGATCACTTTTAGCTCGAACAACAAGCAGATCACTATAAACATGATTAGAGAGCCGAACGCCACGACTGATGAGAGCCATGCAGTATCAGAAGCAAACTGTGACTTTGTTGCAGAGATCGGAGACTCATCACTGTCATTGAATGATTCATGGACCCAAGAAATCCTCACTCTTGAGGAGGACTTGGAAAGAACAGTTGCCCTATGCTCAGATGATTCTTGGGAGACAGATTCTCTGATGATGGAACAATCAGGTGATTTCAAGAATTCACTCCAGACCGAACACAATGAGCCTAGTGCCGAACCGTTCGGTGCCTCACCAGGGTCTCAACATAATACTGAGGATGGTATCTCCATCAAAGAAGTACATCCCACCACCAGTATAGTCTCTAAAGTGACCAACAAGATGGACAGATCAAAATCAGAACTCAAGCCACTTCCAACAGGCCTGAAGTATGCTTTCCTTGCGGGTGAAGAACACATGTATCCGGTCATCATCAGCAGCAGGCTGAACCCGGATCAGGAATATCGCCTTCTCAAGGTTCTAGAAACGAACCGCAAGGCACTTGGTTGGTGCGTATCAGATCTCCGTGGGATAAATCCAGCAATGTGTTCACACCACATTTATCTGGAAGAAGATGCCAAGCCGTCCCGCAAATTCCAAAGAAGGCTGAATCCAAACCTCTGGGACGTCGTCATGAAAGAAATAACGAAATGGTGCGACTCAGGCTTCATCTATCCCATCTCCGATTCAAAATGGCTAAGGCCACTGCATGTAGTTCAAAAGAAATCCAAGCTTACCGTGGTTACCAATGAAAAAGGAGAGGAAATATCCACTCGGGTACCAACATCCTGGCAGGTGTGTATTGATTACCGTCGTCTCAATGCAGCAACTAAGAAGGACCACTTCCCCTTGCCATTCATTGATCAAGTACTGGAAAGACTAGCAGGCAAGGAGTTCTTCTGCTTTTTGGATGGGTATTCCGGGTACAACCAAGTGGCAATCGCTCCCGAAGATCAAGAGAAGACTACCTTCACTTGCCCGTTCGGCACCTATGCCTTCAAGAGGATGCCCTTTGGATTATGTAATGCACCTGTAACATTCCAAAGATGCATGCTAGCAGTTTTCTCCAAGACGGTGGGCAGTTTTCTCGAGGTGTTCATGGACGACTTCTCTGTCTATGGTGACAGTTTCGATTCTTGTCTTGGGCACCTAGACAGAGTGCTTCAGAAATGTCGTGAAGTCAATTTGGTGCTTTCATGGGAAAAGAGCCACTTTATGGTCACCGAAGGCATTGTGCTGGGTCATGTCATTTCCAAACGTGGCATGGAAGTCGACCCGACAAAGGTGGATGTTATCGCCAATTTAGAGCCACCTCAGTCAGTGAAGAATATAAGGTCATTCCTGGGGCATGTGGGATTTTACAGACGATTCATTAAGGATTTTAGCTGCATCGCCCGACCTTTGACAGAACTTTTATGCAAGGAAACTGAGTTTAATGTCGATAAGTAGGTTCTTCTTGCTTTTAATCAGCTGAAGGAGCTTATCACTCAGGCTCCAATCCTACAGCCGCCAGACTGGTCTCTTCCCTTTGAGATCATGACTGATGCATTAGACTTTGTAGTCGAGGCTGTTCTTGGACAAAGGAAAGAAAAGGTGCCCTATGCCATTCACTACGCCAGCAAAACATTAGACGAGGCGCAAAGAAACTACACTGTGACAGAGAAAGAGTTGTTGGCCGTGGTTTTCGCCCTCGAGAAGTTTAGATCCTCTTTGCTTGGATCAAAAGTCACCATTTTTACAGACCACTCTGTTATATGGTACCTACAGCAGAAGAAGGATGCCAAGCCGAGACTGGTTCGATGGATCCTTCTCCTCTAGGAATTTGACTTGGAAATTAAGGACAAGCCTGGAGTCCAAAATGTGGTAGCAGACCATCTCTCCAGAATTGAGCAGCATGAGCCTCCTCTGAACAATGCACCCATCACAGAAACCTTTCCAGATGAATCAATTTTAGCAGTGGATTCTCTCCCTTGGTATGCTGATATAGTCAATTACCTCGCCTCAGGGGTAACACCATCGGATTGGATGAAGAATCAAAAGAATAAATTTATGTCGTCCATCCGTTCCTATCAATGGGAGGATCCTCTTTTATTCCGGGAAGGAGCAGATTACATTTGGCGCAGGTGCATCCCTCAGGAAGAGCATTATAGTGTCCTCGAGCATTGTCACTCGCTCGAATCTGGTGAACATCACTCTGGAGACCGTACGACAGCCAAAGTACTTCAATGCGGCTTCTGGTGGCCCACATTATTCAAGGATGCAACAGAATTTGTCAAACGATGCATTGATTGTCAGAGATTGAAGGGTACACACACTGCAAAAGATTCGATGCCCCTAAAAATCATTCAGATAGCAGATGTTTTCGATGCATGGGGCATTGACTTCATGGGACCTTTCCCTAACAGTCAAGGTTTTGAGCACATTCTTCTTGCCGTCGATTACGTGAGTCGTTTGGTTGAAGCTATTCCCACTCGAGCCGCCGACAGCCGAACAGTGTGTCAGTTCTTGAAGAAGAACATCATTTCGCGGTTCGGGATACCAAAAATTCTCATATCAAACGGGGGTAGCCATTTTATTAACAAAGAGGTCAAGAAATTAACAAAGGAGTACGGCATCGATCATCGCGTCGCGTCTCCTTACCATCCCCGGACCAATGTCATGGCAGAATATCAAACAAAGAAATCAATACTATCCTGCAGAAACTTGTTAGGCCAAACAGAAAAGATTGGTCCCAACTCTTGGACTCGGTCCTATGAGCATACCGAACCGCCTACAAGTCTCCCTTGGGCATGTCACCCTATCGCTTTGTATATGGGAGGTCATGCCATCTGCCCGTTGAATTAATTCACAAGTCTTTATGGGCAATTAACATGTGCAATTTGGACTCACAAAAAAGTGGTCAGAAAAGAAAGGATGATCTGAACAGACTCTTGGAGTTCTGAGACTATGCATACGATAACACATCAATGTACAAGGAAAAGGTGAAAAGCTGGCATGACTGGCACATCAGACGAAAGACCTTTGATGTTGGTCAGAAGGTGTGGCTATTTGATGAAAAGTTGTGGATATTCCTGGGCAAATTAAAGAGTAAGTGGACAGTGACATTCCAAGTTCGTGAAATGTGTGACAATGGAAGCATTGCCATATCAGAATTGACACCTAACGCACAACCATTCATCATCAACGGTCAACTCCTAAAGCCTTACCTCGAACCAGATACATTCTTGGTCGTAGTCGACTCCATCCAGCTTCTACACCATGATGACATATCCACAACATTGGAAGCATCAGAAGATACAGACGTTGCACCTCAAAAATTGTTCATATGATTTTCTTCTTTTCTTCTCTTCTTCTTTTCTCTTCTAGCTTCTTTTTGTATCAAAAGGTGTTGTCCCTTTTTGTCAGTTTCTATACTTAGGACGCACTTTGTCCTAAGTATAGGGGGATGTGCACTTCGAGTTCTTTTATTCTTTGATCCTCTCCATTGTCTCCTCTTCTTGTCTATACTTAGGAGTATCTTACCCTACGTATAGGGGGAGACATTCTGAGTATGATCTATTTATTCCCACCCTTAACCCTCCCTGCTTTATATACAGTCTGTTATACTTAGGATTACTTGATCCTAAGTATAGGGGGGACGGTCAACTGCTCATTCGTTCGTTTCTTATTCATATCTTCTTTCAACTTGTCTATACTCAGTACGAGTTATATCTTTTCTTTTCTCTTCGATCTATGAGGACATAGTTGATGCTAAGTATAGGGGGGTTGTATATACTATGTATATACTATAAGCCATAACTCATACTGTAAATAAAATACTACCTCAAGCTAAAAAGCAATGATAAAAGTATTGTTATTACTATAATAAAAGATGATTGTGAGCTCCTTAGATTCTTACATACTGATTAATAAATCAGGCAAAAATAGTTTTGAAACTCTTTGTAAAAATTTTTGTAAAACTGTTCAAAAGGTTTGTAAAAAATTTTCAACCTGTGTAAATATTTTTGATTGCAAAATATACTTTCTTTACGTGAAATAAAAATATTTGAAAAGCAGTTTGCAATCGTTTGGAAAATGGTTGTAAAATTATTTCGAAAAATCTATCTATACTATTTCAAAAACTTCTACAAAATGATTTTCAAATGCGTGTACAAGTTTGTAAAAATATTTTGGACTATAGTTTTCAAAATCTTTTTTAAACGATCTTCAAATAAGGCTGAGGAGTATACACAAAAATCTCGCATGTAAAAAACAAGCAACAATTCCAATTAAAACTTATAAGAGCCCAAATAAGTTGGTACAAAAAATATAGTTTCTGCTCTTTGTATATACTGATTAATAAATCAGGTTAAATAGTTTTGCAAAATAATTTGAAAAATGGTGTGAACTGTTTGGAAAACTTTTTGTGAAATGTTTTCAACATGTGTAAAAACATTTTGATTGCAAAAATTCTTTTATTTGTGTGAAATAAAGGATTTGAAAACCTATTTGCAAAGGATTTTGAAAATGTTTGTAAAAGTATTTTGAAAAAATGTATATATATATATATAGTGTTTGCAAAATCTTTGCAAAATGGCTTTCAAATGTTTGTAAATATTTGCAAAAAATATTTTGCACTATAGTTTTCAAAATGATTTTCAAATACATTTGAGGAACAAAAGCATCATAATATATATATATATAAAGAAAAAAAACCTTATCAATTATATATAGACCTAAATAAATCACTTTGTTAAAACCAGTAAATTCTTTAAGTCTTGTGGCACATCCGTGTAAATAGATGTATATATTTTGTACTTTGTGTAATCAAATTCTTTTATTTGCAAAATTCTTTGTAAAAATTTTCTCCTTGTTTTCAAATTCTTTGAAAAATTGCATTATTCTTTGCATCATTCATTGTGTATAGCATTTGCATATCATTCATATTCTTTTCTTCTGAGCTTGATGATTGAACTAGTCCAGTAAAGTCGAGGATTGGAGCTTGGTTGGACCTTACTACACCTAACTGCACTGGAACCTTATGGGAACTAGGTTTAAGGTACTTCAGGTCCAATAGGACTTAGTTCTTTGAAAATCAGGGCTGGGTTCAAGTCACCTCAACTGACTAACTAGAACTTTTCGAGACACACACATGACTCTTGCCGACCATGACCTAACTTGGACACTTGCACCTTTCACTTGGCTCAACTCAGTTGGAGTGGTGAGGGGGTTGGATTTGCCAGTCTGAGACACACACGGGTGGAAACATTCGTCCTCGTCTAGAGGAAGTGCATCCCAACCTGGTCCAATTTCAATGAAGTCGAATGACAGGAGAGTGTGGGTTGAGATAAAGCTTCAAAAGAGGGATAGTCTTCTGGCTCAAGAGGAAAAAGTCCTTATGTAAATGCTGTTGTAAATAGTATTTTGAAAAAAAACTCCAAAAAAAAAGTGGACAGGATTGAAAATAAATAAAAGTGCCTGCCGGAGTATGTATATACGTTGTATAGAAAATAAGCAAGCTTGAGCATCAATGTTATACCATGTGAGCCTGCAGCTGGATGAGTTGACTACACTGGTCATGCATCCCAGGATAGGTAGCTACACTGGCTACCGTCCATTCTCTTCTTTCCCTCCTACTCTTGAGTTGGATGCCACTTGAACTTAGAAGGGAATACCCCACTCCTCGACGACAGAGGGTGGGATTGGGGAATCATTGGGTTGTCATTCTGGAGAAGTCAGTTCCTTTGTCATTTCAGTTGCGGAGAGCCACCATCACTTACACCGTACAAGTCAGCTTCATAGTCATAAGGGTTTGCGTATGATGTAGGCAAGATCTGACCTGGCTATTGAGGTAATTTGAACCGAGTTCTGTGACTCTCGAAGGTTGTTGTGTTTTAAATTTGGTTCCCAACCAGATTTCACACTTTCGCATCAAGGTCTAACCCGAGCTACAAACTCTGATTTTGTAAGGACAAGATATTGCACTGAAAGCTATCCTATTCACTCTATCTTCTTCAATTTTCTTTTTCTTTTCTTTTTATTATTTATTCTTTTTCTTCTTATTGCATAAGTATTTGTCAGGAAATAGCAAAGGCAAGTATAGGGGGTGATGAATCTCCATTTCATCACCTTTATTCTATCATTTTTGCCTTAAAAATCCCAGCAAATGCATGTAAATAGCATCAATTTGTCTATAATAGCATCTATTATTTATTGTATTTATTGTACATAAAATAAGGTTTTTAATGCCAAAATTATAGAATAAAGAGAAGAAAGGAAAAAGGAATAAAATATTGCAAATATTTTATGACCTGAACCCCGAGACCAAGGCCAGAATGGAATTGGTCGATAAAGAATAAAGTAGTGGGAGATAAGGGCCAATAATACAATAAATATCTCATTTATTTATTCATTTAAATTGCATTTTTGACACCTATTTTGTATTTAATTATTTATTCATCAAATAAAAATATTTTGTACATGAAAGTTGTAGATAATAATGTGAATAAAAAAACAAAATTGAGTTTGTGCAAAAGTAATATACAGTGTACATTTTATACACAAAATAAAAAGCCAGAATCTCAACTTCACAGACCCATATCTTACAAATAAAAACTCAAAATCTACCAAAAACACCTTGAATTGTAGATAGCTTTTCAAGAACTATTTAAGAAAAATGGTTTCATAATTTTTGGAGTTCATCTGTGAAAGTTAGGTTTTGGGCCCCGATTGTACATAATACCGATTAAAATATTCAATTTATTCATTGCCTTTTATTTTTACAAATTCATATTTTTATAAATTTGTATACATTATCTATAACATATGTTTACATTAAAACTAGAATTAAACCAAGAAGAAATGCATAAATAAAATAAAGTTATCTCAAAACATAAATGAAATACCTATGATCTATATGTGTATAAATAAAAGGGAAATACATTCTTTAATTCTTTCAAATTTTTTATAATACTGTAAATATTACATATATTATATTAAAAATATAAATTCAAAATAAAGACCAATAAAATACATTAAATAAATAAAGTGTATATAAAATGTAGGTAAAATACCTATAAGTATACCTACATAGTATACAAACTTATTTATTTAAAAATGTAAATAAACTCATAAAAATTAAATAAAACTATATTTCTATTAACAAAAATAAGTTATAATTATATAAAATAAGAAAATAATAAAATAAAATATACAAAATAAAAATAAATTATACAAAATATATGTAAATACACTTATAAATACATCATTAAAATAAATTCATAATAAAATACATCAAAAAAATAAAAATCATAAATAAATACTACATTATTTAATAAACATTTTTTATTTTATAAGAAAAAAATAATAAAATCATTTATTATGTTAAATAAATTATTTTCGAATAAATTTCCCTGTTTTGTCCTGTAGTGTCCTAGGTGGACCAATCAGGGGCGACGGACCGTTGACCTCTGGTCAACTGTCCCATCCGCGCCTTCAGACCCGCCAAACCTGGTGAATCCCTGATTTTCTGGAATTTTTCGCGGACGTCTCGTCCACCGATTGCACTCTATTCCTTCACAAGATATGTCTGCCATTCATTGTACCATCACGCCAACTCCTTAGATCACTTGTAAATACACTAGATCAATCCATAATCATCGGTCAATAAGGGTGCCCAAGGATGTTTATAAATAAGTACCTCCTCTTCCTTGGTCAAATTTGGCCAAGTTTACTTCCCCCAAACGCCTTGAATCTGGTCCTGGACGAGCCCTTGTGACAGGAGGCGCTCCCTAGCACCGTGAATCGGCCGGAGGAGGAAGAGATTTTGTCGCGGCGGAGCTCCAGCGTCCGTCCTGCTCCCTGGAGGCCCCCATGTATAAGAGTTGTTCCTTTACGTTATTTAAGTAGATTTTCATTGCAGCCTATCATTCCCGCACTTTATTTCGCATTTAGAGCAGTAGCATAGTCTAGTTTAGCCAAATCGAAGTTCGTTGGAGCTCCGCTCCGGCGACTTCTCCACAGTGCCCTCGATTGTTTCCGACCGTCATTTCACCCCCATTTCATCCCCGCTCGCGTTCTCCACGTCCTGATCATCGTTGTTCAACTGGAGACCCTCTGTCTTCGCGAATCGGAGCTCCACCTCCGCCTCTCGTCGGAGCTCCCCCGCCTCGCCTCACCTTGCGTCTCAGCTTCAAAACTCAGGGACGAGGAGAAAGCCCTCGAGCCCCTTGTTCTTCCTGTGCTGGTATCATGTTGAAATGAGCCCTCGAGGACTCGATCCGACCCAGGAGGAGGTTCCTGGAGGTCCAAACCTTCTCCGACCTCGCCAGAACACCTCAGACCTCCAGGAGCCAAGTGAAGACCGTCGTTCGACGCGGGGACCTTCCAGCAACTTGAGGAGCATCTCGGATGCGACGGAGAAGCCCGGAGGAGCCTGCGATTCAAGATCGAAGCTCGCTTCGCGCGAGCTTCTTCCCTGTTCTTCCAGGCAGCTCCATAGCCGTCCGATCAGGATGAAGGCCCCAGTTCGAAGCACAACCATCAGATGGAGCAATGCCCGACCATCAGATCAGCTCAGCTGATCTAATCTCAAGTGTCCATCAGCGAACCAGTACCAGTCGTGGGATGAGCGACACGTGGATAAGTGGAATCATCATCGTCGTCCGCCTGCGCCTAATAAGGGGTAAATTGCATGTTTAACCCCCCTACCTTTTTTGTATTTAATGTTTACCACCGCAAATAAAAGTTGAAGTTCAAAATAATGTGGATATTTTGTATGGACCCCCTTGTACGTTTTTAATATTGCCCTTTAGGTCCAGTCCACGTCACCTCACGTGCTGTCCCACGTGAGGTGGAAAATTGCACAAGACCCCCTGTATGTTTATGTATTTATGTTCAGTCCATAAAATAAAATATCAAGTGTATTATTTTTTTTTGAAAATTGCAACCAGGACCCTGAGCTTTCTGAAATTACAATTTCGTCCCTTTGTATGCTGATCACGTGTAGTCCCACGTGATGATTAAATTGCAAGGGGGCCCTGGTGGGTTTGCGTATTTGGTTTTAGTCCTTAAAATTACAGAGAACGCTTATATATTTTGGTGTTTTTGCACTGTGACCCCTGTTTTTATTTTTATTTGCAAAAATGCCCCTGCTAGGCAGTTTTTATTTTTATGTCTTTTATCTATTTATTAAAAAAAGCTATGCTGCTACTAAAAATCCACAAAAATTAGGTTAGATGCTTCATGTAGTTTACTAACACGCCACATGTCCGTTTTGTATTTTTTGCATTTTACCTAATTATTAAAATTGAAAAAGGAGCCATTTTTGCACTGTTTAAATTAAAAAATACCAAAAAATACAAAAACATTTTAGAAAAATTACAAAAATAATATATATGATATATTTATATATATTGAGTCCAGAAAATGAAAAACCATAAAAATAGAAAAAGAAAATATAAAATTTTAAGAATCTCCAAAATCCTAAAAATATATATATAAACCCTTCAAAAATACCAAAAATACGTGTTCCTACCTATACTTATGTATATAATTACTATTTATGTATTAAAATTAATTTGGGTTATTTTTTGACTTATTTTATATTTTTAAAAACCCAAATTAGTTTCGCTTATTTAATTAGTCCTATATCAGGGACATTTTTGGAATTTAACAATACATAAAAATTAGAAAAATCCAGAAAAATAACAAAAAAATAGAAAAATATAAAAAGCCTAAAAGTTATTATATATTTTGAGTGCTTATATATCTATATATGTATATACATAAATTAAATATATCTCCCTCTCCTCTCTTATACATATCTATATATATAGTATATAATTAAAATATAAAAAATATAAAATAAAAAAACAAAATAAAAATCATCAAAAAAATAAAATAAAAAAATATAAATTTAAAAACCCACAAAAAGACTTGTGTGCATACACGACCAGCTTGTACATGAATACTTGTAGGCCACCGATTTTTGCTCTCTGTGGTTTGACCTCTACATGCTTACACATTATGCACATTCTATGGTAGAGTTAATAAGTTTAATTCACATTTTTGAGATTAATTGCTTGATATTTATTGTGGGTTAATTGCTGATTGATTGGGAATTATTGAGCAGTCGATTCAGCGATTGGATCTCTAGCCTTGTAAGACTTCTAGACCCTCGATTTTTCCCATTCATCAGTCATCCCCCATGGAGACCTAAAGAGAGTTGTTCTCGTCGCAGCGTTGTTGTTATGCTGCCGGATTATTTTCTTGTGGATCTCTGTCTCCTTCAGTGTCCCTCGCTCGTGAAGAAGACATCAGATCTCGTGTAACGAGATCAGGATATTTGTCGCTTGGATCATCAACATGGATTGCGAGAAGCATGCGCTTCATTAACGCACACGCAAGCGTCTCCTCCGTTGGATCGGACTTGAGACAGGAGGTCTCTTCATTTAGAGACTCGATCACAATCATGAAGATAATGTTAGATGGTGTTAAAATATTAGTAGATTGACCAACAATTTGACTTTTCTTCTATTATATCGAACCCCTCTAAGATGTTTTTTGGTGTGCTTCCCTTTAACTTATGCAACCATTGCACCAATAGAGGGATATTCTTTCTTCATAATATCCTTAGTGGAACTTAATGCAGAAAGAGTGCGATTTACATCTCCATACATCTCTGTCTGAAAGTTTTCATACTTCACAAACGAGTGCACATATACAATGCACTCTGTCTTAAGCATAAGTTCCAAATTTCATATCCAATCCGAATAATTTGGACCAGTCAACGAATTGACATCAAGCAGATTGTTAAGTATGTTAAGGAATTTCATCCTAAGAGAACAAAATTTAATTAGTCTTGATCAAGGATATTAAATACTTTAATATTATCAAATCAAGATTTTCTCTTATTTTCATACTCTGAAAGTCATTCCCTTGTAAGCTTTAAAAGCATGAGGCAAGATAACCCAACAACCTCACTACGAGATTGAAGTCTCCTATCCGCTTTCAATGCACCCTAATAATATGAGAAAATGCAAATGTAGTGAAAGAAGAGGGAACTATCTCTACCTGGTAAGTAGAACTTGTATTCTTAGTTGCCAAGTTGACTTACCATGCCCTTATTTTTTATTTTGAAGGTAAATTTTGATAACATGGGTGAGATTTTGTCCACTGTATGACAACATGTTATTATTAAAACTTCATGCAAAGCAAACACTCCTAATCCACCAATTTAGATGAGTCAAATTCAACAACTATATTACTGTTAAAATTTAACAAGCTTTATAGACACGATACATGTTTTGAATTGAGTTGAAATTTTATATCTCACTATGTATTTTTGGGTCACATCTGTAAAAATTAAAAATTCAATATGGTAATGATGAAAACATGGTTAAATAAGTTATTTTTGCTAATGCTTATAATTTTTACAGTCACAATATTATGTTTATATACAAATCCCAAATATATAACATTATTTTATCCATTGTGTCCATCTGGGACATTGCAATATCAGTTATGTCCTACTTTTTTTAATACTTGTTGTGCCCGCACCTTCTTACAAAATCCACAGTTCTATCCTTTTGTAATATTAATTATACCCTTACTTTACCTTGACAAAAGTGCATAACTGTGAATTTTACAAGAAGGTAGGGGCACAACTGATATTTCACAAAAGAGAGGTGTGTAACTAATATTGCAATATCTCAGAGGGGCACAACTGATACAAATCCATCTTTATTTATATAAAAATGAAAAGCAAAAGACTATCCATAAGCAAGTCAAAATATACCATTGCTGCATGTCACAATTTCCAGTATACGTAATGATATAAATAATACAAATTATATGGGTGTGTGTGTGTGTCTGTATGTATGGGTGAAGCGAGCCTGCACCCTGGGGTGCAGGAAACTCCCTTCACCCACCATATTTTTCCATTATTTTTAATTTTTTTGAATTAAAAATTCGAGTATACTTAATATGTTGAGGAGCCTCTCTCCCGGTCTTCTCTCTCCTAGTTGAATCATGTGGTCCAGAATGCATGCTCTCATGCTCTCACAAATTTTGGCTCTCATATGATCACTCCTCTCTCTCTCTTTATATATATATATATATAGGGAAATTATCCAATGAGCTCTGTGCCCATTTGAGATGAGATGAGCCCACTCATTTTTTACCATTATTTGAAGAAGACATCAGATCTCGTGTATCGAGATCTGGAGATCCGCCGCTTGGATCATCGACATGGATTGCGAGAAGTACACGGTTCATCCCCGCGCTCGCAGGCGTCTCCTCCGTCGGATCGGACTTGAGACAGGAGGTCTCTTCGTTTAGAGACTTGATCGCACATGCTTCAAGAGGTAATCATATTACTTGTTTGTGGTATAGACGAAATGATCCGAGAAGTATTCTTGGATCATGTGGTTTCGTCGCATGAAAAATTTTAATTTCTACTGCATAGAGCAACTAGTCCGACTAGTCGTTCTTCGTCGTATTCGATATGACGCTCACACTTCCATGATGCGTTTAAGGATCTAACCATATCCTTCAAGTGGTATCAGAGCTTTAGGTTGGTGGTTTTGGATACGATCCATAAACCGAGGATGACCTGGGTTCGTTAGGGTTTGCGAAAGTTTTCTTGCATTTCATTTTCGCACCTCTGTTTTGAGATTATTTTCGGCACTGTTTAAATTTTTTAAACACGAAAATAATAATTGGATTTTGTTCTTCATTAAATAAGGAAACCGTAGGATCTGATTTTACATGATTTCGATTCCATTTGCTCAATATATACTCATTTTAGTGAACATGTATCCACAGTTTCGGCGACTGCGAATCTAGACATAGTTAAAGAGTTTATTGCGGATTTGAAACACCTTGAAATGCATGCAAATCACTTAGGTTATGTTGTAAATCAAATTATCAAATTTTAGGAACTTACTTTGCTTAATTTGAATTTAAATTGATTGAGATATGATATTTTTAGTAAGTGAGGGTCACTGCTGGAAATTCTTTCCCAATCAAGAACCTAGTGATAGTCATTTAATCAAATTAAATTGTTTAATTTCCTGAAATAATTGTGCATAAATATTTGTGAAATATTTGATGATAATTATTTCCTTAAATGACATTGCCTTAACCAATATTTGATTAGATGTGATCTAGATCACTAATTGGTTACATGATCTACATGATCTACATTCCAACAAATATGTTGCTTGAATAGGACTTGGGATTTGTTTAGCAAATCTCATTATAATGTTAATCAAATTTTTTTATTATTATTATATGGTCTAATTTCGGTTGAAGAGCCGATGATCATCTCAAGTACAAAATGATCTATTTTGCATTATCCTTTCCCGAGGTGGATATGGTGTCTAGTCGGAGAGCATTGGGGTTGCGGGTTGCAACGTATGTGGTCCGTCCCACTATCGTCGGCACTGGCTATGACAGCGGGTAGGGTTAGTATAATGCTTAAGAAATCACGATGTATTTCTAATTATTAAAATTCGAAATAATACGTATTTGAGATAATACCATAATTCAAGTAACAATTAAAAATGTTTGTTGGATATTAATTAGATCATTAATTTAATATGATTAGATTAATTGGAATCCAATTAAAATTAAAACACTCTATTATGAATAGAGATGTTATTTCCCTTGGAAGAATTAATCATAATGAAAATGATTCATAGTGATTAATTAGAATTTGAATATGATATGGAGGATCGCATAAGTGACATCCATGGTCTCCCGCCAAGGCGAAGGGTTCTGTCGCCATGGATTGTATGTAGGAGACGCCTATCCAAAGTGACAGCTCCTGCATGCAAGCGCATCTGGATCGGGCTCTTCGCTTCTCGAAAGAGTAAGGACATATGTGTAGTGACCCCAATATCGGGTTTGACGAGAGGGGTGAAGTACTTTCGCTACTGAGAAAGCTTGATTAAATATATATTTAGTGTGAAGCTTCGGTGACTTAGCCGAGCATTCGATGAGCTAGTTATTCGGCCAAGGCAACTACATATTTGAGATGAATATAATAATAGTTGCTAAATGGAGTAGTAGTGGGCACATCTAGTCTTACAACTAATATATATTTAAGAAAAGTCAAAGCCTCTTCCTTTCAACATAGGGGGAGGGATAAGCATTTTCCTAGAGCTTTCCATGAAGTGTCATAGTTGAGACTCTTGAGACTGAAAGAAGACTTACTGACACTTCTTCTTTTGAGGAGTACGAGGAGGAAAGAAGCTAGGAATGGCCTTCCCTACATGAGGAGTGGCAATGTAGGGCCTTTCCCTATCACTCTCAATGGATGCACATCCATGCCTCGATGTTGCGTCCGAAGAACAGAACGAGCTTGCTGGTGGACCAACTGGCATGTCGAAGTTGTTATAATCTGTGTAACAAAAGATTGTCGCTCCTAGATTCAAATTATTTAGTTACCAGTTGATCCCTATCTTTTCATCCTCAAACAACTTGCAAAGTTAAACAAATACGAGTGCCATAGACAATTATGTATCATTACATAGGATAGGGGTGTATTTTACTGACACTTTTGTCCTATTGTCTTGATTTTTGATATTTGACTTTGGGTGCTTGTCAACAGCAGAAACTATTATACTTGCTAGAGTTGTTAACATATTTAATCCACTAAACATCATGCCACTTAGCTATATAGTTTTTCTAGTTCTGAATTCTTACAGTTACAAATTACACAAGTAGCAACGACATTTGATCAACAACAAGAAAAATAAAGCCTTTTCCGACAATTAAGTAGGGTCGGCTACATGGATTCTTCGCCTTCATTCAGAACTATCTTGGGTCAATCCCGAGCTTATATCCAAGATCCCTTCGTATAGTCACTTTCCAACACTTCTTGGGCAGTCATCGCCCTCTCTTAGCCAACTCAACATTCCAGCACTCGCATTTCCTAACTAGTGCATCAGCTGATCTTCTTTGCAAATGACCAAACCATCTTAAGCAATTTTCTCGCATCTTATCCTCGATCGGAGTTACACCAACTTTCTTTCTGATTGCATCATTCCGAATCAGATCTTTACGTGTGTGTCCCCACATCCACCTTAGCATTTTCATTTCTGCTACAACCATTCTCTTCACATGTCTATGGTTCACAGGCCAACACTCAAATCTATAGAGCATATCAGGTCTCACGGTTACTTTGTAAAACTTTCCTTTAATTTTTAAAGGGATTTTCTTATCACAAAGAACAGCAGAGACTCCTCTCCACTTTAGCCAGCCTGCATTTATTGTATTAGTAAATGTTGACAGCGCAGAATTGAAGAATCCGCTTGCGATTGTTGAGTACATCGACGACATTTATAAACTCTATCGGGAAACAGAGGTAAAGTTGGATGAAACATTAGACTAGATAGTAATTAATGATTATATATATTATATAGTTGCAGCGTTGTTCTTCAGGTTAACTGTGAGCTCAAGGATGTTGAGATGCAAGACCTTTCCGACGAGGAAACAGGATGGATATTGACAGCGCAGATTTGAAGAATCCGCTTGCGATTGTTGAGTACATCGACGACATTTATAGACTCTATCGGGAAACAGAGGTAAAGTTGGATGAAACATTAGACTAGACAGTAATTAATGATTATATATATTATATATATATATATTATATAGTTGCAACTTGTCTAATGAGGAATCCATGATCAGCACCGCACCACATTCTAGACTTGCAATAAAGGAGATAGCCAAGACTAAATTGACCTTTCCCAAAACCACAATTACTCCTTCCACTATTCAGTTATCCACCGAGAGGAAGTCAAGGATTGGTTCCTTGAGGTATTCCCTCGAACCCCTCAAGGCACATCACTCTCCTTACCCTCTCAATGCTTCAGATTCTAGAAAACTGGCTAAGAAAGTTACCTTCAACATGCCATAGTAGGAAATTTCTAAGGAGTCCTCATCGGGTCCGGATGAGGTAATTTATATGAGTGAGCTCAGTTTGGTCATTCTTAAACTATATATGAGCAAGTAGTCGTGTGTCGACCCTTGTTGAAGATCCCTTCACCTCACTATTATTCATTTGAGTATGATTTTGGCAGCGACACATATGTATACTACCCACCTTCTCACTCCCGCAAGAATGTTCATCACAAAACTTCTTGGTCCTGGTATATTCTCATGCCTCCTTGTATATATTTTCTTTCTTTTATCTCCATCCTTCCCCAGTGATTTAATTACTCGCTCTGACTCCATATCATTTCATTTTATGGTTATACTTTGGATGACCAGATCCTAAGTATATGGGGAGAGTGATTCGAGTCGGTTCTTCTCTTCTTCACCATTCTTTGTATATTCTCTAGATCTCATCGATTCGCACACTAACTTTTGTCCAAGACTTAGGCTGACCAGAGCTTAAGTATAGAGGGGATCGATGCCCATCATGTATATATACTCATCCATTTCTCAACTTGACCTCATCTGCCCCATTTTTCGATCTTCTTCTACACTTAATCTAACTAGAGCCTAAGTATAGGGGGCAGACCATTGTCTATACTTTTTGTTATTATAGCACTCCTACGCTTAGCACGAGCTATGTCTTTTCCTCGCTTCTTGTGCATTGAGGACATAGCACATGCTAAGTATAGGGGGGTGTGCATATATTACATATATATTTTACCTACATCTTATGCTTTCACGCATTTTTTTAAGTACCGAAGGATAAAAATAAAAAAATGTATAGTATGTATATTTGTATGTAATTTATATAATAATACTTGTATAATTTTGTAAAATTCTTTTAAATAATACTTTGTAAAATTTATTGTAAAATAGGAGGTTTACAAAAAAAATTCTTATTTACTCTTGCATATCATCCTTGCATTCAAAAAAGAGTCTTGCACTTCATTCATATGCATTTCATGACATCTGCATTTGCATATCGAGCATATACAAAGTGAAAAATTAGTGGGTTCTGAACCAAGTGATGAATAGAAGTCGAGGATGGATTTTATTTGACCTTAATCTACCTAATTTCAGAGAAATTTTATAGGAATTGGAGTTAAGATTTTTTAGGTCAGAACGACTTAATTCTTTGAGTCCGCACGTCTATTTCACATGTCATCTTCATTGGTATAAATAGAATATTTCATAAACACGCATGATTCTTTTAGACAATGATCTAACTTGGACAAGCACCATGCACGTAGCTCTTCATTGATGAGATGGTGAGGAGGAAGAATACTTTAACTTGGAGTAGCACACGGGTGGAAACATCCATCCTCTTCTAGGGAGGGTAGTACATCTCAACCTAGTCTAGTGGCGTCGACATCTAACGACGGGATGCTATGGGTTGAAATAATGCTTCAAAAAGGGATAATCTACTGGCTCAAGAAGAAAAACTCCTGATTAACATGCTTCACCTTCTGTATAATTTTAAAAAACTCTAAAAAAATAGGACAGGCATGATTGAAAATAAAATGTGTGTCGGAGTATGTATCTTTGTATAGTCAAATACGCAAGGCATATGCTTCAAAGTCTCATACCAAGGAAACCTGCAGCTGGAGACTTGGCTACTCTGATCAAGCTCTACGGATATGTGACTACATTGGTCATAGTCCATTCTCTTCTCTACCCTCTCTTCTTGAGTCGGTTGCACTTGAATGTAGAAGGGAATACCCTGCTCCTCGAGGTAAGAGTTGCTAGACTCGGGAATTAGAGTTACCATATTAGAGGAGATTGTTTATTTGTCATTTATGATGTGGAGAGATATATTTTACTTACACAGTACAAGTAAGATTAATAGTCATCAGAATTTTCATATGAGGATTTGTTCTGACCTGACTGTTGAGGTGACCTGAGCAGAGACTTGTGGAACTCAAAGACTATTAGGTCTTAAATTCAATTCTCAATAAGGTTTCACCACATTATTTATCCAAAGGTCGAGTTAAGATCTATTTTCACCTTTTATTCATGACCATGGTATGGAATCCAAAATCATATCACGCTTGCGTTTCAATTTAGTTGCTTGGGTACGAGCAAGGTTTAAGTATATGGGGTTGACGAATATGTGATTCATCATTCTAAAAGCAAAAAATAGAGCTTCGTTCTCGAGAAATTAGATGTAAATCTCTATTTATAAAGCATTATCCTCATGCATATGTTTAGATGTAATGTCTGCATTTTAGCATGCACATTCGCATTAAATAAGAAGCTAGATTCGCTTGTACATATTTACCTGTATAATTGGTAACTTCACCTATTTGTATCTAATTTATACTAACTGCAAATCCAATAAAATCAACTTTATAGTATATATTACTAACACTAATAAAAGAAAAAATATCAGAAAAAATAACTTGTAAAATTGACCAATAAAATCGAAACCCTAGTTTTAGACAAAGAACCTTAAAATTTGAATATCTCTCTCATACAATCTCCTGTGGACCCTTACTCACACTTGAATTAATGTACATTCAATTACCTTCTAAACAAGACAAATTCAAAAGATCGGAGTTCATATGTGAAACATAGATTTTGGATCTGTATTGTATTTTGTACATATTGACCAAACTACCCTTTATTTTATCTTTTTATTTTTTGAATTACAAAAAATCCAAAAAAAGTATATTTAGTTGTAAATATTTCTTTCATATTTTTTCTAATTTTATTTTGATTTTTGTCCTTATTTAAAAATAATAAAAAAAATTACGAAAGATAAAAAAATACAGCATTTTATACCTATAAGATACCACCTAAAAATACAGTATGTACATATAGTTTATTTTGTTTTTTTGTCCTTTAGGAAAGTTGTAGATCTCATTGAGACGGGCAACTTTTGTGTTGATCACTTTTTGATTTGATCTCTTTTGTTATTTTTTACATTTAATTGTTGATTTTTCTAGAAGCGACACATGGCCTCTCCTAGAGCAACCACGTGTCACCTATTTTAAATTATTTTCATGATTTATTTTATTTTATTTTATTTTTGTTTTTTATTTATTATTTATTTATGCATTCATCATTTTTATTTATTTATTTTAATTGTGTATTTTTATTTTAAATTATTTTCTTTTCTTTTCATTATTTTTAGTGGCTTGCTTATTTTTTTATTTTTATTTTTTCCCTTTTACTTCTTCTCTGCTCCAACTCCCCATCCAAGCCACCTTCTCCACCTCTTTTCTAACTTCTTCCTCCTCCTTTTTATTCCCTCCTCCTTCATTCTTCACCATCTGCTATTACATATTTTAACGAAAAAGAGAGCGAGCTTGGAGTGTTCCGTCGGTGGCAGCGACTTAGCATCCTCCTCGAGAAATGACCTCTCCAAGGCAAGATATGAGGAGGCCTTAACCACATCGTCGCAGTCATCCCTCCTTGCAGAAGACTGCTTCAGCTTCGAAGGACTCTGCAATCCTTCTTAAGGCCACGAGCGTAGCCGTTCCGTAAATTCATCGAATCACAGGTGAATTCTCTATCATCACTTTGTCATTTTTTTTATCTAATGCCACTTGTTTGTCTTGTTCATCTTCATGGCATTTTCATCACCATCAAACACCACCACCATCGCCATCACAACATTACCACCACCATAATTATCCTCCCCTTTCTCCACCTACTCTTTCTTCATATATTTTATTAATCATTGCTTTTAACAAAATATCAAAAAATCAAAACATTAGCAAATATATATATATATATAAGAACTGGTGGCTGCCTATGGACTCCCTTCCTGATCGTGCACCCACGCGGCGCCCCAACAGCCACCGTACAGGGCCACGGTCTCCTCCTGCTGCACCTACGCTCGTAGACATCATGCGCAGCCACCAGGCACACCCATGCACCCCACTGCCAACTCTTTTTTTGATAAGTAAGTATAAGATATATTTAAAAAAAAGGAAAACCAAAAAGGTGTACAGCAGGCCTTGATAGCCTCATAAGTCACTCAAAAAAGCCATTACAAAAAACAGCAATGGTTACCAAGTCCCGTAATGGGAGTGGTGTTAGAGCTGTGCCCAAACTCAGGGAGCCTTCGTCCATATTGTCATTGCAGTGTTGCCAATATTTTGCAATAGATCCTCAGTACGGCTGGGGCCAGTCAACTTCCACCTTCTGTTCCTTTCGTTCCAAATGTACCACACAACAATTGCCAGCAGAGATCCCAGTTTGATACGGCCACCAGGATCAGAGATTGATGCTATCCAGGAGAGAATGTCAGCGAGCGAAGTGCCCAGCGGAGTAGGTAGCCCAAGGATACCGCATGCACCAGACCAGAGGTTTGAGGCTAGAGGGCAATTGAAGAATAGATGGATATGGCTTTCGAGGTCGCTAGAGCAAAGGTAGCAAGTAGCCGGTTCGCAAATACCCCAGGAGGCGAGCCTGTCTGTAGTTGGAAGTCGATGCAAAGTCGCCCGGTATAGCGTGGAAGAGAATTTAGGTGGCGTTCCTTTTGTCCAGACGATGGGCGCCCAAGCCTGCGATTCAGCCCTTGGCCTCAATAGATCGTAGGCATCCGAGAAGGAGAATCCCTTGGTGGAGTGGGTCCATCTATAAGGGGGAGCCTCGCCACAGATTGCGTGACAGAGCGCCTCCCTATTCCCAAGAATTGCTCTCTAAATTCTAGAGTCCGAGCAAGCAGGTTGCAGATCCCAAAAGCCACAGTTTTGCATATACCTTTTCCTCATGTATAGAGCCCATATGGATGAATCAGATGAAATCAGCCTCCAAGTCCAGGAGGCTACCATTGCAGCACGGAGGGAGGAGAGGGCTTTCAGCCCAAGGTCGCCTTCTAGCCTGGGCAAACATACAGTCCCCCAAGCCACATCATGCCTTTTGCGCCCCCAAAGAAAGTCCGCGCAGAGCTTCTCAATGGACCGCACAACGCCATGGGGAATAAGGGTACCGGCGAGCCAGTAGAGGTTTACCCCAAGGACGACGGAGTTCAAGAGTTGTGTTCGGCCGGCGAGAGAGAGGACCTTAGCCTTCCAGCCCACAAGCAAGGTCCTCACCCTATCCTCGAGGTTCCTGAAGTCATTTCTTCTGCCGTTAGAGGAGCCAAGAGGCAGCCCCAAGTAAGTTGTTGGGAAGTGACGCCTCAGAACGCCCAACCTAAGGGTGATGGAAAAGTCATCCATAAAGCAAGTAGGCCGGAATATATTGGACTTCCTAGCATTAAGCTGCAGCCCTGAGATACCATGGAAGGATTGTAGGACATCTTTTACTGTCACGAGGGATCGAAGGTTTCCTTTGCAAAAAAATAACAGATCATCGGCATAAATGAGATGCGTTGGGGCTGTGGTACGTCCCCTACCCATAGGCGTAAGGTGCCCCGCAGCCGTTGCATTTTCCACCAAGCACGAGAGGGACTCCATTCCCAGAACGAAGAGAAGGGGGCTAAGTGGGTCACCTTGCCTCAGCCCACGCGTCCCTTTGAAGAGACCATGAGGCGAGCCATCAACCAAAACAGAGAAGGAGGCAGTGGTAATACAAGCTTCAATCCATTTGATCCATCTGTTGCAAAATCCCATAGCTCTCAATGAATCCAGAATGAATGAATGTTCGATGGTGTCGAATGCCTTGGAAAGGTCAATCTTGAGGCATGCCCTGTTGATGCTCGAGCGCCGATCGAACCCCTGTATGAGTTCGTGAGCGAGGCGAATGTTGTCGCTGATTGATCGCCCCTTAATGAACGCAGATTGGTTCAACGAGATGAGATGTGGAAGTACCACTCCCAACCTGCTCGCCAGCAATTTAGCAAATATTTTGTAGATCACATTGCAGCAAGATATAGGACGGAAATCGCTTATCCCACTGCCAACTCTCCTGGAGGTCATCTCCCTCTCTCACGCAAGCCCCCGTTCTGTTGTAGCCATCTACGGTCGTCCGCCCTCAAACACTGCACCCAGGCTCCCCACTGTAGCATCATGTGCGCAGCAACTGTGTGCCACATCCCTCCATCACGTGGTTGTCACTGCTCTAGCGGCCCACAGGTGCACCCATCACCATCGTCGTACGTGGCCCACGGTCGCGCCCCCGCTGCAGTAACTTCTCCGCCATCTATTGAGCTTTTAGCGTCTGCATACGTTCCAGCAACACCTTTGCCTCACGCAGCTCTCACTGTCGAACCTCCAGCAGCCTTACGGTCGTGCACGACCCCACGCCCGCGCTCCGACAGCGAGTGCCCACCTTCATCTGCGGTCCTCCATCGCACCCCAGTCGTGTGCGTGCCTCCACACTCCGCGTTGCCGTGCCTCTGGCCCTCACCACCAACAAGCGCCCACCGGCCTAGTTGCGTGCCCCCTATTGTACCACCGCAACCACGCCCTCGCCGCACCGTGCCTCCAGTTGCCCTAGCTTGGGAAGGGTGGGATCCAATTTGGCAACCCATATCTTCCAGTGGTATTTTTTATTTAAAATAATTACATAGTAAGCTTATTAAATTTCTTTATTTGCAAAAGCTCCTTCAGGCGTAGTTTGTTTGTTGAGTTTTATTTTCTGTATTGCAAAGACACCCCTGCATTTACACATTATTATGGACAACAATTTTGTATTATTTCTTTGATTCAAAAATATCATCTTGTTGAGAAATTAATTTTGTACCTTTTGATTATTGAATTTTGTGAGCATTAGATAATTAATTAAAATATCTTTTGTGAAAAATTGCATATTTTACCCAATTCATGGTCTAAATTTCGTACTTAATTAATTCTTGCTCCAAACATTGTGCAAAATAAAAAATGAGGGTATGATTGTGTTTTAATTACTTGCCAAATTCATCAAAAATAGATGTGTCTTATGCATAAAATAAATTATTGGGTGATTTTTGTAATTTATTTTAAATTAAATCCATGAATATTATTTTTGTGATATTTCAAATCTCCTAGATTACTCATTTAAATATCTTTTTTGAGGTAAATTGTTCTTTGGATAATTTGATTTCTTGGATTTATTAAAAACTAAAAACTCATAAAAAATCACATATTCTTGAAAAATTCCAAAAATATTATTCTATCTTCATTTCATCGTAATTCACTTACATTAAATTTTTCATAATTTTTGCATTCTATTTTCTTGAAAAATTACATCAAAACCTCGAAAAAGTTTGCTTTTTGTTGTTGCATTTTAAATCTAAAAATTACAAAAAAAGTAGACATTTCACTATTGGATTAGATTTCCAGAAAAAAATAACTTGGCTAAACTGGATTAATTTCACATTAAAATTAATTTGACTAAGTTTCTTGCTTTCTTAATAACCTAGTTCATTCGCATTTTTGCATTTGCATTTTTATTATATAAAAAATACAAAAAATCCGATTAGAAAACTGTGAGCTAATTCATCTATGTTGACCGAACATTGTTCTTTGCCTCCTTAAGTCAACCCTGTGGCTTGCCCAGGTAAAATAAACACAAAACAACACATTAATTCATTGATTTATCAATTCTTGTGGTTTATTTTTGATCGATCCCAATTGCCTGACCACAACAACACGACATTATTAGTTAGGGCAATCAACGGTCTATCAGTAACGTGAAGCGCCACGATGTTCTATGCAGAATTCTTGAGTTAACTTCTTCACATTTTTGTTGATAAAATAGCTACCCCCATCAGATACGAGAATATTGGGAATCCTGAAACGAACGATAATGTGTTCCTTCAAGAATCGATAGATAGTTCGACCATCGACGGTTCAAGCAGGTATAGCCTCCACCCATTGACTAATGTAATCGACAACAAGCATAATATTCGTAGCCTTGAGTGTTTAGAAATGGGCCCATAAAGTCAATGGCCCAAGCATCGAAAACGTATGATATCGGAATGAACTTTAGAGACATTGTATCTCTCATTCCTTTGGTGCCACCCATCTTCAAGCAGTTAGTGCAATGCTTAATGTATTCGTCTACATCCTTGAATAATGTTGGCCACCAAAGGCCACTCTAAAGAACTTTCAATGTCGTATGTATGCCTGAATGGTGTCCTCCTGACTCTTTATCATGGCAATGTGCAAGGACACTCAGAAACTCCTCCTAAGGAATACACCTTCTCAGATGCAATATGCCCCCTCACGGAATAGATATGGATCCTCCCACTAGTAGAAATGTATATCGGACAAAAATTTGTCCACTTTCAACTTGTGCCAATCTTGTGGAGTTTCATGGACACAAGATAGTTAACAACATCGGGATACCAAGGGAGAGAGGTAATGGACAAGATCGCCTCATCTGGGAAAGTCTCTATAATCAGCTGCAGTTCAGCTCAGGAGCTTTCAGGCTTGGGAAGTTTGGACAAGTGATCAACCACAACATTCTTAACTCCAGGGCTATCTCCTATTTCTAAGTCAAACTCATGGAGGAGAAGGATCTACCATATGAGCCATGGTTTGGCATCCTTCTTCTACTGTAAATACCGAATGGTTGAGTAACTGTATAAATGATAACCTTGGACCCAAGGAGATGGGATCTGAACTTCTCCAAGGAAAAAACTACCGTTAGCAGCACCTTCTCAGTGATGACATAATTTATTTGAGCTTCATTGAGTGTTCGGCTAGAGAAGTGAATAGAAATGGAACATTGCCTTCCTTTGTCTTAGTACGACACCGATGCCATAATCTGGTGTGTCTATTATTATCTCGAATGACTGAGTCCAAATCGATGATAGCAAGACCGGGGCCTGAGTGATAAGTTCTTTTAACTAATTGAAGGCAAGGAGCACACGGTCATTAATAATGAAATCATTCTCCTTACCTAGAAACTCTGTCAACGGTCAGACCAACTTGCTAAAATCTTTGATAAACCATCGGTAGAAACCGACATGGCCCAACAATGACCGGAATTGCTTGAGAGTTATAGGTGGCTCTAGTTTGGAAATCACTTCCACCTTGGATTGGTCAACTTCCATGCCACGTTTAGAAACAATGTGACCCAGTACGATTTCTTCCTTGACCATGAATTTGCTCTTTTCCCACGAGAGCACTAGGTTCAATTTGCAACACATCCTCAAAACTCAGTCTAAATAATCCAGACATTAATTGAAAGAATCTCCTTAGATTGAAAAGTCATCCATGAAAACCTCAAGGAGGAAATTGCCCACCATGTTGGCAAATACTGCAAGCATACACCTCTAGAAAGTAGATGGGGTGTTGCATAGCTCGAACGTCATCTATCTAAAGGCATATGTCCCAAATGGACATATCAACGTGATTTCTCCTTGGTTCTCAGGAGAAATCGCAACTTGATTATATCCAGAGTAATCGTCCAAGAAGCAGAAGTATTCCTTCGCTACTAGTCTCTCGAGAATCTGATCAATGAAAGGAAATGAAAAATGGTCCTTCTTGGTGGCGAGGTTTAATATGGTAGTTAACACAGACTCGCCAAGAGTTGGGTACTTTGGTCCTAATCTCCTCTCCCTTTTCATTCTTTATAATGGTGATCCCATACTTCTTTGGCACGACATGCAGGGGACTCACCCATTTAGAGTTAGATATGGAATAAATGAAACCTGCATCACACTATTTCTGAATTTCCTTCATGACGATCTCCTAGATGTTCGGATTCAGCCTTCTCTAGAATTCACGTGAGGGTTTGTAGCCATCTTCGAGGTAGATGTGATGTGAGCAGAGTAAAGGATTGATCCCATGCAGATCCAATATCTTCATGCCTATTACTGTGTAGTTTCTTCATAAACCTCCATCAGACGGGATTCTTTGTCTTCGGTAAAATGGTCATTAATGATGACTGGGTACACGTTAGGTTCACCCGCAAGGAAGGCATACTTCATATTGGAGGGTTATAGTTTTAGCTCATGCAGAGTGGGAGCGACTCCAACTGTGACTTCTGCGAATACCGCAAGTGGTGGTTCTTTCGTCTGTTTGGTGTCCACATTAAATTATTCTGCTTCTTTGTTCAAAATTTCACAAAAGTTTTCAATGACATCCTTTTCATTACAGAAATCCTCAATTATCTGTTCTTAGTCTTCAAAACTCATCGAACCCACAAAGAATTCATCTGGAACATTAGCTAAGATCTCATCATCTTCGATAAGGGGAAATTTGACTGCATTTTCTACTTTTTTCCGATGGACAGAGGAATTCATGGATCTCAATGTCATCCGTAAATAGATTTGTATCCTTGATTTCCTTCAAAAAAATCATTGTGATCAATACAGTTATCAACTTGCACACTTACTGCAGATGCTCCCAGGGTTGGCTTGGATTCAGACACAGTCTCGATCTTTACCTTGATATTGTTGTAGCTAAAGCTGATCTCTCCAGTGACATAATTCACTACTACTTTGCTTGTTCGAAGGAACGACTGACCAAGGATAATGTGGGTATGAAGCAGAGATGTGGAGACGTCCATGTAGAGCACGATGAAATCAACAGGGAACTGCATTCCTTGGACAGTGACGATCTCATCCTCCAACATGCCCCTAGGCTTCTTAACAGATTTTTGTGCGAATTGCAGATCATCTTAGTAGGCTTGAGTGGTCCTAACCCAAATTCGGTGAGCAGTGAGTCAGGCATGAGATTGATAGAAGACCCGCTGTCGAGAAGTGTCTTCTAAAATTCCTGGTCAAACATCTCACAACAAATGAATGGTGCTCCTTATCAGGCTTTTTCCGGGAGATTGCTGATGGCGTTAACTATAGCCATGGTGAGGATGTGCTTTTCAGCCTTGCTACTTGGACTTCTAGAATCATGAGAATGAGGATGACACCTCGTTGTACATGCGTCTTGCAAACCTTTCTTTATCACAAGCATGTACTCAAGAGCTTTCATCGTGGCATATTCAAGATCAAATTATGAATGATTTCCACAATAGAAGGATTAGGCAAAGCATTTTTTAAATTTTCATTTTTGTGTTTTTTCAATGCTTCAGGGAAAGCAATATTTGCATCATCAAAAATGGTACCATTCAATTGTTTGTCCATATCAGAAATTACTTGTAGAGGGTGTAAATGTAGTAGTTCTCTACTGCTTGTGGACCAAAATGAGTGGTTTGGCTTCACTAGCTGGCATCGGGTCTGACATTGGAGCTGGCATCTCCGAGATATGCTAAACTCCACCCAAGATGCTATTGGTTCCACCTTTTTGTGTTTTTGAATTCTATTCATTTTTTGTGTTTTTGTGTCAACTGGTGCTCCTTCAAAAATAGTATCAGGCTCTGGTGCTGGTTGGGTTGATGACTCCTCGTCAGATGCAATAATCTTTCCCTTTACCGTCACCGATGGTCGGAATGTCCTACCATCCTGAGAATAAAAACATTAGGTAAAAAGCAATTAAATTCACCTGAATCGGGATGAATACTACCAGCTACCTGCTCCTTGTGCCGGAAGTTGTTCGGATTAGCCTCGACCTGGGTTGGAATGAGTGTCTTGGCAACCATCAGGTTGTCGATCTTTTGGGTCATCTCATCCATATTCTTCCCCAGTTGAGCCAAGCGATCAAGAGTTGGGTTCACCGGTGGGGCCTCAGAAGAATCAGTTGGATGAGGTCACCGATTGTGGTACTGTGGAGTGGAAGGATGCTGGTAACCCTGATACTGTTGATAATGACGAGATTGGAATGATGAGTATTGGGAATATTGAGAATGCGGAGGACTGGAATACTGATGCTGATACGAGGCAGCTAGCTACTGCTGGATGGTACCCCTGACTACGGTAGCCTGACTGCTGAGAACCGTGTTGGTAATTTTGCTTCCATATGTTGCTATAGTTTGGAGGTTGCTTGTTCTGATGGGGCTGGAACTGTCTTCCCCTTGTTGATGGTGGCGGTAGGGCATGATGGTCATATTCTGACCATGGGAGTGTCCTTGAGAATGGGTCAGTTGTGCTTGATGGAAGAACTGCTCAGGTTAGGTAGGGGAATCTCGGGTTGATATACGACCATCTGAGTTTGGGAGTGCAGAGGCTGCTCCAGGGTCTGCATGTAGTATACATGCTGGACAGGTTGGGTCAGTAGGGGACTTGGTTGAGGAGATTGTGTTGGCGTCAGCTCCTTCTACTCAACGTGAGTCTTAGAAGTGGCAGATACATAATTGCAAGCATTAGCATTCAATGCCGACACAAGCTGCTCCATCTACTGTAAAATTTGTTCAAGCTTCTCTAAGCCATGGGTCATCTTTTCTACCGCAGCGAGCTTCTCAAGGTCCTGTGAACTCTTCTCAATTATGTCAACCTTAGAGAGGTGGCTCCCAATGATACTCAAATTGGAGCTCCCGTCCTTCTCCTCGGTATGAGCTGCCATGTTGATGAGGTTCTGTGAACTCTTCTCAATTATGTCAACCTTAGAGAGGTGGCTCCCAATGATACTCAAATTGGAGCTCTCGTCCTTCTCCTCGGTATGAGCCACCATATTAACGGTTTTGTGGATGGCTCGAGGTATGATGGCTTTCTAATATGCACAAGATGAGGAGAGAGAGGCTTCTCCTTCATCCATCTCTTGCAATATTTGCCAGATGACATCCACATCCTTATTAAAGTGGGAGGCTCCACAAGAGGCATCAACCAGCTTCTAACTATCAAGTGCCAATCCACCAAAGTATTGCACGAGGCTTGTCTTAGGTATATTGTAGTGAGGACACTTCTCTAGAAGATCTCAAAACCTCTCCCACATCTCATGAATGGTCTCATGGGGTTGCTGCATAATGGTGGAGATCCGAGCTCGCATCTGGTTGAGTCTGCCCAAAGGATAGAATTTGTGAAGAAAGGCATACTTCAGCTCCTCCCATGAACCTCTCCCACATCTCTTGAAGATCTCAAAACCTCTCCCACATCTCATGAATGGTCTCGTGGGGTTGATGCCTAATGGTGGAGATCCGAGCTCGCATCTGGTTGAGTCTTCCCAAAGGATAGAATTTGTGAAGAAAGGCATACTTCATCTCCTCCCATGAACCTCTCCCACATCTCATGAATGGTCTCGTGGGGTTGCTACATAATGGTGGAGATATGAGCTCGCATCTGGTTGAGTCTACCCAAAGGATAGAATTTGTGAAGAAAGACAGACTTCAGCTCCTCCCATGAACCTCTCCCACATCTCATGAATGGTCTCGTGGGGTTGTTGCATAATGTTGGAGATCTGAGCTCGCATCTGGTTGACTCTGCCCAAAGGATAGAATTTATGAAGAAAGGCAGATTTCGGCACCTCCCATGTTGTCACCACCTTCCCAAGGTAGTTAAACCAATAAAGGGCTTTGTCTTGCATGCTAAACGAGAAGGTAGTCATCTTTATCACTCCGAACGGGATGTTGGGATAGTGGGTCAGGGTGCAGATGCGACTGAATTGTTGCAGGAAGATGTAATTTCCTCAGTAGTGTTGTTGTGAAATGACGGAAGGAGAGACAAAAATTATGGCTTCAGCTCAAAATGGTTGTGAACTATTGGGACATGAATCCACTCTATAATGTGTCCTGCCCCAGGGTTGTATGCTTCAATGTGGATTTGGGTGCAGGGGGTATCTCTCCTTCTCCCCCTCCACCTCCTCCATGGACAGGAAAGTTCTCAAAGTTCTCCTAATTGAATTATCCCTCCTCACGAGCTCCCCTTTCATTTATCTTCCTCTAGATATCATTCCTCTCATGGAATTCGGTATGGGCTAAGGCATGATTGGTCAGTTGTTGTTGGATTGACTGTATGGATGCGAGAAGTTGACTATTAACCTCAGCTTGTGCAGTGTATTGTTCATTATCATGAGTCTGCTCAGGATTAGGTTGTTGGGGTCCCTTTCCTCTACCACTGGCCATTTCTATGCCTAAGTGTTATGCTAGCTCTAGATCAGGTCTATGATCTGCAATATCTAATGAATCATGATCAGTATCTTGTTGAGCACTGCAACTGAGATGAATCTAGAATTAAGGTCAATTCCAGTTGATTTTGGATGGAGCATATGATATTGATTGAAATCAATCTCCATCCACAAAAGGTAAGTTCGGGGACATGAGTAATCCTAATTTATTTAGGCAGGAAAATCTAGCTCAGGTTGTGAGTCCATCTCGAACAACAGATTTATTGGCTAAAAGTGAGTACTAAAGGAAGAGAGAATCGGAAAGTCCAAGTAGAAGTTCGCTAGATACGAACTGAGTACTTGGAGATCACTCCGAGTTATTAGAGATGTAGGCAATACGGAATCAATGTAGGTGTCGGAAGGGTCCCAACTAAGCCATCCGTATGTCAACAACCCAAGAGAGTCAAAAAGGAGATAGATTATAAAAAGAAAGATTATGGAGGCAAACACGAAATAAAAGAAATTTAAAATAGTAGAATGGCTCAATGTGAGCAGGGTCAAAGAGGAAGAAAGATGAAAGCAAAATGATGAAAATAGTGATATTTTTGATCTTGACCTAAATGAAACTAGGCAATTAAACCTCAAAATAATGAATTCACTATCTTGACCCATGAAGCCGTGAATGTCGTCAATTATCTTTGTATGTTTTTTATTTGATTTTTTAGGAAATTATCTTTGAACAAGTCCTTAGAGCGCTAATCCTATAGGAGCGAGAGTATTGCTGGAAAAGTATATCATACCTGTCCTCCACCTTTGTAACATGTAGTCTGCACATTTTAAGGTCCTTGTAACCCTTCTTGGATCCCTACTCAGTCAAATGAATAGAGGGAGTAAACTGATAGGAAAAACCACTACTTCGGACCTCTCTCACAAAGGAATCACCTGTGAGCATGCAAGGACCTACTCGGATGCAAGATGATGAGACAGACATCCCTGTGAAGGTATGGCCTAAGCTCAGTACTTCAGACAAGGTCTATATTCTACACAAGGCGAGAATATCATCAATGTCCAAGCCCTACTCGTCCACGTATGATAGAAGCATTAATACTTTAGAAATCCATGCGATACACAAGGCAGCAACAGTTTGGGTTTGGGCTCTAATTCTTACGATAACACTCTCCCACTCGGGAAGGAGACCTTCCAATGCTACTTGAAAATAAATGAGGGATTTTCTCACCCCATGCAATGAGTCCAATTAGTCATTTTTATTTAGGTCAAGTATTTTTAGCAATACTTTTTAAATTTTTTGTGTTATCGCTTGCTTTGAGTAAATTAAATACAAGAACCTAACTTTTTTTGTATTTTCTTTAAATTCTTTTGTGATCCAAAAATAGAGGGAGAGACGGAAAAGTAATGCAAGGCAACACTATGGTGGAAATCTCACCTTAGTGTCTAAAAGATGAATGCTCAGTTAGAAGGCTTACAGTGCTTCCCAGTTCTCTCCATGTGAGACGTAAAACAGGAATTTGTAAACATATACTATATGCCTATATGCACACGGAAATCGTCCTAAGCAGGCAGTGTCTACCGTGAAGAACCAAATGTCAAGCACTCAGAATGAGACTAGAGTCCGATCTTGGAGTCTCCTCAGTGCCTACCATAGTGGGTCCAGTAGGTGTTGTATTGAGAGATCTCGTGACACACATTTTCAAGATTAAGTGTTTGACAATTACTTAAACTAAATTCAAACACGAAAACTATATGAGCATGCAAGGATAGTTAGGTGTTTGGACTTAATTTACACGATCAATCAAGTCTAAAGACTAAGGACTCATTCCACAGAACAAAGAAAAATAAAGAGGAAATCAAAAATCATGAGAAACAAAGAAATCATTGCAATAGAAACCTCAAAAAACCCTATGAGTCCCCAAGTGAACAAACACATGTAAATTGGATCCGAATGTCCAAAGTCCAACGTATATGTATTATTAAAAATTAATTTCAAAAACAAACCACTCTCTTACTAAAAGAAAATAAAATCTCTCTGATGAGTCTCCATTTCATCACCTTGATTCTATCATTTTGACCTTAAAACCCTAGCTAATGCATGTAAATAACATTATTTTGTACAAAATAACATTCATTATTTATTGTATTATTTATATACAAAATAAGGTTTTTAATGACGAAGTTATAGAATAAAGAGAAGAAAAGAAAAATGAATAAAATATTGAAAATATTTTATTACCATAAACCCTGAGGCCAAGTCAAGAATTGAGTTGGCAACAATGAATAAAGTAGGGGGAGATAAGGGCCAGAAATAGAATAAAACCCCGATTCTTTTATTCATTATTTATGCATTTTTGACATCTATTTTATTCCTTATTATTTATTCATCAAATAAAGAAACTTTATACATGAAAATTGTAGTTAATAATATAAATAAAAATACAAAATTGAGTTTGTACAAAGATAATACACAGTGTTCATACACAAATTAAAAAGCTAAAAACTCGACCTCCCACAACCACATCTTTCAAATAAAAACTCAAAATATATCAAAATCATCTCTAATTGTATATAACTTTTCACAAGCTATTTGATGGTGGTGATTTTATATTTTTTGGAGTTACTGTGTAAAAGTTAGGTTTTTCACCCCTATCGTACATTCTACCGATTAAAATAATCATTTTATTCATCCCTTATTATTTTTACAAATTCTTATTTTTATAATTTTGTAAAATTATTTATAACATATGTATTTATTAAAATTAGAATAAAACTAAAATGAAAATGGAAAATAAAATAAGTCTATGTAAAATATAGGCAAAACATATACAATTATACATGTCTATAAATAAAAGTGGACTTCATTCTTTTATTATTTATTCTTTATATTTTTATAATATTGTAAATATTATTCATAATCTATCAAAAATACAGAACCAAAATAAAACTCATTCAAACACATCAAGATAAAATCATGTATATAAAACACAAGTAAAATATCCATAAATATAGTTATAAGATACATAATCTATTTATTTTAGTGTACAAATAACATCATAAAAATAAAATATATATACATATATAATCTCGTAAAAATAAGTTATAAATATATAAAATAAAATAGTAAAAGAATAAAAGAAAATATACAAAACAAAAATAAAAAAAAGTACAAAATGTAGGCAAATATACCTATAAATACATTAATCGAAAGTAACTACTATACATCAAAAATAAATAAAAATCATATTAAAATACTACAGTAAATAATAAACATTTTTTTATTTTACAATCAAAAATTAATAAAATCGTTAATTAGGTGCAATTAATAAGTCGATAATTGATCAGCCGATTTTGTCGTTTTGTGTTGACGTGGACCAAATATCGGCCATCAAATGTTGACCGTGGTAAACTATCTTCCCCGCTTCCAGACATGACGCGCTTGTCCAATCCTGTGATTTCGCACATTTTTTCAGGGTGCCTCGTTGCTCAATCGCCTTCACTCCCTTCATACGAAATGATCATTGATCATTGTATATATACGCTATGCTCTCTAATCACGTGTACATACGCCCAAATCATCGCTTTTCCCTGATCAATAAGGGTGCTCAATATTGTGTATAAATAAAACCTCCACTCCTCCTTCCAACTTTGGTCACCATAGAGTGTCTAGAAGACTAGGGTTAGCATGTAGGAGAGATCCTTGTGACAAGAGTAGTGCTCTCGATCTCAACCCGAGCTTCAGGAGCGAGGGGTGCACCCACGGCCGCCCATCGCTGGTGATCACTCCCTGGGCCACTCTAGGTATAAGAGCTGCTCATTTATCATGCATTTTGCATCTTTTAATCGTAGATTTAATTTCCTGCTGTTAGTTTAGGATTTAGTTGGTTAAATTAGTGTTAATCATTCGACCGTAGGTCGCTGGAGATGAGCTCCGACGAGCTCCTCCGCACACCTTCATCCCATCTCAATTGTATCTTTTTTTCCCATTCAGTTCCTTGTCACCTTCTGATTGCTCCACGCACCTCCACTTCCCCAGATCCCTCACGGATCTGACATCCGCTCTCCAAGCTCTGCCATTCGTCGGAGAGCATCGCCCGCTTCATCCTTCGCCCCATCCCGCACCTAACCGGGTCGAGGCACTTTGCCCTCGACCTATGAGTTCATTTCTGCATCTCCCAAGAGCCAAAGAAGCACCTGGAGGCGAAATCACACTTCGTGGGAGGCACCTGGAGCACTTTATCTTCCCCGACCTTGCGGAGGTGCTCCAGTGACCCTCCGGCCATTCTGAGGCCACCAACCAGTAGGGGACCTCGCCGTGGACCTATCTAGGTCCCTTGGAATATCAAAGATCGAGGAAGGAGAAAGATTTCATCAGAGGAAGCTCGCCCAGGCGGACCTTCCTCCTCTTCTTCATCATAACCGCACCGCTGTTGGATCAAGAAGTGCGGCCCAGGTTAGATTAGAGCCGTTGGATGCTGCCATGCCTCCACCGTCTGATCTCATCTAGCGATCTAATCCGGGACATCCAAGCACAAAGCGGTACCAGCCGTTAAGATGGCGACGCGTGGATAAGTGGCGAAGATCAACCGTTGGATCGCACGCCTTATGGGGTAAATTGCAAACCCTAGCCCCCACATTTATGTATTTATCATTTGATCCTGTAAATAAAGTTAGTCATTTAAAATAAAGTGGACATTTTTCACTTGGGTCCTTGTACTTATTTTAATTGCATTTGGGTCCAGTCCACATCACCTCACGTACTATCCCACGTAGGTGGCGAAATTGCATGTAGATCCCTGTGAGTTTTTGTATTTATAAAAAGTCCAATAAATTAAATGCATGTTATATGTTTTTGTGAAAATTGCTGAGAGACCCTTGAACTGTCGTGTACCTACATTTTGGTCCCTCACAGTGTATATCACGTGTAGTCCCACGTAATGGGTAATTTACAGAGAACACCTTGGCATTTTTTTATAATTGTTAAATAGTTCATTAAATTTCTAATTATGTTGTATAGTGTTATCACTTTTACACAGAGCACCCTGGCCTTTATTTTAATTGAAAAAATGCCCCTACAAGAACATATATTTTTGTGTTGTTGATCTAATTATTAAAATATCTAGTGTGCTCCTGAAAATCCACAAACATAGGGTTACATGCTCCATGCCTTGTAGATTCATGCCCATATTTTGTTTGACATTTTTTTTGTATTTAACCTATTTATTAAAAATATAATGGAGCATATATATTCCATGTTTACCTACAAAAATACAAAAAAATACAAAAATATTTTGAAAAATTACAAAAAAAATTATATATAGTATTTTTGGTTTTATTGAGTCAGGAAAACAAAAACCTCTAAAATAAAAAAAGAAAAATGATTAAAATCATAAAGCTCCAAAATCCAACAAAAAATATAAAAATTCTACAAAATACCAAAAATATGTTTTCATGTTTTATAATTTTATTTATATACATATTTATATATGAAAATTAGTTTGGGTAATTTGGGGAATTATTTATTATTTTTAAAACCCATAACAAGTTTGGGTATTTATTTAATCTCTTATGTGGGTTATTTTTACTTTAAAAAATACATAAAATTAGTAAAAATTTTTGGAAAATTAAAAAAACTTTAAAAAATATGACAAACTATAAGCATTTTTGTGTATTTTATCTATATTTTGTATCATTTATAAATATTCTACTATATATAATATAAAGCCTTACATATGTTATATTGTTTACACAAAAGAAAAAGAAAATATAAAAATATAAAATATAAAAAGAAAATACAAAATCAGAAAATTAAAAATCAAAATATAAAATTATAAAATCAACAATAAAATAAAAAATATAAAACTAAAAACCCACGAAAAGATCTATATAAATGAATGACTTGGTTGTATTGAATAACCTTAGGCCACATGTTTTGCTCTCTGTAGTTCGACCTCTACATGCCTGCTTGTTATGCATTTTATGGTAGAGAAAATAAATTTTATCCTCACTTGTGCTATTTATTGCCTTTAGTTGATATTTTGGGTTAATCGCTGATTAAATCTGAGGTCTTTGTCGGTCACATCGACGACGGTGTTCTCGCCTTGTGTGGAACACATGACTGATGTTCACTTTGGTTTTATCAGATGGTGTCGTTGTCAGTGAGCAATGAGCGTAGCCTAATTGTATAAGTTATTTTTTTATAGTTAGTTATTTGATTGATTACTTATTGTGATTATTCATTGATGTATTTTTATTAAATTAATATTTAATGTTGTAAATATTCGTTGATCTGTTGAAATAATTTGATTATATATGCTAATGCAATCTTTTTGCACCTTTGATGTGAGGGTCTGCCACGTGAGGACGGCTTCCTAAGAGGCCAATGCAGCCAAGTTTGGAGGAGGTTGGTCTTCTCTCTATGACCAACTGGAGAGAGCACCAAGGAAGCAAGGATAAGAAATTAGCGTAAAAAAATCATTTTTGTAATTTATGGAGAGAGAGAGAGAGAGAGAATTTTGGCATGTAAAATAACCTGGACTCTACTCTTTACAACAAGGTCCAGTGTCCGGGTGTCTGTTCACCTAGGGGCCTCGTCGCAGTTTTCCACATTTTCTTGCCTTCTTTTATTTTGTTTCCCGTTTTTTGATCTTTCTGTCTTGTTTTACTTTGTTTTGTTTGCATGGAGACCCTAGATTTAGGTTGCCTGACTCGGTAACTAGGTCCACACCTTAATAAGAATGCACATCCCTATTGCCTCCGATGGAGATCAAATCGGCGACCGTCTATGGTTTCTAAGATGTTGGGAACAATGGGTGAAGATGAAGGTATGGTTTTACGTGGGGGTGCAGGATTAGGATAAACAAGGCTGAGAGGTATTACCTACGTCTAATAGTGTTTTCCTTCTCTTGAGATGATCGTAAGGAAAGTCAGGAGAAGCCACGTACCCCCATTCACCTTCGTCTTTTCAGCCGAGAGTTCAGGTGAAAGATGATGGTCGGTTGCATGGTTTGGTCAAGTTGCATGAATTCCTCCCCAACGCATTGGATTTTTCTTTAAATTACCATTCCATATGATTATAATTCGTGCAAGTTCTGGAAGGTATTTGCTATTTTATTAATTTTTTAGTTTGAGACGTCTAAGATGATATGGAATTGCTAAATTTAAAATATTATAGATATCATGCATGTATTCTTGACATTTGTGATGAAGAGTATTAATATGTTTATGGTATTATCAAACCCTTGTTTATGATTGATTAAGACATTTTGGACCATCTTTGCTGTATTTAACCATAACTTATCATTATGAGGTTTATAACTCATCAGTTATACCTACGACATTAAGAATTTTATCACTATACGATGTAGAGCTCTTTTTGGATGCTAGCCTGACTCATAAAAGCCTAAGATTTTAGTCCAAGTGGACATTGTGCTCGTCACTGTAGTAAGCTCTTCTGGATGTAACTTTATAGTGTATGAGCTTCCTTTCACTATCTGTTTATTTCTTGTTTTGACTAGCTCCACTAATGTTACCATAGTTGACTCATATTGATCAACAATTTTTATGGTTTTAACTTGCATTGGCACTTGGATTTAGTCAAAGATAGCATAAGAACCTTGTTCTAATACCGGCTAAGGTGCTAACACTTAGGATTGTTGAAGCCTTCATTAGTTTTCACATCCTCAATCATCATAAAATCAGTTCCAAACTCAAACCTCTCATCCTAGTTCCTCAGGCAAAACATCAACTCAACACATTGTTTATGTAATTGTGCATGTGAAGTGTTGATCATATTCTTTTAAGGTAGAGATTAAACATGTAATATAGCAAGTACATCTTTCAAAGTATAAAGTTCAAGTTTTTAAATCTTACAACCCTAATGACCAAGAATGGTTAAACTCTAAGTCAAGTGCCACTCTAAATCAAATATCATAAAATACATAAGTCTTGTGTGAAAGAGAGAGTGTCAGGGATAACGCCACTTATTAGTTAGTTTTTTTGTTTGATTTTGAAATCTTTTTTTTCAAACTATTTGTAAAACATTCATACAAACCATGTTAAAAAGATATAATAATTTTCCAAACATTTTACAAATTAGTTTCAAGTTGCCATACCCATAGCCCATAATATATATAATGTAAAAGTACAAGCTATGAATAAAGTATATATGCAATATATATGTACACCCCCGTATAATTAGCTTGTATGTCCTCATGGCACAAAGTAAAATGAAAGACATAGCTTGTAATAAGCATAAAGAGAAGAATAATATATGGAGGTGAAAATCGGTACGATTCCCTTATACTTAGTCTTTAAATAGTCTAAGTGTAGGATTGAAGTACTAAGTGACCTGGTACAAAAGAATAGAAGAGAAAACTAAGAGAATAGGGCTACCCCCCCCCCCCCCAATACTTAGATCGATACCCTAATTATGAAAAAGAAACGAAAAGGAGAAGGGACCGAGAAGATGACTAAAGAATTCTAAAGGCATGTACAAAAGTAGAGTTTGGGTTCCCCCTATACTTAGGCTTTAAATAGCTTAAAGAGTATAAATCTAAAGAAGCGAGAATCTAAACTCTAAATAGTGGAATGAATCAAGTGTTAGTGAGTTTTAGACAGGATAGCTGAATATGCTAGCTTTGAATATGTTGTGATCTGAATCTTCAAATTGCAACTTCATGTAGAGTATCACGTGAAAACAATTGTCTTGCTACTTCGATATCCTATAACATTTTTCATGGTTTTAGGTTTATCCAGATATCTCCTCTATCTTTTTGTCGTTTTCCGATATTGAAGATCCTCACGCTGAATGAAGAGGTTTTATCTTGCTAGGTTATTTTTTTCTACTCATTATTTCAAAAAAGTAATATTAATTAGTATTAATCTTTTATATAATCTTATCTTAGTTTTACACTCAATGATAATCATAATATTTTCAAATTTTTCATCAATAATATTCTATTTCTTTAATAGGCTCATACAATTACTTTATATTTATAAATTTCATTCAGCATAGAAAGCGTATATATGGATTTTCAAAGACATAAAATAATTGTAAAAATTATGTACTTTTATCCATTATATATCATCACTTTGATATTTTCCTTGATTATGTATTTTTTACTTATATTAGTAGTCAAAATTAAAATTAAAATTATATAATAAAATCTTTAAATTATAAATTTTTTGTATAATATTATCTAAGGCATTAAAATGTCCATTAACATTTCAAATTTAAAATAAAATGGATATAATTTTAATATTCAAAACTCAAAACAAACAAAATATAAATTTAAGTTAGAAAATTCATTGAAAATTTGATTCGAATTCGGATTCGAATCTTTTATAATGAATTGAATCGGAATCCGAATGGATTTGAAGGTATTCAATTCGATTAGCACCTCCATATATAAGATCGTGTTATGAATGTGTTTTAGAATATTAAATCAGATTTAGAATGTATAAATATGGCCCTAATGATCAGGCCAATAATTGGTTATGATTGAGCAAAGATTTGGATACGAAAAGTTCCCACAATATGTTACTTTTTGCATAAATTTCATAACTATACATTATGAACTATTACTTGCTTTTTTATTGTCATGAAACTTGATAAAAATAAGATATTAATGGCATAAATTAAACTAGCAAACCGCATGATTTTATTCCGCATGATTCCGAGTCCAATAACTCAAGATATATGATATTTTGTGGACTAGGATTGGAGGAAGATATCATCATCTTGATGATGTCTTTTACATGTTTATCATTCAAAACAAATCATGGAAATATATGCCTCGCTAATTATTGAAATACATAGTTGAATAAATATGTAAATTGCCAACAACTTTTGAATTTATTATTTCACGAGAAAAATCGAATTGGAACTACAATTGTTTTAACTAGATAATTCGGATGCAAAAATAACTTTTATGTGTTTATCATCAAAATAAATAAATCTTCTTAAAACTTTTACATTAAATAATAAAAATATTTTCAAAAAAAATTATGTGAAGAATAAAAGGTACAACACATAGACCAAAGCTGTAAAATAAGAATTGAAAGCTCAATAGCTACTCCATGTAAATTCAAAATGAGCGAAACACACTTTCATTATATTTAGAATAAAAATATTTTTAAAATCGTTTGGTTTTATAAAAATTGAAATTAAAATGCAAAAATCAACTTTTTAGGTGCTATTGTACTTGTAAAATTATATGTTACATTTATTTATTTTATTCTTTCAGTTTTTTATTTATTGTATTTTTAATATGGTGTACATATTTTATATTATTTACATAAAATGATAATAAAAATAAAAAAATATAAAAAAATCAAAAATAAATAACTACACTTATTATATAAGTAAATAATACTTATGCTGTAAATAAACCTATTTACATACTCTTGTAAAAACTTCTATAAAAATCCACCAAAAATATAATTAAAATTAGTTTAATGTGTTTTAAATAAATAAAGTAAAAAACTATAAAACCATTAAATTAACCCAATAAACATATTTATATATCTTGTATATAGATAAATTATACATATTGTGTACATACTTATATTTATTTATGCCACTAAATAAATTCATAAAAAGAAAACAAAATGTTATAATCCTTAAATTATTTTCTACACAAATAAAATATAAAATAAATGGTTGTAAAAATCAAAAATCAAAAATATGTATACTTTGTATATACGTATGCGTGTACTTAAATAATTTAACCTTGTAAATTAAATTATTTAATTTAAAAAAAATCATCGAAAATAGTTTATTACATTATACACATTTTTATGTTAATTATTTTTAATGTAAATTCATTTTCTATTTACTACCTACTTATTTATAATTTATTGGTGCCGGATCCCCATTGGTTCTTGCCTTGGTTTGTTGACTCGCCTGAGACAACTTCCCTCTTCTCCTTCAAGTTCAGCTTCTTAACTCGCCTTCTTCTCCTAATTCTTTCACCCGAATCCCTTCACCTCTCGACCCGATTCAACCACCTATCATTCCTCCTTAGGATCTATCTCCACGCCCAATTAATTTTTGCTTGATCCAAACCCTTTTGCATGCAAAATTTCAATCTTTTTGGATTCCCTTCCTTTGCCTATTTAAACACTTCTAGGTCACGTTCTCAAGTTTGATCTGTTGTAGTTCTTCCCCGAACGCAAAGCAACAGAGAGGTTCAATCAGTGATAGTGATCGTACCCCAACTAGTAGGAATGACATAGAAGGCTGGAGATGTGATCTAATCATCAGCGGAGACGCATCCTATGTGACGAGCTTCTATAACAGATTCAGCGCTGCATCAAGGCGAAAACACCCCAATTTCTTTCTCTTTTCATTCCAGCTAATTGTAACTTCAATTTTCTTTTAGTTCCATTGAATTTTGTTTACATTCCATTTAGTTTATATATCTTGTAGAAATAGACCCATTCCAGGTCTCCAACTAGCTTGATCAAAGATCCTCCACCGCTGATTTGACTCTGATCTAAGTGTGATGCTTCACCTGATCAATTGTGCTTCTCCATATACCCTTTCTGGAATCTAACCATCTCAGATATGCGAATATAAGGCCGATCTCCACTCCTCCATCTCATCGGAGATCCCTGGTCACTTTGTATTAAAATTTTAGAGAATTCGACTACATGACTTTGGCGAGGCTAATAATAGGCGTTTACTTGTGATCAAATCTGTGAGTGGTTACAAACATCTATTTATGTCGTTTAATTTTAAGTTTGCCTTATGCTATGTTCCATTTTAGAATTTATGGTGGTAGTATTAATATTACAAATTACTATTTCTTTGGTTGTGTGAGATATTATATGTATGTGCAAGGTTATGAAAGTTATGATTTACAAGTGGAAATTATGAAAAGTAGATTATATGTTTTGAAAATATGCACACTAGCTCCACCTAGAATAACTGTACTAATAAGTAAGAGCGTTTTGGGCCCACACATTGTATACATATATGCTTTGAACCGTATGTAAGGTGCTTGTGACATTTGGGGTCGTCTACGAATATGACATTAGATAAGAACTCAGGTTAAGTTTGCTTGCCTGGACAATAAACATATAAGGCTAAGGGATTAGTAACTCCCTGGTAGTATAGTTCATGAACTAAGTAAGATTATATGTGAATGATGGTGCATATTTATGCTCATATGATTTTAAAATATTATATTCTTTGGAGAGAAAAATCTTGCTTATTATTTTCCTTTTATGAAAGAAGATTACTCTTACTTCTGTTTATAATTTTATAATCTCTGCTTAGAAAATTTATGTTTTCAACACTATGAAACTTATATTTAAGTGTTAAGTTTTCCTGATATGTTTTAGTTATTTTTGTTATGTGGGAATATCTTAATTTCATTTTAAGATTCGGACCATTTACTGAGTTTACACTCATTATTCGAATTCAGACTCACTGCTCTATTTATTAATATATTTATGGACATTCTTGATCAAGAATCGTAGCTCGAAACATAACGCACTTAGCTGGAGGTTGATGCCATCGTAACATTTTGACTCTTTTGGTAAATTTTTTATTTCTAAGTAAATGTTGTGTATAATAGGAGACCTGAAAATATTTTTGTAGAAAGAAAAACGATTCATCTGATACTTGGTGGTGGTTATCGATTTTATATATGAAAATGATAGATATGAAGTTTGGATATTCATGTACAAAATTTTAGACCTCAATTCTATAAATCTCCCCAGAATTCCAATAAGCATGTTAAAACCAAAAATTATTGTGCCCCTTATGCAATTGAGAAATATAGATCAGTCTATCGATCTTTGTAATGGTACTTGATTAATCGTTAAGTCATACTAACGAAGACTTCTCTATGTCCAAATAATGACTAGTGATTATGTAGGACGTAAAGTTTAGATTCCAAGATGCTAACATCTTCAAATACTAGCGGGCCTTTTATTTTGAAAAGAAGACAATTTCCTATTAAATAAACTTTTACAATGACAATCAATAAAATTCAAGGACAAACACTACAACATGTGAGCTTATATTTACAAATGTCAATTTTCTCCCATGGATAATTTTAGAGTATATGCATCATGTGTAAATGGGTAATTAGATCCCTCCATGGTCCAATTACCACATCCAGTGATTTAGTCCCACATCTGCTACTTGTGGAACTTAGAGACTCTGTGGTGTCTATATAAGAAGCCCTACACCTACTGTATCAAATCAGAGAAAATTCAATAGAAAATACAAGATCTTTGAGACATTCTCCCTTGGTTTCATCCCACTCCATATAGAGTAGGCTTCCACGTAAAATCTTGATGTTCTTCTTGTTTATTCTTTTTTCTCTAATACTATGCTTACGCATTCTAATTTTTCACATGGCATCAAAGCAAATTCGATTTTCGTGGATTTATTCTTGAAGATTCATTTGTATATTCATTATTTTCAAGATTCAAATATAAGAGCAGTTCAAGATCCAGCTCTAGGGTATTTTGAAACACTAATTTGCAGCTCCTTAACATCTCTATGCATCTGATTGTTCGCGTTTGTGCATGTTGTTGGGTTTCTTACAGAAACCTTTATTTGTGCATCTGCAACACAACTTCAGCCCGTTTGAGAAAGTCATTAGGGTTCATGATGGAACCCTAATCATATTTAGAAAGCATAAAGAAGTAGGCAGGTCGATACCTCATGATCACACGTTCACGTATCAACAACTCCCTGCACCACCTGCACATCAGCTTCATGATGGTTGCGCACCTCCCCCTAGTACAAGTACATCTAGCTATTTGAGTTCTTGGAGCCATATATTACAGCGGTCACTCCGTGAAGAACTCGACAAAAAAATAGAGGGGGCAAAGGTTGATGAAGAACGTAGTTTTGATTCCTATCGCAGTACCTCTAAGCAACGATGGTGCAGCACTCGACTCCCCTCCTATGATTTCAAAGGCACTAGGTGCCTCATTGCTCGCAAACCCTCCGTATGAGACCTCCTACTCTGAGGAGGACATCCGTGCCTTCCTTTATCTTCCCAATGCTCATCAGGTGTCGCCAACTACACAAAGAGCACCTTCGACCGTGCCTCCATGACTTTGAAGCTCATGATGGGTTCCTCCTTGTAAACCCTAAATCTCCTCTGGACCGTGCAACACTCAATGGCTCCAGCAAAAGGTTCCCATCATGGGAACCTAACTCCTTCGTGTGTGAGAGGAAGGGGCATGATACCACTTTTTAAAAGAAGGGTGGGTTTGTCTACTTGAGGTTTAAAACGGGGGAGATGAGTTAAGTTTGTTTCAAAAAATGGAGGAGATAAGTTGAAGTTTGGACTCAATTCGGGCCATGTTTTTTTAAAAAAGGATTTATTTTGGAAAAAGGTGCGTACAAAAGAAAAATCGTATATGGGAGAAAAGGGAGATAGCTAAAAGGGGGAAATAGTCGAGAGGAAAAAAGAAAGAAAAGCTGAAAAATATTGAGATCGGCTTATGTGATTTATTCATTTCTCCCATCTTGATTGGTCTTCTCCCAACTTGGTCGATGTCATTGTTTTCCGACCAGTATCGAAGAAAGGTGGTATTGTGTAGAGTTTTATGGCTCATTTTCGGATTCAGATTCTCCAGGCCATATTTCAGACTATGTAGATTTTCATTTTCAGATTCGACATTCAGATTAGTTCTGAGTCTTCAGTATGATGTGCACGTATATACGATCATTATTTGTGTGGTCCCCATCTCTGTTGTGGTCTTAGAGCTTTCATGTGATCCATAGAGATTCTAGAGTAGATATCCTATTGTCTATGCCATTATGGGCTAGAATTTTCTGTGGTTTCATAGGGACTCCGGAGTAGAGATTTCATTTTCTGAGCCACCATGGGAGAGACACAGTTCTCTGACAAGGAAACTTTCACACTCCTTCTCCAACGACCATAGACTCTGTGGGGATGTTTCCAGGGTTTTTTTTTCAGTTCATCCCTTCACAGAGATGGAGCAGTCGTGGGCTAGAGTTCTCCAAGTGGAAACTCATTCAAGTCTTAGTGACTCAGATAGGCATGGTACAGAGCGCATGTTCTCCGATGAGAAGATCCAGTTCAACTCATACTATAGACCTTTTATTCTTCCTCGCCAGCATGGCATGAGAAGGAACGTCCTCGACATCAACCAACAGTAGAATATGCATTGAGTTGATATTGCTTGTAGTGCCTTGCATTGTGAGTTTGATATTTCTTTCTATGTGTCCAAGTTGAGCATTGCATGCTCCAGTTTGAGGGGGAGTGTTGGAGTATGTGTGTCATGTGTATATGGATAATTAGATCCCTCCAGGGTCCAGTTACTACATCCAGTGATTTAGTCACACATCTACTAGTTGTGGGACTTTGAGACTCTGTGGGAGCTATATAAGAAACCCCACACCCATTGTACCAGATGAGAGAAAGTTCAATAGAAAACGCAAGCCCTTTGAGGCGTTATCCCTTATTTTCATCCTGCTCCTTATAAAGTAAGGTTCTGCGTAAATTCTCAGTAATCTTCATGTTTATTCTTTATCTCTGATATTGTGCTTCTGTATTATAGTTTTTCACAGACAACTATTTGTTGCTCTGTCTAGAGTAACATCAAAATACGGCTTAAGGATTTTGTTATCCAATAAGATAGAATACTCTGCCAAGTCTACAAAGAGCTTTGTTTATATAGAAGTTATGAATGAAGTCGACGCACAATCTATGCAATAATTACTTCCCTCCATACGTTTTAATTACTTCTCTTAACTTGAATCTTTTTTCACATATACTTTTTGTTATTTTTTATTTTTTGTCCTTGCATTTGTCATATTTCTAATTTCATATCGTTTCGTTGTATATTATTACTATAACTACATAACAATAATAATTAATATGGTTATGTGCCTGACAATGACTTTATTTCATATCTTTTCATGTATATCTTTCATTAAAAAAAATTTCTATCCATTACTGAAACAAAAAAAACTTTCTAATGACTCTTCTCAAAAGTATAGTTGTAAAGATGCATCATTGTCAAAAACAAAAAACGTATTACAACTTTCCAACATGAATGACTCCTCCTCAAGTATTTTGAAAGAAGAATGCAATAATAGAGCGACAACATGTATTATTTATATATCTTCACTTTCACTTGGAGCATATAAATTTGCCAATTATACAACTTAATCTTACGTGCTTCTATACTTGCATTTTTCTAACGTAAAAAGTAATTCGAATACTTATTCCCTTAAATGTATTTTCTTGCAGATTATAAGATGTTGAAACTTCAAAATAAAGATGTAGTGAAAGGAAAATCTATCGATTATGCATCTTCAACAACCAATCACCAACAATTCATCACATTAAGTATGGAATGGTCATGTATGTGTCATAAATATTATCGCTCAAGGATTACCAGATTATGGTCTGGAAAAGTTTATGATCCAAAAAAATCCAAGAGCACTTGCTTTTATGGTTATAGATGAAATGGTATCTTCTCACAATGGCTTATTCACACTCATTGATATATAAGCACATCAATAATTTTTTAACTTTCCTATTTGCATTTTATGGATAGGATGACCAAATGAAAGGATCAACAGATGATTTAGATTTGAATAAATGGAGAAATTTGTTGGAGATAGATTCAGTTTACATATTTCAAAATGTTCGATTATATGAAGCTAGAAAGTGGCACATTATTGTACCACATCGTTATCGTATGATGATTACAAGTCGTACAGTTGTTCGATTGGATGAAGACGGAAGCATACCTCTAACCAAGCACAATATAGTTTCTTTGGATAATCTATCCTCTATTAAACTTAAGGGAGAACAACTCATAGGTACTACATTGGCTTCTTATTTTAGCATTAGTATCTAACTGTAAGTTACATTACCCTCAAATCTGTTATATTCATTTACCTTCCCTGACATTTGTCTTGTGCAATTTACCATTTCTCTTACTTCTATTTCAGATATTCTTGGAATAGTAGTCAATGAAGAATCAGCAACAAAGGTAAAAACATGAGATGGTGGATTCAAAAATAAGCTAAATGACGATGTTATTGATCAAAGGTAATTTCAAATTTTCTCCCACTTCTCCAAACATAAATTTGTAATATATGGTGATATTAACCTTCTTCTTATTATACAGTGGGGTCATTGTAACAATTACTATATGGGGTGACTTAGTCTCCAAGTATGAGCTGGAACTTTCATAGCGTTTACAAGATACCAGTCTTCTTTTCGCAGGTCACGTATATGTTTCCAACTACCAAGGTGGAAAATTGGAGAAATAGCTGATTTTCATTTTATCTCGTTCTCTTTAGTATGCTCGTATAATCTTCTTCTCATAATTTTCCATATGTTAACTGGATCATATTGTCTTTCAACTACTCGCTTCTCAGTTCTAACGCTCGATCCCACGGACAACAAGCAAACAACTCTTTTAAAGTGGTACTATCTCCGGCCACTGTACTTAATTTAATTCATTTATTTGACTAATTTCTTGAGTTTTTGAAAGGTTCTCCAAGCAACCTCCTTATGAATGCGGTTCTCGGAGGCTTCTTTGCTACACCAATAGGACCCCACTCCTTATGCCATCTCTCATGCAAGTGCCTATGATATGTAGAGTAATATCAACCAATATGTCATCCATAACAAAATACAACCCTTTGTACTATTTGTAATTATGTTAGGCCATGAAATTTTATCCAATTACAAGAGAACCCCCACAACATTTCTAAATTAACCACAAATGACATAATCTATCTAGCTATCATTGCAAGGTGCATGCTAAAAATTAGAATATAAGGTAATTATATCTGAAGAAATCAGAATGTTGTGAGGTATTTTTTATTGATAGTCAAATTACACCATAATCAACGTAATTATATATGCCCAGCGGTATTGTCGAAGCCATGCATTTCATATAGGAATGAAAACGAATGTGTACATATTCGTATCTGATTCGTCATTGAACTCATCAATATCTAACGACGCTATTGAACTCATCAATATCAGAGCACCCTACAGTAAACAAAAAACATATTACAGATTATTCTCAAAGATGGATGAATCGAACAATGACGAAGAAATACAGCGTATGAGAGAAATACGAAGCGATCGATCAATATAAAAACAGCAGAACAACATCACGGGTGTGTTTGGTTCGTGGGTTATCTGGGGAAGGATAACTCGTTTTTGTGTTTTTGTATTTGGTTGGTGGGTTAAGGGTTGGGAGGGTTTGTGTGATGTGATTGTATTGTAATTTGAAAAAGTTGACAGTTATGATATGATTGTATTGAAATTTGAAAAAGTGGATAGTTGTTGTGATGTGATTATATTGAAGTTTGGAATAGTGAGTAGAAGTTTAGTATTTTATGATTTTTAGATGATATTATGGTATATTATATAATTTTTTAATGGGAAGGGAGTGGGTCCCACTAATGGTTTAGGAACGTGGTGTTTGAAGGGTAACCCGCCCAAATTGGGGGTAACCCCCCAACCGAACGGGCCCTACAAGAAACTGGGATCTAAGACAACGAATAATTTGAATATTCGTTGCCATATCTTCCGATGTTAAAGATATAACAACAAATATTTGTTACCAAATCATCTTTTGTACTTGTAATTAGCAACGAGTATCATATTCGTTGTTAAAGATCTATATAACGACGATTTTTTCGTTGCATTATTCATTGAAATTCACGCTAATTGTTGCCAAATTCAGCAACGATTAGAAGAAAATGACAACGAATAATCGTTGTTATATGATTCGTTGCGAGGGATATAGCAACGAATACCATTATTGGTTGCGAATTCAAAGAAGTAAGCATCGGATAATATTCGTTGTTACATATTTAGCTACGGAAGATATGACAACGAATATTAAATTATTCGTTGCCTTAGGTCACTTTTCTTATAGTGCAAAGAAGACAATTAGAACGATACCTAAAATGCAACATCGAAACAGCAGATCGAGGGATGTCAACTAAGGTCTGAAGTAGCGGCATCATTTAAGACTAACGGCGAACATATGATATCCTATATTATCAAGATGGACAACAACAGTGTAATAACTGGCAGCTGAGATCGTTGAGGCTTCGAGCAAGAGCTTGAACAACCTGCAGGTAGTTGGAGAAACACCTGGAGCTTGAATCGAATCCCATCCAATCTTCCATCTTCAAGACGAGGCAAAGCTCCCTCCAAGTCTCTGATCAGCGAGACCTGGATCTTGGCTCCACTGTTAATTGATGCGTAACATGTGCAAGAATCGATTCAGACACTTGCAGCATCAATCAATTGCGGACGAGTGCAGCTTGTTGTCGATCTCCCATCAGCTTCCATGTGATTATCGAACCTGAAGAGTTATTTAATCATAAAGGCATCTGTCATATGGATTTTAAAAAAAGTCCATCCGAGGTTGCTTTCAACTGAGTTCATCCAGGACCCTTCAGCCCCGTTCAATCAAAGACGAAGGCTTCCAGATCCAATCGCCATCGTCAGATCACACCCAATTGCAGACCACACGGTCAGATCTGATGTGCGATCAGTACCGTCCACCGCCTCAGCCTCCGTCCTTAGTGATAGGGGTGGTTATTTGACTGGTTTGGATGGGTCTGGGTTATTCGATTTGGGTTGCAAAAATGACACCCATCACCCAACCATATTAGATTTGGGTTGAGATGTTTGGTTGACCGGTTTGGGTCGATTGGGTTGGGTGAAAACCAAATTACTCATATGAAACATCTTGTTAATTGAAAGTAAAGTGAATATGGGTCCATTGATGTATGAAAAAGATGTCAAAGTAAGCATGTATTAAGGTCAATAAAGGAGAAGAAGGTTATGTTCAACATGTATGAAGAATGTTGGGTTATCTTCAAGTTGATATGGAGTTGTCCAATTAAGATTATGAGATTTTCAAGAATAATTATGTCACCTGAAGTGGATAGGGATTGGAGCATAGTTGTGTGGTAATAAGCAGGCTCTTGGCTGTTTATAGTATGTAATGATCATATTAAGGATTATAAAGAGAAATAAATATTGAGTACAACACATAATAGCAATTGAAATAATATTTAGTGAGACAAGATTATTAACAAGTTGATAATTTGGATTGGAGAATCCGAGTTGTACATTAGAAATATATAGGAGTTTAGAATTCTCGAAATTATATAGTAAGTATATATCAATTGGGTTGGGTTGGGTGGGACTAAACCTTTTGTGATCCAAATAAATAGTTTGGGTTATCTGAGTGGGTTGGGTGGAAGACATTAGACCAATCAATCGACCCAATACATATTGAAGGAATATTATTAGGGTCCAACCCGACCCAAAACCCAAATGACCCAAATCATTTTAATCCATTTTCAATGATTTGGTTGGATTATATGGATGAACCCATATAGTTCCCACCCTACTTAGTGATGTTAACATAATTTATAAATAAACCCTTAGTCCTTACTTTATTCGCATAAAAGTCCTGAACTGAGATAATGTGGTCCTCAACGTGAGTTCATTGGATAATTTGCAAAAATTATCCTGAATACCTTACTTTTGGTAAGAAATGCTCAGTTATTTTTTTAATTTCATTTACTTTCCTGCTCAGTTGCGCACGTGAAATCTTCACGTGATTTGTTGATCATTTGACAATTCACTTGGAACTTTTATGCTTGTTAATAATTGACCTGTAAGTTTCTTTAATTGCATGTTAGTCCCTGTAGTGCTACATTTTCTTTTGTCCTTTGATTGCTTGCATTAAATAGTTTACTTTATCCAAAAAGACATAAAAATTAGGATATCAACCTAATAACTTGGTATATCTACAGTGTAATTGGTTTTGAAAATTATTTTGATCGGCTAATTTAAAAAATGAAAACAACACATTTTTCATAGTTTCAACTTTAAAAAGTCATAAAAATTCGAAAAAAAAATTGAAAATTTTAAAAAATAATTTTCTATATATATTTTATCACATTTATCATACATGCAAAAATCATATGAAAATACAATCATATAACCTTAAAAATACAAATATTTGATAAAAATCCTATAAAAATTGTATAGAATCAAAGAAAAATATGAAATATATATTTTACCTTGTTTCAAAGTGGATATTTCGAGTTGATATTTAATTTTTTTATTTTAAAAATACCAAAATAGTAACTTATTATACTTTTTAATTTGATTTCAACTTTAATTCGTTTAAGCATCCATAAAGAATTATAAAAATACCATAAAATCACAAAAATAATAAGAAATGCATAATATACTAAAATCATTTATTTATATTTTTAAAAATCTAAAAATATTATTTAATTATTTATTTATATATTGTATTCATAAATTATTTTTAAAATTTAAAATACATAGAAAATTACAAAACTTAAATTAGTAAAAAATAGAAAATTTTAAAAAAAATAAAAAATATTTAAAAAATTAAAATTTTGAAAAAAATCATATAAAAGCTATAAAATAATATAAAATAATTAAAAACCCCTAAAAATAATAGATAATTCCTAATTAATTCTACACACATCTAGTTAGTTGAAAATTACCTCCTTGATTTCGACATTCCCTACCACTTGACCACTATACACATTTATTAGAAGTACAACATGGATTTTTTTGCCTCTATTTAGATCTATCTTGGGTCAATCTTGGACTTAGATCCAAAAAACTAATATCCCCTCATAAAGTCTCATTTCAACACTTCTTTGGCCTCCATCGCCTTCTCTTAGCTGGCTCAACATCCTAGAACTCGTATCTCCAAATCGGTGCATCAATAGACCTCCTTTTCAAATGATCAAACCACCTTACGTGGTTTTCTCACATCTTATCATCGATCGGAGCAACACCAACTTTCCTTCTAATTACATCATTTCGAATTTGATCTTTATGTGTATGTCCACACAACCACCTTAGCATTTTCATTTCTGCTACAGTCATTCTCAGCATATGTCTATGGTTCACATATGAACATTCAGATCCATAGAGTATAGCAGGTCTCATGATTGCTTTGTAAGCTTTCCTTTGATTTTCAAAGAAATTTTCTTATCACTGAGAACAGTAGAGGCTCCTCTCCATTTAAGCCAACATGCATTTATTCTATTAGTAACATCTCCATTAATTTCTTCATCATGTTGCAAAATAGATCCCAAGTATCTAAAGAATATCACTTCTGAATGTTATCATCACCATTCTCGACCTCGATTCCTTCAGCATTGCTTCCATCAAAAGTACACTCCATATATTCAGTCTTATCCCTACTTATGTGAAATACTTTAGTTTCCAATGCATGTCTCTATAACTCAAGCTTATCATTTACTCCATCTTTAATATCTTCAATCAACATGATAGCATCAACAAATAACATACACCAAGGTATCTCATTTTGAGCATGACTTGTCAACTCGTTCATGATCAAAGTAAAAAGGAATGGACTCAAAGTTGAACCTTGATGCAGCCCAATGTTGATGTCAAAATAATCAGTTTTCACATACTAGATCCTTATACAAGATGGAGCCCATCATACATACCCTTTATGAGGTTATTGTATAGGACAAGAACTTGTCTTTTCACCAAAACTCTCCACAATATCTCTTGTAGGACAGAATCGTAAGCCTTCTCCAAATCAATAAAAATCATATGTAGGTTCTTCCTTTTAGCTCAATAAATCTCCATCGTTCTCCTTGGCAAGTGAATGGCTTCAATAGTTGACCAACCAGGCACGAATCCAAATTAATTTTCTTTTACTTTGGAAACTTGCCTCAATCTTCTTTCGATCACATGTTACCAAATTTTCATAGTCTGACTCAACATCTTGAAATCTCTATAATTTGAACAATTTTGAATTTCTCTTTTATTCTTATAAAGAGACGCCACAATACTTATCCTCTAATCTTCGGCATTTTCTTGCTTCGCCAAATAACATTGAATAAATTTGTATGTCAATTCAATCCATGTTCACCTAAAACTCTCCAAACTTCAATAGGAATGTCATTAGGTCCTACACCTTTCCCATGATTTATAACCTTCAAAGCCTCCTCTACTTCCTTTGTATTCATCTATAGCTTGGATGATTCAAATAACTTCCACTACTAGCTAGATCTCCCAAAGTGACCTCTCTATTTCCTTCCCCAGTGAAAAGCTTATGGAAATACTGCAGCCATCTAGTCTTTATATCCTTATGAGTAACAAGCACGTGACATTCTTCATCCTTAATGCAACTCACTTGAGAAAGGTCTTTGGTCTTTCTTTCTCTTGCTTTGGTCAACCCTAAATATGTCCTTCTATCCCTCTTTAGAATCAAGATTTTTATACAAAACTTCATAAGCTTTTGACTTGGATTCGCTTACAGCTTTCTTTATTTCCTTCGTTATTTTGTAGTTTGTGACAGTTTCCTTTGTTCTATCCTTAGTAGCTTTAAAGCATGTCCTTTTATTTAGAACTTCTCTTGCACCCCTCCACTCCACCACCAAGCTACCTTTTGTCCAGGAGCTCCTCCTTTTGACTCGCCTATCATCTCTTTGGTTGCCCTTCGAATACAAGATGCCACCGCCTCCTTGATTTTGTTTGCACTTCCATTACAATCCCAAGGTAAGTCTTCTAAAACCTTCTCCAAGAAGCTTGATTGCTTCAATAGAAGGTTTCACCATCCAGTTCTAGTGATCTTGGAAACCCTCCTTTTTTTACCATTACTTTTATTTATGTATCCATGACTAACAAGCGATGTTAGTTGTCAAACTCTCTCTTAGGATTACTTTGCAGTCTTTGTAACCCAACCAATCTCTTCTCCTCAACGCAAAGTAATCTATCTGTGTTCTAGTCGAACCACTCTTATAAGTAATTCAATGCTCCTCCCTCTTCTTGAAGAGAGTGTTTTCTCTAAAAAGATCATAAGTCATTGCAAAATTCAAAAAGAATTTTCCCTCTTCATGTCTATCCATGAAGCGATGGCCTCCATGAACACTAGCATACCCTAAAGCATCATTTCTCACATGTCCATTAAGATATCCACCTAATCAAATCATTACTCTTCGTGGAATTCTTTACATAATCTTATCCAAATCCTCCTAAAAAACGTATTTAGTCCTTTCATCTAAATCAATTTGCGGTGCATAAATTGAGATGATATTAAGAAGTTCTTCTCTGAACACCAATTTTGACAAAGTAATATGATTCTTGAATCTTTGCACCTCAACCAAACAATCCATCAAAACCTTATAAACAATGACTCCAACGCCATTTCTTTCCTTATGTTTGCCTGATTACTAAAGTTTAAAGTATGTCTTCTCGATCTCCTTTGCTTTCTCTCCAACTCAATTTGCCTTTTGGAGACATGATATCTGAATCTTCCGCATTTCCATCATATCTAAAATCTCCATCCATTTGCCAGTCAAAATGCCAATATTCCAACTACCTATTCGCAACTTCCTTTACAACCTCTTTAGGATTAATTTCTTTAATCGCATGTGTCCATCATGAGAGAATCCTTGCAAATTTTGGACTGCATCCGGACAACGATGCAATGGAACTAGTTTATTTGGTCGCATGTGTTCCTACACAAGAACCCTTAGAAATTTGAAAGTACATCCCGGTAGAGATGTAGCAGCACTTGCCAACTTCTCCTTGCATTCAAGCGATGCAATGTGTCGCTAGTAGGGAACGCCTGGGAACATTTTTATGACCTGCCATTGAAATATGCACCTAGACACTTACATCATCATCTTCCACAGATAATGACATCATATCTTTTTTATTAACTACGTGTCTTCGGGTAGATTTGCTTCATACCTTCAACACATAATCTTCCACATAGCAGCTTCATCATTGCAAAAGCCATCATGCTCCATTGCTTAAAATATTCATCACCGCCTCAGCCTAAACCATGCCTCCTCTTCTATTTAAGTGATTCATATTACCTCCAAAAGCTCCATCTTTTGATTGTGGACAGAACTTTATTCCCTCTTCCTTGTGGAGCTAGATCCTCCATTTGGCTAGCATACGAGAATAACATGCATTGCTTCTTGGTTGTGCTTATTACTTCTTAAGAGGCACATTTCATATGCATTTGAGTAACTACAGCCCACCTAGTTTGATGGTTCTCGTTCGTGTCTCTGTAGCAGCTGAATTTATTTCTTCTTTGTTACAAATATATCATCTTGCATCTCAAAGGCAAAAAAAGAGAAGAGAACGAGATACGATACATACACTCATGCCTCTTTGTGGTTCAACCAGATACTCACTACTATGCATCCATACGCATCTGCGTATACTTTATTATCTTGAGTTCGGTATTTTATCATTGATTTGACACATGTTTTTGCATGTATTAGCACATACATGATTTAAGATGACAATTTGTGCTCTTACCTTTTTTTACAACTGGGAGAGATTAACAATTATGCCTTTCAGATTAATTGTTATCAATTTTCCTCTCAAATGAAGATTAACTCATAAGCACAAGCGTAATTGGAAAGAAAAGAGAGGAGACAGGTATAATTTTATTGTGTTCTTATTATTACGTGATCTCCTTCCTTCTTACCCAGATCTCTTTCTAATTGCCCACTTCAACCCCTTTCCTCCTCTACACTGTCCAACTCCACCTTATTCCTCCTCCCTACCCCCAGGTTGCATCAATCAAATGAACATTCAACTTCAAGCCCTAAGGGTCTTCATCTAATAAATCTCAAATATCTAATCGTAAGCAATCAACCATGATATTGAATATAAGTCATTTTCTTCTTTGGAAAGTCTAAGTTTATTCGACCATTGATAAAGGAAACAATTGGAAGTTTTTTTCCTTCTCTTGCAATCAGACCTTATGTAGCTAGCCAAGATTAAGACAAATATGATCTTCTAAGCATCATATGAGTTGACTATAATGTAGAGATATGCAAATGGGTATTATATGTATCCAAATTCGCCCAAATGTTATTTCATAAAGATTTGGACATAAATATCTTTAACCGATTTAAAATGAGTATGGGTATGTATATTAATTTGATGTTTGTAAATATATGTATCCTTCTCTGCAAATCCATATTATCACAACAACAACAACAACAACAAAGCGTTTTCCCATAATTAAGTAGGGTCGGCAACATGGGTTTTTTTGCCTCCATTCTGATTTATTTTGGGTCATTTTCAAGCTTAAATCCAAATAACGAAATCCCTTTGAATAGTCTCATTTCAATACTTCTTGGACTTTCCTTACCCTCTCTTAACTGACTTAACATTACAAATCTCGCATTTCTAACGGGTGCATCAACTGAGCTCCTTTGAAAATAGCCAAATCATCTTAACTGATTTCTCTAATCTTATCCTCTATTTGAGTTACACCGACTTTCATTCTAATCGCAACATTCTGAATACGATCTTTTCTTGTGTATGACAACATATCCAGTGTAGTATTTTCATTTCTGCTATTGTCGTTCTCTACACATGTCTATAATTTACAAGCCAACATTCGGATTTAAAAGCATAGTAAGTCTCATGGTTGTTTTATAATACTTTCCTTTGACTTTCAAAGGGACTTTCTTATCACAAAGAATGGTAGAGGCTCCTCTCCACTTTAGTCAACCTACATTATTCTATGAGTAACATCTCCATCAATTTCCACATCCTCCTGCAAAAAAATCCAAATATCTAATAAAGTTATTATCTCCAATACTTCCTTCATTGTTGTTTCCATCAAATCTGCACTCCATATATTCGATCTTAGATCTACTTATGCAAAATCCTTGAGTTTCGAAGGCATGTCTCCAAACTCCAACTTCTTATTTGCTCCATGTCTTGTTTCATCAATCAACACAATACAATCGATGATCAACATATACCAAGATCATCTTAAATCTGACTAGTCAACTCCTTCATAATCAAAGTAAAAAAGGAATGGATACAATGATGTTAAAATGATCAATCTTCCCGAAATGAATCCTTACAAAAGATGAAGCCCCATCATACATATCCTTTGTAAGGTTAACGTATAGGACATGTACTTGTCTTTTCTTCAAAACTCTCCACAATATCTTGAGACTAAATCATAGTCTTCTTCATATTAATAAAAATCATGTGAAGGACATTTTTAGTTCAACAAAACTCCATTATCCTCTTCATCAAGTGGATAACTTCAATAGTTGAGCGAAATGACATGAATCCGAATTAGTATTATTTACTTTGAAAACTTACCTCTACCTTCTTTCGATCACATATTCCAAAATTTTCATAGTATGACTTATCAGTTTGATACATCTGTAATTCGAAGAATTATGAATGTCTGCTTTATTCTTATAGAGGCACCACAATGCTTCTCCTTCATTCTTATGCGAGCAAAGTCAAATCCCGTTCACCTAGAACTCTTCAAACTGCTATAGGAATGTCTTCAGTCCTACTCCTTTCCCAAGTTCCATGACCTTTGAAGCCTCATCCACTTCCTTTCTTTGTATATGTTTGTAGCTTGTACGATTCAGGTAACGTACACTACCAACAAGATCTCTCAGAATAATACCTTTATTCCCTTCCCCAATGAAAATCTTATGAAAATATTGCTTCCATCTAGCTTTTTGTACAAAAATTCATGAACTTTTGATTTAACTTCACTTACAACCTTTTTGCTTCCTTCTTCACTATTTTGTTTATCCATTTTATCACATAAATAAAATAAGGATTTTTGACACTTGTACCGTCTTTGAGATCTACATTTACAAATATACCACTGCTTTTTTACACTAGAGTAGTATCGTGAAATTTGTAAGAATACAAAAGCACTTGAGTATAACTTTAATAAATAGATCTCACAAGAGCGGAAGTATAAAAAAGCTCATAAAATTATGGAATTGTTTGTAATTGTGTAATAAATTTTATTTCTTTAACATAAGTAACTACATTATATTTATTTTAATGCATATTTTAATGCATGTTTGTAATAGTATATATTACACAAGTAACTACATTATATTTATTTCAATGCACAGTTTAATGCATGTTCTACTTATACCAAACATATAACCAATATGAACAAGACGACTTGACAAATTAAACTTAAATATAACCATCCAAGCAATCAAAGACGAATATAAACAGCCAAAGCTCGTGAAAGGAAGAGGGCGCGACAAACTTGAGAACAATGAAACAAACACTCGATATTTGAGATCACAACAGCAGCATCTGAACCCTCTGTCAACATGAGGCGCAGTTCTTTCATCAAACTTTATGCAAAGAATGTCCTTAAACTCCAGCAGTCACTTTAAGGGTCTTTGGAGGCCTGAGAAATGCAGTTGGCACAGCCAACATGCTGAATAAACCCACAGATATAGGGGCTGGCCTGCCCAATTTTGCTCATCATATACAAGAATTGCAAAAGGCGTCCTTAAAAGAATTCAAGCCATGAGCTGGGCCATGCAAATGCAAATGCATCACAGAAAATCGAACTAACTGGAGAATGTGTTACAAGTGCCATAGCGAAAAACATGAAGGAAGAGGCCACATGAGAATTGCTAAATAGTGAACCCAAATGCGATCGGAGAAGGTAGCAAAAGCAATTCCTATTGGCAGTTTACTCTTGCCTACATCAACTTGGATATCTACTATGGACATCACCCTGGCATTTAATAAAACTAGTGCTCTTACCTTGAGGCTTGACACCGGAATTCATCGAACATAACTAGCAGTGAGAACATGCCGTTAGCCCCCCTTCCACAAGTGAAGCTGCAAGCTGATCCCAGAGAATAGCAAATTACAAAACGAACATTGTGTCTAAAACGTACAAATCAAAGGGAAAGATGCTTGACATATTAAGAATGTGGTCACTAAAGAGCGGTGAAGATTATATAAAAAAAATATCAGAAGGTTGAATTAGACCATAATATAGTATGCTTCTAGGCACAGATACTAACTACCTCAAGTTCAAACTATGCTTACATAATGCCTATTGTGTCTCTCACAACCTTAGAGAAGCAATGCAGAAGCAGCATCAACGCCAAACAGATCTTCGGAACAATGCACAACGGATGATGAAACAAATTCATCCTTCCCAAGTTGATCCTGAGATCACTACTACCTTCTCATCGGTGGTGCAGCACCTCTACCAGGGGGACCACCACGACCAGCAGCAGCCTGCATCAACAAGCAACGTTACGGGAAGATCAAAGCTGAGAATAAAGCTCATAATAGTATATGAAGTTAGCCAGCAAGAAGAAAAAGTTTAAGTGAAGACTGCAGCTCAAGATGAGCTCCTATCACTTCGCATGCCAAGTTTTCCGGAATAAACAGTAAACAAATTGTTAAAAAAACAATCAGAATCCAGATTCCCAAGCAGCGAGGGTGATATCCTACAACACACGAATTGTGATAGCAAAATAATATTTGCGCAACTGAAAAGTGCAAAGGTGTAGATCTTGTGAGTAATTAAAGGAAGTTTCTAAACATTGCAATTGTGCAAAGGACTGTTGGTTGAACAAAACTGCTACAAGACACGATCACAGTATTTCCCAAAAAGGAACAAAAACACGCACATTTTCTTTCTATTTCCCAAAAAGGAACAAAAACACGCACATTTTCTTTCAGCATGGAATCCCCCATATGAGCCCCTGATTACCCAATGCCACATATTGTCTGTTTGACTACAAACATAATACGCAGCCACAGCATTGGAAAATTCGCTACTACCTGAAATCTTTAGGACTAGCTACATTGTTTTGCAGATCAACACTACATCACAAGAATTGCTGAATTCACTCCAAACTGGACATTAACCATTAGGACATTAAACATTATAGTGGAGTGTGGTCAAGTAGATAAGTGCACTCAGTGTCCTTAAATGAAAAGGATGATGTCCCTTTCCAGGATATGAGAGCTGGCTGGTCGGTGATTTTTATGTGAGACCATACTCTTTCAGTTCAAAATATACATCCTTCGGAATGTATCATTATATCCTGTCCTCAGACTCTTTCGATGCCACCAACTCTGACACTGCCTAGCATGTCACGGTATAACAGTAGCACAGTTGAAATGTCCAATATTGCATTATCAAATATCCCTATCAAAGATATGGAAGCATGAGGGACATGCCTCTATGAGTCCTGCAACATCCATGCACTTTTAAAGTGTAATTATCTGAAAAACTATGATAATGCCACCAATGTTAACTTTCAAGTTCCTCTATACCTCTAAACAAAAGAATATTCTATATTTATATTATGTATAATAAAGCATTATTAGGAACTTCTCTTTGAAATTGCCTGATTTTGATGTGTTCTGATCGGTTTCAACAAGATTCCGAGATTTTGTCAACATCCATGCGACAATGCGGTGACAACATGCCCATTTCCTGATTTGAGCGCAATGGCATCATATTGGCACTTATAACCATGACTGTAAAGATGTATGCTATTCTACACAATCAAACTGATAATGCATCAGCAGGTACCTAACACCATTCCACAATATATCATATATTTTGAAGGGGGTCCCATCCCCAAAGTTGGGGTCACCACCCTAAAGGATAAATCTACATAAGGATTAAAAATGTTTTGTTGTGTTGGCATTGCCCATGTCACACCAAGATCATACCCCTATTTGTAGGAACTCGAGCGATAGGAGACACCCGGGTGGCATCTTCCATTTTGATCGTGTCTAGTTGCTTGAGGCATGTTTCCGTGAGAAAGTCATGACGCGCTGACAGGAAAAGGAGGTTTTAGGTCGGCTTCTCAAAGGATGACCGGGAAGCTAATAGCTTTGCACAGCTTGCTTATTCAGTTCATGATGGAGTCTAGGGAGATTTGTGGCCGGAGGAGAGACGTGTTGACCAAGGTTGAACGCCTTGATTAGATTGAGGACACCATGCAGTTGCAGGAGGGAGGATGCATCAAGGCAGGAGCATGGCAGGGTCCTCTTGGAAGACAACAAGAAGCACGAAGCCGAATGGGAATGGAGGCAGTGATCGAGGCAGAAGGAAGGGGATGCGAACATCAGGTTTCCTTGCGGTGGTCGGTGGCCATTGAAGGTAGAACTTCATTCTCTCAATTGAGGTGGAGCCATGGAGGACAAGGTTACTGTTGGTGATCACCCTATCGGTGAAGCTGGGAGAAGATATTTTCTGGGAATCAGTAGGCATGTTCCTAGTTGCAACACGAGTTGGCTGGGTAGAGATATCCTACACTTGTCAGACGTGCAGTCTGAGGAGCTGATGTGACCCTTTTTGTTGTCCGAGGTCAAACCAACGATGTCTAATCCGAATGGCGGTTCCCTTGGACTGTACAATTTCCTTGTTTTCTTCTTTTGGGAGTTTTAGGACCTGGTTGGTCGAGATGTGTTGGAGGTTGTTCAGGGCATCAGGCTAACAGTGGGTTCTAGGAACTGAATCGGTCTCTTATGTTCCTTCCACCAAAGGATGTTGTGAGGCGTGTTGAAGACTTGCGTCGTATCGCTTTGTCTAATATTGTTTATTTAATTGTGGCAAAGGTGCTTGTTAACAGACTGTGAGGTCATTGGCTCGATTATCAATACTGTTCAGATAGCTTTCATCGCGGCACGCTACATAATGGATGGGGTTGTGATGGCGTCTGAGATTGTAACAAAATGGTGCAGGAAGAAGATCAAAGGTCTTCTATGGAAGGTGGATTTCTTGAAGGCTTATGATTGCATAGACTGACAGATCACCGGTCGTTCCTATACTTTAGGGCTTTTCTGAGCAAGTAGATAGCTTTGATGAAAAGGTGTGTGACGGCTACTTCATATGTGGTATTGGTGAATGGCTGATGTGAGGGGACTTCTTTCAACCACATTGGGGTGTGAGGCAAGGGTGTCCACTTGTGCCTTTACTGTTTGTGGTGGTAGAAGATGCTTTGACAAGGATGGTGGAGAAGGCTAGTGAGGGGGGTTTCCTTGCGAGTTCCCATGTTGATGAGATTTTGATTCCCATACTACAATATTGCGGACAACACCATATTTTTTGTGAAGAATGGTTGAGTCAAGGCATAGGGATTGGCCACCATTCTTTATCTTTTTGGGATAGTCTTTGGTTTGAGGAGCAATCATGCAAAGTCCGCTTTTGTGCCTTTTTGTAAGGATGAAGGGGAGGTGGTTAGTGATTGCCTTACAGACATGTAAAGGGGCTCTCCTTATCCCGTATCTTGAGTTGTCATTGGTGAGAGGTAGGGTGCGGCAATCGAAGTGGCAGTCTGTGATCGAGAAGCTAGAGAAGAAGTTGGTGAGCTGGCGAGCTACCTATCACAAGGTGGTTGCCTTGTGTTGTTGTTGGTTGTCCTCTCGGCCATCCCGGTGTTTTCCGGTTTTCGTGCTCCATGCCCATTGGGATAAACTAGAAGCAATTATGAAACATTTTATTCCGAACTTTGATCGAGGAGTTGCAGGAGATGCCTCTGGTCGATTGGAAGACTATTATGCTGGCAAAGAAGGATGTTGGGTTGGAGATTTACAATCTGGAGACAATGAATCAGGCTCTACTGGCGAAATGGTTGGTTGATTCGTAATTGGGGAGGAGGGATTGACTTGTTGTGCAGTACTTTACACTATCTAGGAGATTTCGATTAATCCCTAAGAATCAGATGATGGTATTTATTCTTTGCTTGCCCTTGCTAGGGAGGTGTGGGCTGAGGTGGGTGTGGAGGGAGTTGTGGCAGTGGTTTAGGGTGATTTCTGGGACTCCATGGACACTCTTGGTGGTGGGGATAGTCCAACCAAAGGTTGGGTGGTTGTTGTCCTTTGGTCTTTGTGGTTGGCTCAGAATGGTTCTATCTTCCGAGTGTAGAAAATGTAAATAAATGAAATTAAACATGCAAAATGACTACATACACGTTGAACCTTGTAAATGTATTAATTTTTTCTTAAATATATAAAAGTTATAGGGTGTGCATTTTCTCAACGTCTTACCATTTTTCCACAAAAAAATAAAATTTTTCTGTCATAATCTCGTGTATTTTTCTACCAAAAAAGCAAGTTTCGATAATCTTATTTCCCTGGCCATCTATCATAGATTCATATAACAAGACCACATATGGCCAAGAAACAACCTATTCCAATTAAAAAATGAATGACTAGAGACTAATTTGTTTTGAATAATCCAGAACTTTATTAGCTTTAACTTAGAACCAACCGGTGCCTTGACCATTGGATATTTCTCTTTAAACAAGTCAACCAAATACATGCATCGCATATCCTTTGGAGTGACCCCACTAAACATGAGAAAGGGCTGGGTTTTGGTTGGAAGTTGTACCATCTGAAAACTTATTCCATAAAAATCGTGCTAACAATGTGGGTCAGTTCCAAAATGGCAATTGTAGTACTTTGTCGATGTTCAGAAATTTTGATCTCAGAGACTTTCTTGGCAGCCATGGCAATGGGGTGGTGGCCGGGTGACAGCTCAACATTTGGAATTTTCAGTAGACTACTCAGACTCTATTATTATGTTCTATTTTAGTCTTCCGCTTTTCGTTTTGGGTTTGCACGAGTCTGAAGCTCTTTGTAATAAATATGTCTCTATCATCCATCACTCATACCAAAAAGGTGCCCCTCCATGGCCTTCACCCCACCATCCATTAGAGGCAAATTGAAATAGATCATGAGAAGTTCATCCCTCGACAACACAAGAATCGTATTGCATCTCTCTATCATCCATTACTCATACCAAAAGGTATAAATGCTGCTTTCTTTTAACTTGTCCGAAGCCTGAAAATCCTTCAAACACATCAATCAGCATCAGGAGGCATTTTGCCTTGTGCACTCCCTACCATAGATAATAAGGTGACATCCGCATATTGCATCACATGAACAGAAAGATTTCAGCGACAAACGTATGGCAGAGATCAAGATGCCAAGAACAGACAAGCCAGGAAGGTCGCCCTCAACAAACGAACTCCTAAAGTTCGGAAGACCCGACTCCGAAAAAGAAGCTATTGATTAGGACAACACTTCAATCTTTTGACTCTAAATCATGTCTCGAAATTTCCACGACATTCGCCTAAATTTGTGTTTCATCGAGTTTGCAGAATTGAAATCCAACTCCTTTCTTTTTCTCAACTTTCGACGATATATCATCATTAGCAAAATAGGCAAAATATCAACGCCTTCTTTTTCTCACATTTTCACGATTTTGTCAAAATGGTAAGATGTCAGCAATATTTGCCGATATTTCATTTCTTGAGACTGTCGATATGCTAGCGAAATCGAAATTTATGGCCATGCTCTAAATGAGTGAGTAGATAAGAAACAAAACCAATGGACTAGGATTAGGCTCATATATGAGAGAGCTCAACATGTATTTGAGGCAACAAGGGGCGTCTATCTCTCTGCAAAATGGGCACATCGCATACCTTAGGGCCCATATAAAAAGAAGGGCACGTACCCTCCTGTTCATGAATAATGCTCTTCCCCCAAGCACCGAGAGAAGCCTTCACTCTTGCACCTTCAAAGGTATATTTTATTTGTTAAAAGTCCTTCCTTTCGGTAAGAGAAATAGGTGTTGTCTATCCCACCTCCAAATCCACATACTAAATAAACAACAAAGTCCTCGTGTTCAAGATTGTAAGAGATCCCTCTAAGTACATCGCTAGACATCTCTCCTCGAAAACCAGTGTAACTACCTCCCCACCCACTCAAAGCAAGTTAATGGCCTCACTTTATCTCCTACTCCCAATCTGAAGCTACGGCTACGTCGAAAGAAAAAGTCGTGCATTCCTATCTAGTAATACATCCAGGACATCATCATTGACGAGCTTTAGTCCCAGTGATACCTGTTGAAGGGAACGAGTGAGATAGATTACCATTAACCCTAGAGCTCTTTTATATAGGAGAAAAGCTCTATGGGTAATTTACATAAAAAGGACAAACAAAAACTACATAATAAAGTTACTCTAACACTCCCCCTCAAGCTGGAGCATATATATCCAACATGCTCAGCTTGGAACAACAAAGATGAAATGGACCCCTAGCAAGTGCCTTGGTAAACATGTCTGCAACCTGCTCTCCTGATGATACATGAGAAGTTGAAACAAGCCCTTTTTGAATTAAGTCCCGTGTATAATGGCAATCTACTTCAATGTGCTTCGTCTTCTCATGGAAGGTTGGATTATTGGCTATGAACAAAGCTGCTTGGTTATCACATTTCAGATGCATGGGAAGTGGTACATCAATAGTTAAATCAGTTAAAACTGATTTAACCCACATCATCTCAGCACTACCTTGGGCCATTGCCCTATATTCTGACTCTGCACTAGATCGAGCAACTACAGTTTGCTTCTTACTCTTCCAAGCTACTGGTGAGCTGCCAACAAATACAATAAAGCCTGAAGTTGACTTTCTATCATTAGGACACCCAGCATAGTCTGCATCAGCATAACCTGTGACGGATATCGAGGTATCTCTTCTAAACAGAAGACCCAGTGCCTGGAGACGACTTCAGATATCTCAAGATCATAAAAACAGCATTCATGTGAGCCTGCCTGGGTTGCTCCATGAATTGGCTTACCCTATTAACCGCAAAGGCTATATCCGGTCGGGTAATAGTGACATACAAGAGCTTTCCCACTAGCTCTCTATATCGTCTCTTGTCTACTTCCTCAGAGTCATCATCATAAAGTTTGACATTAGAATCCATAGGAGTAGCAGCTGGTCTACATCCTGCCATACATGTCTCAGATAAGAGATCCGTAACATACTTCTTTTGTGTCATTACCATACCCTGCCTGTTTCGTGCAAACTCCAGCCCCAAAAAGTAGCGAAGTGTACCCAAATCCTTCATAACGAATTGCTCGCCAAGAAACTCCTTGGCTGCTTGAATGCCCTGCTCATTGTTGCCAGTAATAACAATATCATCAACATACACTAAGATGATCACAGTACCTCGCTGGTCTCTCTTTACAAAGAGAGTATGATCTGTTGTAGATCTGACGAAGCCCTTCTGTTCAATCAACTCCGAGAGCTTCTGAAACCAAGCCCGTGGACTCTGCTTCATGCCATATATGGCCTTATTAAGACGGCACACCATACTGGACTCCCCCTCAGCAGCAAACCCTGGCGGCTGCTGCATATAGACCTCTTCCTGCAAGTCACCATACAAGAAGGCGTTCGTGACATCAAGCTGAAATAGGGGCCAGTCGCGGACAACAGCAACTGCAATGAGAATCCGTAAGGTAGAATGACGGGCTACTGGAGAAAACGTCTCCTGATAGTCCACCCCATATGTTTGGGTGAACCCACAAGCAACCAACCTGGCTTTGTATCTATCAACCGTACCATCTGCCTGATGCTTAATAGTAAAAACCCATTTGCTTCCGACAATGGACGCACCTGGTGGAGGATGCACAACACTCCACGTACCACGTGACTACAACGCCGCCATTTCCTCTTCCATAGCTAAACGCCACGGGCTGCTCTGTAGGGCCTCCTGATAAGACCGTGGGATGTGTACTGCCGATAACCCAACAACAAACTTGCGAAAGTCCGGGGACAAACGTTCCAACGACGCCTGAGAGCAAAAATCCATCCCATATTTGGGATTCATCGTCCGAGCACGCTTCTGCTGTCTATGAGCAATAGGTATATGTAGGTCATCGACTGGAGGAGTGACAGTACCATCAGTACCTGTACATCAGTACCCTGTACATCCATCTGCGCATTCAAATCACCTGTGCCATCAGTAGAACTCAAATGATCAGTACATACCTCGGGCGTGCTGGATGATGGAGGAGGCACATGAGCAGAGGGCCGTCGCTGATAGACCTGAGGATAATAAACAGTAGCTGGTGGTGGCGGTGGTGGTGGTGGTGGTGTAAACTGTGGTGGTGGTGGAGGCGGTGGTGGTAAATTAGAGCATGGAACAGAAGTAGGTGGAGGCGGCACATAGATGTCATCTCCTTCCTCTGAGTGAGTGAGTCTGTCACCTGTAGGAGAAAAATACATAATGGACTCAAAAAAGGTGACATCTGCACTGACGTAGTACCTTCGTTTAACTGGATCAAAACATCGATATCCCTTCTGGGTTTTGGAATAACCCACAAAAACACATTTGACAGCTCTGGGAGAGAGCTTGTCAAGACCAGGAGAAAAACAATGAACAAATGCAACAGACCCAAAAACGCGCGGTGTTAGGGAGAAAAGATCCTTCTCGGGAAACGCAGTCAAGAACGGAATCTTCTCCCCTAACACTGTCGAAGGCATACGATTAAGAAGATAACAGGCAGTGAGAACCGCATCCCCCCAATAGGAGTGAGGGGCACGGCTCTGAATCAAAAGGGTTCTGGTCATATCCAACAAATGATGATGCTTCCGTTCAGCCACCCCATTTTGTTGGGAGGTATAAGCACACGACGTCTGATGCACAATCCCATGAGACATAAGAGGACAATTGGGTACTGCACAACTCTAGAGCATTGTCAGACCGTATGTACTTCACTTTAGCAGAGAAAATATTTTTTATTTCAATAAGAAAAGACTGAATAAAATGACCAGCATCAGATTTATTTTTAAGAAGAAAGACCCAAGAAAGTCTAGAGAAATCATCGACAGCAACAAGATAAAACCTGTGCCCTTGAAGATCAGGGACACGACTGGGACCCCAAATATCAAAATGTAGCAGCTCAAATAGACCATGAGGACTTGGACCTATACGACTCGGAAAAGACGACCTGTGATGTTTGCCAAGTTGGCATGCCTCACACTGAAAATTAGATTTGGGAGAAATCTGTGGAAGAATATGGACCATCTTTTGCAACGGAAGATGGCCAAATCGAAGATGCCAAGTGTAGGGTGACACTAATCCAGCCCTCATAGAAGAGATACCAGCATAAGGAGATTGCACCAGTCTATAAAGACCCCCTTGCTCATGGCCAGTCCCAATCACTCTGCCCGTTAATATGTCCTGAAACACAAGAGTAGATGGATCAAATATAGCACGGCAATGTAAATCTTTGGTGAGTTGACTAATAGACAGCAAATTCATCGAGAACTTTGGTGCACAGAGAACATTGGACAGTCTCAAGGTAGGAGTCAACTGTACCTCCCCCTGACCAGTAATAGGGGAATATGTACCATCAGCTATCACTACCGATCGTTCAGATTGAGCAGGATGAAAGACACTAAACTGACCTCTGTCACTACAGAGATGATGTGATGCACCTGAATCCATGATCCATTCTGATAGATCCGCCTTGTAACACTTAGTAAAGGCAATGGGTGTGGAACCTATGAAGGCACCCACAGATGGAAAATCTACCTTGTTGTCTGACATGACGACAACAGTAACCTGTAACTGGGGTTACAAAATCGGATGACAATGTCTATTTGTACATAGACTCAAACCATCGGTCACGCGTACAGAACATGTTCATTCAAGGAAGCATAACTAGGGCATATAGTGCATACGCACATACCTTGTGTGTATAGGACTTGCACAGGACTTGCACAGCACTGTTAGGGCACAAGACTTGCACGCTGACCTTGTTGCATATGACTTCAGGCAAAAAAAAATTTCAGGTACGCTACAGGCTTCATGCGGTAGGCGATGCTAGCGAGGGGTGGTGCTCTTACATGGCAGATCCACGGCTGGTGGTCGCGAGCTCCTTCACACAGGTACCACGGGGGGTTGCGAAGGACGGTGCTCGCGATGGGTAGCGACGGTGCGACACACACCCTGGCAGTCGACGGGTCTCGTGGTTAGTGGATGCGGCTCACGTGGTCGGTGGTGTGGGGCCTTGAACGGGGCTGGCCAATGAAGAGGATGGTGGCAGCCTTCGGGGATCGCCAAGCGCGAGATGGCGAGGTGATTCGCCAGGCGCGAGATGGCGAGGTGAATCGCCAGGCGCGAGATCGCAGAGGATGGCGAGATCGTGCTACAGGAATCGCCAGACACGCGATGGGCGCAGACGATGGCGATGGCGCACAGGGACGCGATGGTGGTGGCGATGGCGCACAGGAGGGCGGCGCCAATCTCGAGATAGGAGAGAGAGAAGGGCAGCGGGTGGGGTAGGGTTAGGGTTCAAGAACTCCGGCCTAGGACTGTCGCTCCGATACCATGTTGAAGGGAACGAGTGAGATAGATTACCATTAACCCTAGAGCTCTCTTATATAAGAGAAAAGCTCTATGGGTAATTTACATAAAAAGGACAAACAAAAACTACATAATAAAGTTACTCTAACAATACCTTTAGCACATCGAGCAATAGCAACACTTTCTCCAATGTTGCATGGTCGATCATCTCAATGGCACCCATTCGTATGCATGTAGTAGCTACAAACCTCTAGTAGAGCTCCATCTTGAAATTAAGGACATCGCCAAATCAAGTAATCATCGGTCAAGCCTTTAATAGCCATCTTCCATGAGTTTTCCAATGCCTTAAAATGCCAAATGAGTGGGAGGTTCCCGAATACAAATGTGAGTGCACTAACCTATTATTGACTTGATCAATTTGTATACAAAAATAGCTCCAACCATGATGAAGAGGAACATCTCTTTCCCCATCTATGGCATATCTCAGGAGAAGTCATTATCTATCTCCATGTAAATATGAGCATCAATACTAATGCTCCTACTATTATACGACACCCATCAACAGGATATGTCACTGGTAAGGACTCATCCATTACAATGGAATCGACCACTTCTGAAGCTATATTCTTCTACTAAATCCATTATCGCATGTATAAACAACTACGATGGCCAACTCCACCAAACTGAAGACATTCCACAAGGATCTCTACAAGAGTATGCTACATATACATGTCTTCAACATCAATGACATAGTTCCACTTCAACAATTGAGAAGATCTATTTCCTTCTTCTTCAGCTCCGCTCTAAAACTCGCTCAAGCTCGGACCTTTTTGAGGCACCATAGATGAGGAGTGAGGAGATCAAGTAGTCATGTTATATCTCTCTTGAAAAAGCCATCCAACATAGTGACCAGCTTTGATATTAGTAGTTGTCGTCTCAGTCCTCATATATAGCAAAACATCATCTTGTATATATACGTATATACAATGGTTGTCCAATATATCTATTCAACAGAGGATATCGTGTCAGCTCTTAGGCTCCAATGGGCGGATGCCAGTGTCCTACCTTTGCCAGTGCTTAAATTTGAGCTTAGTCTTTCTTGCACCTATCAAGCTTTTCTGGAGTATGCTTTATTCCGAACATGCCCCGACTTCTGAGCTTGCCCGATCTGATAGAACCAGCGAATAGGAAAAGGTAGTTGTTGGGGAATGCGCAAGTTGTCAGTTCTTTCCAAGAAAACGCATAGGTTCGCAGTGCATCCGCGGGAGTGAGCGCTAGCATTGAGCAAGTCATTATAGTGGTCAGCATCTACCTCGCTTATTGGTTAGTTGCATTATCACCCCTTGGGGTAGTAGCATTGATGTCACATGCAATGGAAAAGGCTACATGGATAGAGACCACAATGTCACTATCGGACACTCTGAGACACCAAGCCCTCAAGGATGTCGAGAATTTCTTGTTCTCGACTCGAGTTTGAATGATGCTTGCACCACTGTCAAGTCCTTGGTAGCAGCTTCAGAGTCTAACCCCCACTAGCACTCCTAGCTCTCGCTCTCCGCTGAACCCGAGGGCTCATCTCTCCCTGGGTCGAGTATAGTGAAAAGATTCGCCTTCCTTAGCTCTATCTCCTACTTTGCTACCCCTCTCAACTTGAAATCGGGTCGTGAGAAACACATGGCAACAACCTCTTGCTGAAAGCATCTAAGTAGTAAGCCCACCCCAACCAAGATGAGTGCTCTCCTAGATAGACAACAGTTTCCCTAGAGCCTTCAAGAGCACAACAGAAACTGCGATGGGTTCTCTCATTCTCTGCCTTCGCAAGAATGGAGCGACAAGTCTTGAGAATCCAAGATCATGTCTATGCTCAATGAGCCCTTTCTCATTATGATAGGTGTCAAGTGGAAGTGCAATGATGTATGCAGTTGAGGCATCCTAACAAACCGAGAGATTTGAACCTTATATATGACGTGCCCGATTCAATCAGACACTCACCATATATTTGAACTCAACCCTAATTCCTAAAAGTTTGACTTTGACTTTTCAAATACTCAAAACCTAAAAAAAGATGTTCCTCTCAGGCCTTTTCTCCTCGGCTTACCTCCATGGTGAATGATGCCAACCCAAGACAAGTACTCTACTCCACTTCGACATTTGTCATTCTAGTTTGGCGACCAATCTTTGTCCATCTTTATACGCCCGTCTAGGATCTCACTTGATCTACAATCATTCTCCCTGCCTTGAATGCTTGTTATATGATCCCTTTCTCTACATGAATTGCTTCCATATGCTTGCATTTCATGTCCTTTGTGAAATCTCATTAAGGTTTCGTTGTTCTCAAATCATAACTAATCTATGTGTTCTTTAAATAGAAATAACAAGTGGCGATTAAAGATAGTTGTGGTCATCCGGGAATATAATTAAAAAGAATTGGCTTAAGATCTATGTGCTCGTTGTTCTATGTTTTATGTCCTTGTGAAATCTCATGAAAGTTGTTAATAAGGGGAGGGATAGGTGAAACATATGGACAATAAAAAGAGAAGATTGAGGAAGTAGTGTAGTACTTTTGTGAAAAATGTTGGCATGATATCAAATGACCAATTTAGCTGTAAAACTTCCACGGAAAGATCATCTCACTCCTGATATGACAAGTATCAATCGGGGTGGAGTTTATTGGAACTGTAATTTGATCAGCCTCATAGTCGGATATTTATTTTGGCATTCCCTCTGGAATAATATCCTATTAAGCTTGATGTAGAAATTAATCGCTTAGATTTGATTCCATATGAGACTCACTATTCAACCTACCATTCCTTGCCCACCATTTGAACAAGTCGTGCTTTTTCTTATCAAAATTATGGTCGGTCCAGTTTGGTGCTGCAGATTTTCTACTATTTACTCTTGTTCAGACCAGAAGTTGGCCTCACAGATAGTTGGGTTGATGGAGTCCAAGGATTTGAGCACATGCTTCTATATATTTATGATTGAGTTAGATAATAAAAAATCCACCATATTTACTAGCCTCCATTGGTTTATGAAGAGATTTAATCGGCGTTTGTTTGGAACCTTTGCCATGTCCACAAATATGATGTTGTAAGTCATGTCCTTGGATTCAATTAGGTGTTGTAACGGAACGGGTCGTGACGACCGGCGGAAGCATGCAATTATAGATCGCACGACCGAACCGTTACCGGAAACTTGCATGGTATTCAATGAGCAGATAAAATAATGATTAAAAAAAAGCCCATTACTCTATAGAGTTCCTTTATTACATTCCAACAAGGAAAATGCGAAATGAACTACGAAATAAAATAACATAACAATGTTCCGGTGGGCATAATGACATCCCTCATAAACAATCCCTCCATAGTCCGTACCGGTTCAACTTCACAAAGATGGGCAGTTTCCTTGAACTAGAAGTTAGATCACAACTCGTGCTCTCCTGAAAAAGACAACAACACATGTCGTGAGCTAACGCTCAGTATGTGCCGAGTTGGGGTCAAGCCAACTAGCGCGGAAAAACAAGTCTCCCTAAGCTAACTTTAAACCACTATAACATAATCTCTTACCTGTAATATTTTAACAAAACAACGATACGATTTACACTATTATCTTACCGCAGGTAATATGTACCCGTTCTCATATATTATCACGGTGAGACTCATAATTCAAATAAACATGTATACAATGGGAATTCCTTCCGGATCCATCCATTAAAGCCATAATTTCATATATACTCTAAAAGTTTGCCATATTTGCATGTATGCCTTAACATTTTCATAATTTCACTTATACCCTCAGAATTTTTCTATAGTTGCATATATGCCCCAGAACAATCACAACACCTGCATAATGCCATTACTTGGCCATAGTTGCATACATGTGCCTTTGCAATTTCAGAAACTATACATATACCATTGATTTGTTTAGTGGTTAAAGTGGTCTTGATTGTTAATCCTTAATGGCTTTGGTGGCTTTACCGCTGGCACAAGCGGTCCATGAACATACATGACAGTGTAGCTACAACTGTAGAGGACTTATCTTTCGCCTCAATCAGTTCTTTAAACCGTATGCCTCCTTAAGGCGTTGGCCCCTTTGGCCTACGATAATTGGACTCTAGAGGTGGCTCCCACCATTAAGTGTAGCACTTAGCTCCGCTTATCGTAATCATGCCATTATTTATTTTAAGGAAAATCCAATTCTTTTATTAATTTCCTTTTTCCATGCAATAGTGGTTCATTTTGAACGTTTCAATCCAATATCTTACCATCTGACTTGATAACTCCTATCAGCAACATTAAATATACACATAATATAAAAGTTATAGTTCTTTTAACTTTATTACCTTTTCTATACAGTAAGAGTTGATGTAGATAGTTCGACTCCAATATTTTATTCAAAGAAAATGTAGGACTTAGATAACTTCAATAGTTATTTTTTATGCAATGCACATCCAAAGTCTCCTTATTAGCCGTGACAATAGATCACTTAATTGTTACCTACAGACTGTATCCAACTCCTTAATTTTGAGTAGATCTAACACGCTTCTTTCCTTATGCTATTATACTATGGAGATTTTACTATTATTATTAACCAACCAATGAGTGATAGCTACCTAGATATAAATATAAGCTACCCCTTGTCATCATATTTATCCTATATAAGGCAAAGCCATGACACTTACAGTATGTATACTATATACCCAACATGATGTTTTTTTTTTAGTTTACGTATCATATGGAATCAATAATATGGATCATGACCACTGAAGTAGTTCATGCTTATTATTAGGAGACGTTACATGGACTTTAGGATTTTAACATCATAATGATTACAGTAACAACCAAACAGGTGGATATTTTCATACTTAAGGGCCATCACGAGAGAAGCAACTATAATTATGCAATCACAGTGCCACATTATAGTAATTATCCTTACTTGTGAATATCCAAAATATAACATAGCATAAGTGGAAGGTCTCTACTGTTGGTAAATATTTTAATTCGAGTTGGATTTCGGACGAGAGAAACTCTATCAACCTTTATGAACTGAATATATTGAGAAGGGAAATTTGTCATACAATTCTATGCTCATATGGAAACTAATCAGGAGATATTAGCACCATTTTCATCAATTTATTAGCACCACTATTCATCATGAAGAAGATTCGTCAATAAGATTTTGGCATAACGTTAAATACCTATTCCAGGTTATGCACATGGAAAACATAAATATTACATATAATCTGCATAACCGGTAGAAAGCCTATAGATATTACTGCATGGTAACGGCATTCACGTTTATCGTTAACCAACACAAAGAATCATCCATGCGACCTTATGAAATCGGATGTTTTGGCAACATAAAGATTTGAAAGTGAACGTCAATCGTCCTTAAAGGCTCGACACATACATGTAGATGATCGTTATTTATACGAAAATCTAAACAGGAACATACGTTTATAAATCATATTCCGGGTTTATTCCTACGGTGTTCGACACATACCTCAAGTTTGACAGATTGTATCCACTAGATTGCTACCCTTCTCTCCTTCCCTCGAGCCGACGTTCTCCTTCGTCGAATTGACGCAGCCTTCCCTTCGGTGAGGATAATTCTCCCGATGAGACCTCTCTTTCTAATCCTCCCACTCTTCTTCTCTCTTTGAAAAAATGAGTGACGTGTTGGGATGGTAGGGGGATTTATGGAATTTTTTTGTGCCTCTCAATTGGGAAATCAATGGCCAATAAAACCCATTAATTTCTGAATTAAATCAATGATGGTAAATGTGGAAATAAAAGGAAAGTTTTGCTGGAAATTTTCAGCTGTTACAATCTACCACCCTTAAAAAAATTTCATCCTCGAAATTTCTTGGTAAGGAGACATACCGAAGATCGTTGATTTCCCTTGCATCTTTTTTTCAACACTCTTCTTACTGATCTGAGCTTGGTCTAGTCCCAAAACATAGTCATCGTCAACACTACTAAAACATGACGGTAACGTATAAGGTCTCCTATACAATCCTTCATAAGGAGCCATCTTGATACTCGTGGGATAGCTATTTAATATAAGAGAACCCAACTAACAGAAGATGTCTATCCCAACCATGTGTGACACCTGAGATGCGTACACTTAGCATATCTTTCAATATCATAATGATCCATTCTAGGTGACAGTTGGAATGTGGACGAAATTAAGTGATGAACTTTAATGGAGTACCCATAACATCTTGAGAGCTTTTCCATAATTAAAGCATATATCATTTGTTGCGATTTGAGACTATTGATGATCAAATACCATGTATCTCGTTGTGTAATCTTGGAGATTGAGTAAGAAGTGATTGATTTGATTAATCGATATTCAATAACTCAAAACATTATGATAACCATGCTTCTTTTTCATGGATAGTTCAGTGACAAGATCCATCATGATATGCTCTCACCTCCATTATAGTATTTCCAAGCATTGAATATGACTTATTGTTTCATAATGTCTAATCCCAATATGTTGGTATACTGGGCATTTGGAAACAAATCCACAATGTCTATCTTCATTGTTGGCCATCCCAAATTTTGTGAGGTATCTGTGAACATTTTTACCGTGCTTGGATGGATAGTATGCGTCAATTTATGAGCTTCATATAGGATCTCTGACATAACTAACTGCCACATAAAGTCCAAGGTATATCATAGTATTTCACATTTTCGTCGATCACAATTATACAAATGAATTGTTCTTTCTTGGGCATTTCAATTATTCTTGAAAGATCAGGATCTTTTTCTGCTAACTTAATCCTTCAAATTACCTAAAATATTTCTCACTGTATCGACAATGTCACCAATCTATTAGAGAAAATATCATAACTGCTAACTCCAAGTCATGAGTAGGATACTCCAAGTGAAAAGTTGGATAGTTAATCTCTTGTGATCTTAATTGATGTGATGTATATTCAATACCGTTTCATAAAGATATCGTAGTTTCTTTGCCAGAAATATTAAAGTGAACTAAAATCCTCTAGTGCGTAATAATAAGTTTCAGATCAGAACTTCAATCACACTCCTATAAATGTAAAAACTTCGCATTCTTTCTAATAATGTTTGTCATTGCTATTGCAAAATCTAAGGAAAATCTACATGAATCACCAATATATCTTGCCAACATAGAAATCTCTGCATCTCTAGAATATTTATCCTCAAACTACACGGCAATAAAACTTTAATCTTGTATAGGTTAGCTTCAATGCCATATATGAATATGAGATGATTGTCCAAAACTTTTCAGAGGACTTTATTTTAAGATAAGGCTGGCAAAGATTTCGAATACTATACTGATATATATATTTGGTGTTTATCTACAACGTAGGAGTATTAAAAAAATCCTCTTTGGTGTGACCATAAATTTATCAAGGTGTTCTCGAAAGATCCTTTAGTAAGCTTTATAAAAGTTGTGAATATCCATCCCATATGTCATCACATTTCAATAGTGAATGCGACGACTATAACTTGTTTTTCTTTTCTCAAAGAGTACAAATACATCTTTATGGAGAAATATCGTGTCACAAAAAAACAAACTTGCTTATATAGTCGCTATTGTAACTGATTCTTTAATCCTTTAAATCCAAGATATGCATGAGGAGCTTCCGAAAGCGATGTAGTTTTTGGAATACTATCAACGAGTAAATGCACTTGTCAACAAGAAGGAAATCTCAAATAATCATCTGGAAATGTATCTAGAAAAAAAATCCCACAATATCTAAATTCTCACTATATAAACGAGGGTGATTGTTTACCAAACACTAACCAAATATATTATGTGAAATCTAACTAATAGTTCACTTGCTTCTAATTGGTATATTCTTTTCTCCATACTACTACAACTTTGTAACTTGATCGCATACTTTTTTTTACCATCTTATAATAATTTTAAAGGTTGAAGACTTCCAATCTCTTTGAGTCATTGACATTCTCAAGTTGTATCATTCAATAGAGAATTCAATACAATCACCCCATTTAATGGTAGATATCATAACAATTGATTTTTCCCATTCAGTCTGTCACTCCTCTGTTGTACCTTTTCATAACAAGTCCTAAATATAATATGCTTCTCCTTAAGATAGTGTGTACTTCCAAATGACATCTCTGTTTCCTATATCCTTTTATTAACCTCATGTTCATCCTTCAAGATAAAGCTTGTTGTTATGAAGAAAGATCTTCAAGATAAATTCACTAAAATTCTAGGCAAGACACTTTTATCAATGACTCCGCAACATTCATCAACTCTACTAATTATTATCGTCTATCCATGATCTCAGTTTAATGTGAAGAATCGTGATCTTTGTTCGCCTCAATCCCACGACAAAGGTCCATTTGATTAGGGTACATGAAGTGTTGAATAATTACTTGCAATACCTAAGTCTCACACTATATATGTATCTAAGTCTCATATTGCTATGGTTATGGATGTCCTATACCCAGAGGAACTCAAGCTCTGATACCATTTGTAACGGAACGGGTCGTGACGACCGGCGGAAGCATGCAATTATAGATCGCACGACCGAACCGTTATCGGAAACTTGCATGGTATTCAATGAGAAGATAAAATAATGATTAAAAAAAGCCCATTACTCTATAGAGTTCCTTTATTACATTCCAACAAGGAACATGCGAAATGAACTACGAAATAAAATAACATAACAATGTTCCAGTGGGCATAATGACATCCCTCATAAACAATCCCTCCATAGTCCGTACCGGTTCAACTTTACAAAGATGGGTAGTTTCCTTGAACTAGAAGTTAGATCACAACTCGTGCTCTCCTGAAAAAGACAACAACACATGTCGTGAGCTAATGCTCAGTATGTGCCGAGTTGGGGTCAAGCCAACTAGCGCGGAAAAACAAGTCTCCCTAAGCTAACTTTAAACAACTATAACATAATCTCTTACCTGTAATATTTTAACAAAACAACGATGCGATTTACACTATTATCTTACCGTAGGTAATATGTACCCGTTCTCATATATTATCACTGTGAGACTCATAATTCAAATAAACATGCATACGATGGGAATTCCTTCCGGATCCATCCATTAAAGCCATAATTTCATATATACTCTAAAAGTTTGCCATATTTGCATATATGCCTTAACATTTTCATAATTTTCACTTATACCCTCAGAATTTTTCTATAGTTGCATATATGCCCCAGAACAATCATAACACCTGCATAATGCCATTACTTGGCCATAGTTGCATACATGTGCCTTTGCAATTTCAGAAACTGTACATATACCATTGATTTGTTTAGTGGTTAAAGTGGTCTTGATTGTTAATCCTTAATGGCTTTGGTGGCTTTACCGCTGGCACAAGTTGTCCATGAACATACATGACAGTGTAGCTACAACTGTAGAGGACTTATCTTTCGCCTCAATCAGTTCTTTAAACCGTATGCCTCCTTAAGGCGTTGGCCCCTTTGGCCTACGATAATTGGACTCTAGAGGTGGCTCCCACCATTAAGTGTAGCACTTAGCTCCGCTTATCGTAATCATGCCATTATTTATTTTAAGGAAAATCCAATTCTTTTATTAATTTCCTTTTTCCATGCAATAGTGGTTCATTTTGAACGTTTCAATCCAATATCTTACCATCTGACTTGATAACTCCTATCAGCAACATTAAATATACACATATTATAAAAGTTATAGTTCTTTTATCTTTATTTCCTTTTCTATATAGTAAGAGTTGATGTAGATAGTTCGACTCCAATATTTTATTCAAAGAAAATGTAGGACTTAGATAACTTCAATAGTTATTTTTTATGCAATGCACATCCAAAGTCTCCTTATTAGCCGTGACAATAGATCACTTAATTGTTACCTACAGACTGTATCCAACTCCTTAATTTTGAGTAGATCTAACACGCTTCTTTCCTTATGCTATTATACTATAGAGATTTATTATTATGATTAACCAACCAATGAGTGATAGCTACCTAGATATAAATATAAGATACCCCTTGTCATCATATTTATCCTATATAAGGCAAAGCCATGACACTTACAGTATGTATACTATATACCCAACATGATGTTGATTTTTTTTTGTAGTTTACGTATCATATGGAATCAATAATATGGATCATGACCATTGGAGTAGTTCATGCTTATTATTAGGAGACGTTACATGGACTTTAGGATTTTAACATCATAATGATTACAGTAACAACCAAACAGGTGGATATTTTCATACTTAAGGGCCATCACGAGAGAAGCAACTATAATTATGCAATCACAGTGCCACATTATAGTAATTATCCTTACTTGTGAATATCCAAAATCTAACATAGCATAAGTGGAAGGTCACTACTGTTGGTAAATATTTTAATTCGAGTTGGATTTCGGAAGAGAGAATCTCTATAAACCTTTATGAACTGAATATATTGAGAAGGGAAATTTGTCATACAATTCTATGCTCATATGGAAACTAATCAGGAGATATTAGCACCATTTTCATCAATTTATTAGCACCACTATTCATCATGAAGAAGATTCGTCAATAAGATTTTGGCATAACGTTAAATACCTATTCCAGGTTATGCACATGGAAAACATAAATATTACATATAATCTGCATAACCGATAGAAAGCCTATAGATATTACTGCATGGTAACGGCATTCAAGTTTATCGTTAACCAACACAAAGAATCATCCATGCGACCTTATGAAATCGGATGTTTTGGCAACATAAAGATTTGAAAGTGAGCGTCAATCGTCCTTAAAGGCTTGACACATACATGTAGATGATCGTTATTTATACGAAAATCTAAACAGGAACATACGTTTATAAATCATATTCCGGGTTTATTCCTACGGTGTTCGACGCATACCTCAAGTTTTACAGATTGTATCCACTAGATTGCTACCCTTCTCTCCTTCTCTCGAGCCGACGTTCTCCTTCGTCGAATGGACGCAGCCTTCCCTTCGGTGAGGATAATTCTCCCGATGAGACCTCTCTTTCTAATCCTCCCTCTCTTCTTCTCTCTTTGAAAAAACGAGTGACGTGTTGGGATGGTAGGGGGATTTATGGAATTTTTTTGTGCCTCTCAATTGGGAAATCAATGGCCAATAAAACCCATTAAATTCTGAATTAAATCAATGATGGTAAATGTGGAAATAAAGGGAAAGTTTTGCTGGAAATTTTCAGCCGTTACAATCTACCACCGTTAAAAAAAATTTCGTCCTCGAAATTTCTTGGTAAGGAGACATACCGAAGATCGTTGATTTCCCTTGCATCTTTTTTTTCAACACTCTTCTTACTAATCTGAGCTTGGTCTAGTCCCAAAACCTAGTCATCGTCAACACTACTAAAACATGACGGTAACGTATAAGGTCTCCTATACAATCCTTCATAAGGAGCCATCTTGATACTCGTGGGATAGCTATTTAATATAAGAGAACCCAACTAACAGAAGATGTCTATCCCGACCATGTGTGACACCTGAGATGCGTACACTTAGCATATCTTTCAATATCATAATGATCCATTCTAGGTGACAGTTGGAATGTGGATGAAATTAAGTGATGAACTTTAATGGAGTACCCATAACATCTTGAGAGCTTTTCCATAATTAAAGCATATATCATTTGTTGCGATTTGACACTATTGATGATGAAATACCATGTATCTCGTTGTGTAATCTTGGAGATTGAGTAAGAAGTGATTGATTTGATTAATCGATATTCAATAACTCAAAACATTATGATAACCATGCTTCTTTTTCATGGATAGTTCAGTGACAAGATCCATCATGATATGCTCTCACCTCCATTATAGTATCTCCAAGCATTGAATATGACTTATTGTTTCATAATGTCTAATCCCAATATGTTGGTATACTGGGCATTTGGAAACAAATCCACAATGTCTATCTTCATTGTTGGCCATCCCAAATTTTGTGAGGTATCTGTGAACATTTTTACCGTGCTTGGATGGATAGTATGCGTCAATTTATGAGCTTCATATAGGATCTCTGACATAACTAATTGCCACATAAAGTCCAAGGTCTATCATAGTATTTCACATTTTCGTCGATCACAATTATACAAATGAATTGTTCTTTCTTGGGCATTTCAATTATTCTTGAAAGATCGGGATCTTTTTCTGCTAACTTAATCCTTCAAATTACCTAAAATATTTCTCACTGTATCGACAATGTCACCAATCTATTAGAGAAAATATCATAACTGCTAACTCTAAGTCATGAGTAGGATACTCCAAGTGAAAAGTTGGATGGTTAATCTCTTGTGATCTTAATTGATGTGATGTATATTCAATACCGTTTCATAAAGATATCGTAGTTTCTTTGCCAGAAATATTAAAGTGAACTAAAATCCTCTAGTGCGTAATAATAAGTTTCAGATCAGAACTTCAATCACACTCCTATAAATGTAAAAACTTCGCATTCTTTCTAATGATGTTTGCCATTGCTATTGCAAAATCTAAGGAAAATCTACATGAATCACCAATATATCTTGCCAACATAGAAATCTCTGCATCTCTAGAATATTTATCCTCAAACTACACGGCAATAAAACTTTAATCTTGTATAGGTTAGCTTCAATGCCATATATGAATATGAGATGATTGTCCAAAACTTTTCAGAGGACTTTATTTTAAGATAAGGCTGGCAAAGATTTCGAATACTATACTGATATATATATTTGGTGTTTATCTACAACGTAGGAGTATTAAAAAAATCCTCTTTGGTGTGACCATAAATTTATCAAGGTGTTCTCGAAAGATCCTTTAGTAAGCTTTATAAAAGTTGTGAATATCCATCCCATATGTCATCACATTTCAATAGTGAATGCGACGACTATAACTTGTTTTTCTTTTCTCAAAGAGTACAAATACATCTTTATGGAGAAATATCGTGTCACAAAAAAACAAACTTGCTTATATAGTCGTTATTGTAACTGATTCTTTAATCCTTTAAATCCAAGATATGCATGAGGAGCTTCCGAAAGCGATGTAGTTTTTGGAATACTATCAACGAGTAAATGCACTTGTCAACAAGAAGGAAATCTCAAATAATCATCTGGAAATGTATCTAGAAAAAAAATCCCACAATATCTAAATTCTCACTATATAAACGAGGGTGATTGTTTACCAAACACTAACCAAATATATTATGTGAAATCTAACTAATAGTTCACTTGCTTCTAATTGGTATATTCTTTTCTCCATACTACTCCAACTTTGTAACTTGATCGCATACTTTTTTTACCATCTTATAATAATTTTAAAGGTTGAAGACTTCCAATCTCTTTGAGTCATTGACATTCTCAAGTTGTATCATTCAATAGAGAATTCAATACAATCACCCCATTTAATGGTAGATATCATAACAATTGATTTTTCTCATTCAGTCTGTCACTCCTCTGTTGTACCTTTTCATAACAAGTCCTAAATATAATATGCTTCTCCTTAAGATAGTGTGTACTTCCAAATGACATCTCTGTTTCCTATATCCTTTTCTTAACCTCATGTTCATCCTTCAAGATGAAGCTTGTTGTTATGAAGAAAGATCTTCAAGATAAATTCACTAAAATTCTAGGCAAGACACTTTTATCAATGACTCCTCAACATTCATCAACTCTACTAATTATTATCGTCTATCCATGATCTCAGTTTAATGTGAAGAATCGTGATCTTTGTTCGCCTCAATCCCACGACAAAGGTCCATTTGATTAGGGTACATGAAGTGTTGAATAATTACTTGCAATACCTAAGTCTCACACTATATATGTATCTAAGTCTCATATTGCTATGGTTATGGATGTCCTATACCCAGAGGAACTCAAGCTCTGATACCATTTGTAACGGAACGGGTCGTGACGACCGACGGAAGCATGCAATTATAGATCGCACGGCCGAACCGTTATCGGAAACTTGCATGGTATTCTATGAGAAGATAAAATAATGATTAAAAAAAACCCATTACTCTATAGAGTTCCTTTATTACATTCCAACAAGGAAAATGCGAAATGAACTACGAAATAAAATAACATAACAATGTTCCAGTGGGCATAATGACATCTCTCATAAACAATCCCTCCATAGTCCGTACCGGTTCAACTTTACAAAGATGGGTAGTTTCCTTGAACTAGAAGTTAGATCACAACTCGTGCTCTCCTGAAAAAGACAACAACACATGTCGTGAGCTAACGCTCAGTATGTGCCGAGTTGGGGTCAAGCCAACTAGCGCGGAAAAACAAGTCTCCCTAAGCTAACTTTAAACCACTATAACATAATCTCTTACCTGTAATATTTTAACAAAACAACGATACGATTTACACTATTATCTTACCGCAGGTAATATGTACCCGTTCTCATATATTATCCCTGTGAGACTCATAATTCAAATAAACATGCATACGATGGGAATTCCTTCCGGATCCATCCATTAAAGCCATAATTTCATATATACTCTAAAAGTTTGCCATATTTGCATATATGCCTTAACATTTTCATAATTTTCACTTATACCCTCAGAATTTTTCTATAGTTGCATATATGCCCCAGAACAATCATAACACCTGCATAATGCCATTACTTGGCCATAGTTGCATACATGTGCCTTTGCAATTTCAGAAACTATACATATACCATTGATTTGTTTAGTGGTTAAAGTGGTCTTGATTGTTAATCCTTAATGGCTTTGGTGGCTTTACCGCTGGCACAAGCGGTCCATGAACATACATGACAGTGTAGCTACAACTGTAGAGGACTTATCTTTCGCCTCAATCAGTTCTTTAAACCGTATGCCTCCTTAAGGCGTTGGCCCCTTTGGCCTACGATAATTGGACTCTAGAGGTGGCTCCCACCATTAAGTGTAGCACTTAGCTCCGCTTATCGTAATCATGCCATTATTTATTTTAAGGAAAATCCAATTCTTTTATTAATTTCCTTTTTCCATGCAATAGTGGTTCATTTTGAACGTTTCAATCCAATATCTTACCATCTGACTTGATAACTCCTATCAGCAACATTAAATATACACATATTATAAAAGTTATAGTTCTTTTAACTTTATTTCCTTTTCTATACAGTAAGAGTTGATGTAGATACTTCGACTCCAATATTTTATTCGAAGAAAATGTAGGACTTAGATAACTTCAATAGTTATTTTTTATGCAATGCACATCCAAAGTCTCCTTATTAGCCGTGACAATAGATCACTCAATTGTTACCTACAGACTGTATCCAACTCCTTAATTTTGAGTAGATCTAACACGCTTCTTTCCTTATGCTATTATACTATGGAGATTTATTATTATGATTAACCAACCAATGAGTGATAGCTACCTAGATATAAATATAAGCTACCCCTTGTCATCATATTTATCCTATATAAGGCAAAGCCATGACACTTACAGTATGTATACTATATACCCAACATGATGTTTTTTTTTGTAGTTTACGAATCATATGGAATCAATAATATGGATCATGACCACTGGAGTAGTTCATGCTTATTATTAGGAGACGTTACATGGACTTTAGGATTTTAACATCATAATGATTACAGTAACAACCAAACAGGTGGATATTTTCATACTTAAGGGCCATCACGAGAGATGCAACTATAATTATGCAATCACAGTGCCACATTATAGTAATTATCCTTACTTGTGAATATCCAAAATCTAACATAGCATAAGTGGAAGGTCTCTACTGTTGGTAAATATTTTAATTCGAGTTGGATTTCGGAAGAGAGAATCTCTATCAACCTTTATGAACTGAATATATTGAGAAGGGAAATTTGTCATACAATTCTATGCTCATATGGAAACTAATCAGGAGATATTAGCACCATTTTCATCAATTTATTAGCACCACTATTCATCATGAAGAAGATTCGTCAATAATATTTTGGCATAACGTTAAATACCTATTCCAGGTTATGCACATGGAAAACATAAATATTACATATAATCTGCATAACCGATAGAAAGCCTATAGATATTACTGCATGGTAACGGCATTCACGTTTATCGTTAACCAACACAAAGAATCATCCATGCGACCTTATGAAATCGGATGTTTTGGCAACATAAAGATTTGAAAGTGAACGTCAATCGTCCTTAAAGGCTCGACACATACATGTAGATGATCGTTATTTATACGAAAATCTAAACAGGAACACACGTTTATAAATCATATTCCGGGTTTATTCTTACGGTGTTCGACACATACCTCAAGTTTGACAGATTGTATCCACTAGATTGCTACCCTTCTCTCCTTCTCTCGAGCCGACGTTCTCCTCCGTCGAATTGACGCAGCCTTCCCTTCGGTGAGGATAATTCTCCCGATGAGACCTCTCTTTCTAATCCTCCCTCTCTTCTTCTCTCTTTGAAAAAACGAGTGACGTGTTGGGATGGTAGGGGGATTTATGGAATTTTTTTGTGCCTCTCAATTGGGAAATCAATGGCCAATAAAACCCATTAATTTCCGAATTAAATCAATGATGGTAAATGTGGAAATAAAAGGAAAGTTTTGCTGGAAATTTTCAGCCGTTACAGTGTGCAATGCTCAAAGCTTTTTCTAGACCAAAGAATAAGCGTTAGACGTTGATGGTCACCTAGAAAATTTGCCTAAAAATACAGGAATGGATAACAGCCAGATGTCTCAATTTTTTCTACCAAGAGCTCTAGTCCTCGAACGCATATTGAATTACATTTTCAATATAATGCTTAGCAGATACGAACACCTTCCCACAAAATCACAAAGAGTCCATATTTTGCAAAAGGCCTAAATCATTCCACTCTTTTCATTTGCTCTACCTACCATGCTTCCATCTCTTAACCTTCTCTAAGTATGCGTTTGGTTGGTGGGTTTTCTGGGGGTTATCTTGGGGTGGGTAACCCGTTTTTGTTTTAGTGTGTTTGGTTGGTGGGTTAAGGGTTTGGAGGGTTTGCGTGATGTGATTGTATTGGAATTTGAAAAAGTTGATAGTTATTATGATATGATTGTATTGAAATTTGAAAAAGTGGGTGGTTGTTGTGATGTGATTGTATTGAAGTTTGAAATAGTGAGTATAAGTTGAGTATTTTATGATTTTTAGATGATATGATGGTATAATATATAATTTTTTTATGGGAAGTGGGTGGACCCCACTAGTGGGTTAAAAATGAGGGTTTTGGGGGATTACCCACCCAAAGTGGAGGGTAACCCCCAATCCGAACAGGCCCTAAAGGAATGAAAAATTTAAAGTCAGTGATATTTAATACAACGCCAAATCTTGTACATACATCTCTTGAGAAAGAACATCGAAGGAAAAGAAGCTCCACATTCTCCCATGTGTTAGTGCAAGATAGATAACAGGCTTCACCTAATGGATCACATCACCGCCAATGTACATTGGAGTCAAACAATTTCCTTTAAGTAACCAAATAAGAATTTTGACCCTAATCAGGAATCTGGCCTTCAAAATGCATCTGCAATCTTGGACAAATGATGAGTCAAGCATGACTGGCCTCTTCAGCTGAACCCATGGTTTTAAAAAGTACGCCTCAAGGTGTTGAGGCATACACCTCGAGGCGATTTTCTCAAGCAGCCCATGTGAGGTGTGCACCTCGAGGTGCTGAGGCGGTCCTCGAGGTGCCACCTCATACTGCACATGTTTGGTACCTGATTTTATATATTTTATATATTAATATTTATGATATCTTAAGTATAATATTAATTATTAACCATTTAATTTGTTATATACTCGTATATATTTATGCTATATCCAAAAATGGTGTTAGTCATATAAAATTCATTTCGGAATGGGGGTACTCCCCCCATGCAACCCCCGCAGGGGGACCACACCTACTCCCCCACCCCCAACACCCGCAGAGGCTCATGCTGGTAGGGTATGGTGCGAAAGGGGGTGCATACAACAGTTAACTGGATTTAGCAAATCGGATGGTTAGGATTTAAAGCATGTCAACAATATGTGTGTGTTAGCCATATAACATATATAATACAACATAAACATATTGTATGTTGTGTATGTTAATAATATATCTTAGTTACATAATTTTGCTTCCCTCGGGCATATAAAGGGCGGTATTGTATATCGACGAGAACTTCACTCCACCAACATAAATGGAGGTCATAATAAGCTTAACATTGTATACGGATGACAATACGAGTTAAAATTCAAAGCAAAAAGCAAATCATGCAAGGAATATTACGTATTCTCGTGTTCATAACATATATGATGAATATGTTGGGTTTGAATATATAAATTTATGACTTTATACATATATAAGTATACTTTATGCATATTTTCCTATATAGATCGAGGCTTGAGCCTCGAGGCTTACGCCTCACCTCGTCAAGGGAAAACCGCCTCAATCCGCCTCACATTTTTTAAAACCATGGTTGCACCATCTTTAAACAACAAAAACCAAGAAGTCATCCCATCACATTCCGAAAAAGCTATGAACACCGTCCCACCATACCAATCCCCCAAGAAAGAACATTAAGTTTCAAAAATCTGCATAGTGACCACCTGAAAGTAGGGAACTGAAGATGGGAGCACAAACACCCTAGTCATCAATTGAACGCAACCCCTACTCTACCACCAATTACTGAAAGTCCACTGCAATATACATCAGCCTAGGACAAACTTCCCCAGGCAACCCATCCCTCAACCAATTGGCCACCCAAAAACAAAAACTAGTGTTCTCTCCTCTCTTCTGCTTAATAAAGTTGGCAACTTGGGGAGTCACACCCATAATTCATGAACAAGCTCTTGCAACCTGAGAATTTAAACCCATGTGACTAGCATCTACCTCATCTACCTGTAATAGGTTTTTTTTGTGGAGATGTTATCGCCGAAGACATGTGGCAGATGTGCATGATCAGACAAAGGTTTCAAAAGGTTCCGCATTGCTGCCACCAAGCTCAGCCACATAAAGCAACAATTTGGTACCTTTAACAAAGTTCAATTAGTTTTTCCAAAAAGAGCTCTAGCTGGAAAACACTTAGACGTCATGTAAAGAGAATGTAGGCTCCCATCCCAAAAACAATGGCTCATTTTTTCTCAAGCATGCATCATGTATATTAGTGTCGTTTCTTTTTTTTAACCAAAACAGGGGGAAACACGATAAAGTGTCCACCTCGGAGATATTATTAAGGGATAAACGGAGATTACAAGAATACGTACAATGTCCAGCATTCCAGAAGAATCCTACCATGAAAGATAACATTTTCAAAATAAAAGCACTGAGAAGAGAAAGTAGAACCATTATGGGCCAACCAGATAGCCTAGAGCAAAGCAGTAGGATCCAGGAGTTCTTCCCTGGGGCGCTTATGCCTAGCCTTAAACAGGGAATACCAGAAAAGTTCCAGATTCTGGAGATTTAACCGATTAATACCAAACTCAGACCAAAGTAGAGCAGACTTCATACAATGAAAGAAGAGACGCTCCACCGTTTCGATATGTGTTTCGCAAAGGGAGCATCTATGAGATACAGTACATATAATCCTTTCACATCGATCCATTGTCATAATTCGTCTTATGTGCATCAACCACGGGAAAAAATAAATTCTTGTGGGAAGTTTAAGACTCCAAATAAACTTGGAAATACAGTTCATATCACTCGTCCAGGGGGAGGCTTAGAGATAGTGAAATAAGCCCTCTTTACCAAGAAATCGTTATCCTTCCGGACCCAGTGGTCGTGCCCAGAGGAAGGACACTTAAGTTGTCTAAACGACTCAAGAAGCAAGTGATATTCTTCAATTCGTTGGTCTGAAAAGTCTGACAAGAAGTAAGGCATCCGATTTCATCCACCCAGCAATCCAAAACTCTGACAAGAAGTAAGGCATCACGATTAGCAGCCAAATCAGAGATGCGGGGAAATATGGAGGAGAAAGGAGCATGCCACGACCAGTTATCCGTCCAGAAAGCAAAAGAAGTACCATCTCCCAGAACCGATCTGAAGAGCTCCTGGAAGCGAGACATCACAGAGCTGATACCTTTCCAAAGAGCTGAAGGATGAGGGAAAGTTTGTTGAGACAAACTGCTATGGGATCCAGCATTATAAATTTTGCGAATAAGGCAGCATCATAGATTGTCATTTCTACCCCAGATTCTGCTCACCCACTTGAGGAGGAGAGCATCGTTCATGGAGTCAAGGCAGGATATCCCAAGGCCTCCCACTGCCTTTGGGAGAGTAACAATCTCCCAATCCACAAGGTGCGGACCCGAACCCTCCTGACCACTTTTTTTGGAAACCATTCCTGACCACTTTTGCCCCATAGAAATCGTCGCAAGAGCCACTCCATATGATGTCTAATGCCAACAAGGAGAAGCCAGTGATAGCAAACAGAACCGCATGTAACAAGATCAAACAACCACAAAGGGAAAGAATAGTCGCTTTCCATCCCGTTAATCTTCTTTCCATCTTCTCAATGACAACCAGCTAATCAGATAACTTGAGCCTCCCAGCAGAGAGGGGCAGGCCCAAGTATCGTATGGGAAGAGAGCCATTTGTCGTACCAAGCTCATCACACCATTCTTGAGCCTCATGAATAGACATTCCAAAAGAAATAGCCTTCGACTTGGCATGGTTAAGAACCAGACCTGACATCTCCCCAAAGATTTCCAATGGGGTTGTATCATTAGCCATTACTGTCTCCCATGAAGAAGATAGTATCATCAGCATGCTGCATAAGAGGGATAGAGATACCAAAAGAGTTGTAACCAGCTAATAGGTCACTTGCCAGCATCCGCTCCACCATTGATGCAGCGTGAAATAAATAAATAGGGTTTAAATATTGTCCGCTAATTAAAATCAAATTAATTTATGTTTTGTTGAATCTGTTGCAATTTTATTTTAAATAAATTTTATTTTAAATAAAGAGAATGAATGCAATCCCAAATCAAATTAGTTAGTCGGTTAAAGAAATTAAGAGTTCAAATTAGGATTTTCTTTTATCTGATCCTTTTTCTATTCTTGTAACACATACATCCTATATAAAGGGGATGATAGTCCAATGTTTTGTTCATTCACTTCAGAGTCTATTAACTTTGAAATTTTATCTCATATCTCTCCCTCTTCTCTCTTCTCCCTTTATGCAATCTCCGTGATTCTCTTCCCCAAATCCCTCGCATCCAGCGAGCCTTCTCTTCTTCCTCCCTCCAATTTCTTCCACCAAATATATATCCACCATCAAATTTAATTTTTATCGCCACTGTATATTTCCATTTGCATCGATTGGTATCAGATCCTATTAATGCAATTGATGCAAATTGGCTGATGCGGCGTGAAATAAATAAATAGGATTTACATTTCGTCTGTTAATTAAAGTCGGATTAATTTTACATTGTATTGAGTCCGTTGTAAGTTTACTTTATGTAAAAAGATCGCGTATATCTCAAATCATATTAGTTAGTCAGTTATATTTACATTTAGTCCATTAGAGATCTTTAGAGTTCAAATTAGGATTTTATTTTATTTGATCCTTTTTCTATTTTTTTAACCCATCCCACCTATATGAAGGAGATGGTAGTCTAATTTTTTATTCATTCAATTCAGAGTCAATAAAATTTGAGATTATCTCTTATCCCTCCCTTTTCTCTCTTTTCCCTCAACGTGATCTCCCTGATTCACTTCCTCATATCTCTCGCATCCAACGAGCCTTCTCTTCTTCCTCTCGCCAATTTCTTCCACCAAATATATTTCCACCATCAAATCTAATTTTTTTCATCGTTGCAAAATTCCATTTTCATCAATTGGTTTCAGAGCATGGCCTACAGATCATCCTCCCAATCTGATGATATATACAAATGTTCGCGAAGGCATGCAATGAAAGACTATCGTTCGTCGGAACGCAAACAACGAGTCAATGAAGCCTACAACAAAAGTTGATGTCCATATTGCTCGAATTTCAATCAAATCTATGGAATTTAATTGCAAATTTTCAGATCATGAGCACCGCAGGTCGAAATCTCTCGTCGTCAAAGTTGTTATCCTAGTTATCGAGGAAGAAGAATAAGAAAAAAAGAAGCGATGATGTTCTGCTTGTTGTCCAGCAAAATTCCGACCGACCTACGCTGGTGGAATCGATTCCACCGACATCCGCAACCCTCTCGTGGGTTCCCTATACCAACCCCCCAACACCCTCGCAGGTCCCTTCCACCATCAAAATCGCCCACACAGTTGCTGTCTACGCAGATCTGTAAGCTCCAACCGCACTGAATCTTGCTCCCGCGACATCGATCGCTCCATCTACAACCCTCCATCACCACCTACTCCATCCCCCCTCCGACGAACCCAACACCCATGCCTCCTTCTCCGCCACTATAGCCAGTCTCCTATGCTCCCGAAGCACCCCTGCAACTCCTCCAACCCTTCTGCCACCACCACTTTCCAACAAAAACTCCAACCCCCGCCGCCTAGGGATGAGCATTAGGTTGGGTCGGCCCGACCCAGCCCAAAGCCCAGTCCAAAAAGCACAGTCCGATCCAAGCCCAAACGAATATTGGGTCGGGCTTGGGCCCAATATTTAGGCCCGAAATTTTTTTGGGCCAAGCTCAGTCTTGTTCGGCCGAGCCCGACCCGACCCAAGGGCTCGACCCGAAGAGGGCCCGAACCTTAATGTATTCTACACACCTGGAAACTCTAACTTGTTGCATGCACACTCTGTTTATGTATCTTGCCTTCATATACGATTTATAAATCAAGAAAGTCAGGTATGAGACATATGAGTTGATGATCATTGTATTTCAATTCAGAATTAATTTTCCTTAATTAGTCTATGGTTTAGATTCTGCTGGTTAATCTTGAATTTCTTAGTGTTTGTTTTTTTTCCATCAGAATATTTTCTATTATTGAACCTTTACCCAATATGAGTATTATACCCATTTTTTAACATGTAGTGTATGGTGCACCTATTGTTGTTAACCATGTAAGTTTGGTTCACTCTTTCAATTTCTGCAATGAGAGACGTTTATGTTATCTAACATTGAGTGCACTCGTATATAACGAGAAATCATCTCCGATAGAATTGAGTTTTAGTTGTTTCACATATATTATGGCATAGGTTTTAAACAATTTTAGCTCGTCTAACTTAAATTGAGATTGATTTTAAACAAAAACTCAAAGTTGATAATCTATAATGGGTGGAATTGAGCCAGGTCGGGCTGGGCTTGGGCCGAACCCAAGAAAATTTTGCGAGCCTAGATCTAACCCAAGGCCCTAAGTTTTTAAATGGGCTTGGGCTAGAGCCCGGCCCATGCTCATTCCTACCGCCCCTACCTACAACCGCACCACTATTGTACCGACCTCATCTCTCGATGGAGCCATGCTCGCGTGAGCCTCGCCATCACCTTGCAGGCATCCGACGAACCACTTCTTCATCCCTCCAACAACGCCGCCACCATGGAAATAACGACGCCACCATTATTGGGTTCAGATAACACCCTAACGAGAGGCAAGAAGGCCTCTTTCGATTGCTTGATTCCCAAAAGAAGAGGCGCCAATATCTCTTGGAAAGTTTACAAAAGGTGCTCCTCACGAAAAACCCCTTTATAAAAAGGTTAGACTCGGTGGAAAAGTAAAAGTGAGAATTATTTTAAGAGAAGGGGTAGAAAAATTGTAGAGGGATGCCATCCAATTGAGAAGAACTACAAATGTAATGCTAGATTACGAAAAAAAGATACGCAAGTGGGATGGATTGTTAATAATTCAACATAAATTCTATGATACCACACCCGATAAACAAGCCAATCATTAAGAGATGAGTTTTTCAAAGTGGCCTAGAGCAGATGCAGCATTAAATAAATAAATATGGTTTAAATTTTGTTCGTTAATTAGAGTCAAATTAATTTTATGTTTTATTGAGTCTGTTGCAATATTCTTTTAAATAAAGAGATCATGTGTGATCTCAAATCAAATTAGTTAGTCAGTTAGAGATATTTAGAGTCCAAATTAGGATTTTCTTTTATTTGATTTTTTTCCTATTTTGTAATCCACCCCTCCTATATAAAGGGGATGGTAGTCCACTGTTTTATTTATTCAATTCATGGTCAATTAAATTTGAGATTTCATCTCCTACCTCTCCCTCTTCTCTCTTCTCTCTTCTCCCTCCATGTGATCTCCACAATTCGCTTCCCCAAATCCCTCGATTCCAACGAGCCTTCTCTTCTTCCTCCCTCTAATTTCTTCCACCAAATATATTTCCACCATCAAAATTATTTTTTCTCACTATTGCAAATGTTCATTTGCATCAACCAAGCACCTAAGGATATCAGCCGCAATGACAAAAAGCATATGCGCAATGGGACATCACTGACGAACACCATGTTGTAGTTTGAAATAGCCACCTCTAGGGTGACCGTTGATAATCACATAATATGAAGTCGTGATGACACAACGCTTCATCCAAGAGATATAGATGTCTGAGAAACCTCTGCGACAAAGGGTCATTCATAAGAAGCGTCAATCAATTGTACTACGTGTCTTATTGAAATCCACCTTCCACATGATATCCTTAGTTTTTTTTCTTTTTCTGCGATAACCTTCGTGGCCACAGCCAAGCTATCAGAAATCTGCCTATAAGGAATAAAGGCAGATTGTAGCTGAGAGAAAATGGCAGCTAACACCCATTTAAGTCTGATTGCAAGGACCTTGGCCAGAATCAAATTGATAACGTTAGAGAGAGCGATAGGACGGAAGTCGTGATGACAAACGAATATTGGGTCGGGCTTGGGCCCAATATTTAGGCCCAAAATTTTGGGGGTGAGCTCGGGCTTGGCTCGGCCAGCCCGACCCGGCCCAAGGGCTTGGCCCGAAGAGGGCCCGAACCTTCATGTATCCTACACTCCTGGAAACTCTAATTTGTTGCATGCACACTCTGTTCATGCATCTTGTCTTCATATACGGTTTATAAATCAAGAAAGTCAGGTATGAGACATATGAGTTGATGATCATTGTATTTCAATTCAGAATTAATTTTCCTTAATTAGTCTATGGATTAGATTCTGCTGGTTATTCTTGAATTTCTTGGTGTTTATTTTTTTCATCTGAATATTATATATTATTGAACCTTTACCCAATATGGGCATTATGCCCATTTTTTAACCTGTAGTGTCTGGTGCACCTGTTGTTGTTAACCGTGTAAGTTTGGTTCACTCCTTCAATTTCTATAATGAGAGATGTTTATGTTATCTAACATTGAGTGCACTTGTATTAAACGAGAAATCATCACATATAGAATTGTGTTTTAGTTGTTTCACAAGTATTATGGCATAGGTTTTAAACAATTTTAGCTCGTCTAACTTGAATTGAGATTGATTTTAAACAAAAACTCAAAGTAAATAATCTATAATGGGTGGAGTTGGGCCGGGTCGGCCCAAGCCCGGCCCATAGGAATCGGGTCGAGGCTGGGCTTTGGTCGAACCCAAAAAAATTTTGCAAGCCTAGATCTGACCCAAGGCCCGAAGTTTTTAAATGGACTTGGCTTGGGTCCTTTAGAGCCCGGCTAGGGATGCAAACAGTCGGATACGGATATGGATACAAGTATTACCATATCCTTATCCGTTTTTTAATACGAATACGGATGCGGACACGGATATTGACGGATATTAAAACTATCTTACCATATCCTTAAAAGACGGATACGGATGTAAAACGGATACTGATCGCATACAAGTAATGTTAGAAATACTCTATAGAATCGACTTAAATATATAAGAATTGGAAGGAAAACACATGATATTAATTTACTAAATGTATTTATATTATACAAATTATATAAATATGGTAAAAGGAGGTAGAGAATTATATTATATATGGTTAAAAATAAATCTATGACTATATTTATATACAAAACGGATATACGGATACGGATGTTTGCAGATATCAAAACGATATCCATATCCGTATCCATTTTAAAAAGGATACGGATGCGGATGTCAAAATCTGTATAAAACGGATAGGGTGACAGATCGGATACGGATATATCCGTATCCGTTTGCATCCCTAAGCCTGGCCCATGCTCATCCCTATTACCGCCCTTACCTACAACTGCACCACTACCAAGCCGACCTCATCTCCCGATAAAGCCATGCTCGTGTGAGCCTCGCCATCACCTTGCAGGCATCTGGCGAACCTCTTCTTCATCCCTCCAACAACACCGCCACCATTATTGGGTTTCGATAACAAACCCTAACGAGAGGCAAGAAGGCCTCTTTTGATTGCTTGATTCCCAAGAGAAGAGATGCCAATATCTCTTGGAAAGTTTACAAAGGTGCTCTTCACGAAAAAAACCCTTTATAAAAAGATTAGACTTGGTGGAAAAATAAAAGTGAGAATTATTTCAAGAGAAGAGGTAGAAAAATTGCAGAGGGATGCCATCCAATTGAGAAGAACTACAAATGTAATGCTGGATTACGAAAAAAGATACGCAATTGGGATGGATTGTTAACAATTCAACATGAATTCTACGATACCACACCCGATAAACAAGCCAATCATCAAGAGATGAGTTTTTCAAAGTGGCGTAGAGTTGTGCAGCATTAAATAAATAAATATGGTTTAAATTTTGTTCGTTAATTAGAGTTAAATTAATTTTATGTTTTATTGAGTCTGTTACAATATTATTTTAAATAAAGAGATCGTGTGTGATCGTAAATCAAATTAGTTAGTCAATTAGAGATATTTAGAATCCAAACTAGGATTTTCTTTTATTTGATCTTTTTCCTATTTTGTAACCCACCCCTCCTACATAAACGGGACTGTAGTCCACTGTTTTATTTATTCAATTCATATTCAATTAAATTTGAGATTTTATCTCCTACCTCTCCCTCTTCTCTCTTCTCTCCTCTCTTCTCCCTCCATGTGATCTCTACGATTCGCTTCCCCAAATCCCTCGATTCCAGCGAGCCTTCTCTTCTTCCTCCCTCTAATTTCTTCCACCAAATATATTTCCACCATCAAAATTAATTTTTTTCACCGTTGCAAATGTCCATTTGCATCAACCAAACACCTAAGGATATCAGCAGCAATGACAAAAAGCATAGGCGCAATGGGACATTACTGACGGACACCATGTTGTAGTTTGAAATAGCCGCCTTTAGGGCGACTGTTGATAATCACATAATATGAAGTCGTGATGACACAACGTTTCATCCAAGAGATACAGAGGTCTGAGAAACCTCTGCGACAAAGGGTCATTCATAAGAAGCGTCAATCAATTGTATCACTCGTCTTAGTGAAATCCACCTTCCACATGAAACTCTTAGTTTTTTTCTCTTTTTCTGCGATAACCTTCGTGGCCATAGCCAAGCTATCAGAAATCTGCATGTAAGGAATAAAGGCATATTGGAGCTAAGAGACAATGGGAGCTAACACCCATTTAAGTCTGATTGCAAGAACCTTGGCCACAATCAAATAGATAAGGTTGGAGAGAGCGATAGGACAGAAGTCCTTAATTCTCTCAGAGTTCTCCGTCTTAGATAATAGGAAAATGAGCACCTTATTTAGCTTTTCGAATCCTCCATTTTCTCTTGAGAATTCCTTCACCATCTCAATAATGCCTGCACCAACAACCTGCCAAAATTCACAAAAGAAAGAGATCGAGAAGCCATCCATTCCACAACTCTCTTTTTATCTTCTGCCACAATAACTTGATGTGATGTCACTCTAGTAATGAGCTCGTCCTCAGGTCCCTGGTGTCCTCCAAGTGATCTAAGCAGTTCACCTCATTCTCTGCCTCCACATGACTAGCACACGTATGGATTCACGAACCTTCTTATTGAAATAGCACAGTCGCTTGTGCAAGGAGACCAGTTTCTGATCAAGTTTATTTGTTGATGAGCCAGCCACAACAGTAAAGGGCCAATGATTTGCAAGCAGTTCTTTGAATCCCTCTTCAAGCATCCAGGAGCGTTCAAATCTAAAGAATCCCCAACCTGGAGAAGATTCTCCCGTGTGCCAGACCAGCGAAGTATGGTCAGATCTAGTACGGGAACACGAGAACATGGTGGATAAAGGAAAGGCATCCAAAAGCTTCGTGGAAGCCAAAAATCAGTCAATACATGAACACGAACCCGAGTTTCTCTAAGTATATTTAGTATTGGTTGCAACAAGAACCTCCAGCTCATGATCACTAATAAGGCCCCCGAAGTCAATCTTTAAAGCTCGCCCCGGATATATAGTATGAGTTGGCCTCGTAGCTAGGCTTGAGACTCGCTGGTCTCCGAGAGTAGGCTTCTTTCCCGTCTAAGCCCGTGGTGCCAGCGGATGCAGTGACTTCTGGATGGAGGAAGCAGTAAGAAAGACCTCAAAAAGGACGACCCGAGGAGAGGAGGGTAACACTGAAATCCCCTCCGATAAGCCAAGCAGCCCCCGGAAAGATGTTTCTCGCATCTCAAAAGTCCTCCCAAAGCTCTGATCTGAAATTATGCGAGCAGGGGACGTATACGCAGGTATTAGTGCCATTTCTTGCATATATGTGGTGAAATATGCACCTTACTATTAGTTTACATACCTCTTTGCCTAGAAATAGCAACACCGTAATGAGCTTAGAAATACATACTATAATTTCCAGCATTCTATGTTGATAGGTTTGGTTTGCATTCAGAACCATTATATGGTGCAAACCTATGTGCTGGTGGTTGCTCATATGGCAGTTTTTGTTTTAAAAAAATGTATACTCTGAAAACAATGCTTGTTTCCAAGCATGATCTCGTACATTTGACTAAAAGCAAACTATTGGGACTATGGATATCATGCAAATACAGTCTTCAAAATTGGAATTAAAATCCGGTATGTTATTCCGGTTTTCTTGATTTACATCATAATTGAGTTTCCACAAAAAAAAACATCTTACTCTACCTATAAGGTAAATATAAATCTGTGTATTTAATATTATACCCATATAGAAAAGCAAATCACTAATGCAAACAAGAAGTCAACCAGGGAAAAAGATGCCAACTCACCCTGGCACGCATAGCAACAGCACGACCACGACCAACTCCAAGAGAGGAGCCTTTTCCCTGGATAAATACCACACAAACTATTACAACAAATTGTTAAACAAAATTAATTTTTATGCCAGAATACATAGGTGTGTACCTTGATTCTGGCATCCAAGCGTTTAAACATCGGTGCATTTTTCAGCATGTCGGGTATCACCATGAACCTAATGAGTACATGTCGAGATGCAAAAATTAGACATAAAGGGAAGCTCTTAAACCTTTTTCCATTGCAAATTGTATTGTAGCCTTTTCATTTTTCCCTTGCAAATTGTACTACGTCAACTTTCAGTTGTATGTATGAATATTTTGGAGGCAAAAGAGCATACCTCGCTTTGCTTCCCCTAATGAAAACATGTTCAAGCTGAGATACTTTCCCATCCTGAGAGAGAGAGAGAGAGATAGAGTATATGAATGACAGTGAACTACAAATATTCCAAAATCAAGTTAATATGATCCAGTTTTCGACAATAAGAAATCAGCAAATATTGAGTTGAAAACTTCAGTCCCAGAGGCCTCTTTAATGGTTCCCTGAGATGAAGTAACCAAAAGGGAGTGACTCAAAAATATTTACATCGAATTCGATGCGCATATGAGTTCGAAACTTTGATTACCCTGTAAGAATAACATACCGTGGCGAGGTATATACCATCGTATGTGCATAAGACCACAGTACACATGTCTGAATAGATGATCAGATACAAGTAATTGAGTAGGCATAACAGATATATGGAGTAAACATTACACAAAAGTGAATCTATAGAAATCAGTTTTGTGTATATAAATCTAAATTAAACTATCAGCAATTCTAGGAATGGAGTGCAGGGGTTCAAAATCACATATCCATAGTTATACAAATACTCAAAAAGCATTCAACACTACCATACAGTCATGTTACACCAAAATAACCTTTTTTCCCTAAAAGCCTCTGAACATTAGATATTAATGGCCAACCATAGATTCTATTTCTATTTAAAAAAAACTACAATCGAGATTAGAAAAAATAAGAACACTAAGAACACCCTCCTAGGTACAATAATAATATAAAGTTTGTATCACATTATTAAGATGCGGTCTACCAGACCTAAAAGGATCAGTATTCCGAACAGCAATAGGTCAAGTGTATCATACCCTTCTGTGTGAGATTGCTCTCATTCCATCCCTTGTCCCTGTCTAGAAGCACCAGATGGTGCTCAAAGAAGCTGTGTCCAGGCGAGGAGGCTAACTCTATCACAAACTTGTCTCGAGAAAGTGCACCAGAAGGACAAATGATGTACAGCACCTTGTCCAACCAAGCAAGGTAGGTAATATCGGTATCGGTATCGATTACCTATCGATACGATGTATCGTCGATATATCGACGATCTATCGACGCCATATCAACACCACGAGCCCATTCATGGTTATGAACCTCAATGTCCACTCCTAACTCCAAAGTAGAAACTAAAGATCTTGACCTCGATATGAGTCTTGACCTTTCATATGCATTGATAGTCCCATGGAAGCAAAACATCCAGCTGAGTTAGGGCTGAGAGAAGTTTCATATAGGTAGTCGATATCAAGAAGTTCCTCTCAGTCCATTCACAACTATCAACTAAAGAAAACATGTGCAAAAACTCGTCACATTGAAAGTCCAAGAGAGGACTGAATATAGGAGCCCAAATACCGAGGCAATATTGGGCATAGACCAACAATCAGCCATTGTTGCATGAAATTTTGATGTGTAAACATTATCCCCTTAAATATCTCTCCATCCTGCCAGCACTCAACTAGATATCCAGCCAAAAAATACAAATATTTTCATAAGAAAAGTAGGAATCGATGGATAACTTTCTTTATTCCGGCCAGACACAAACATGACGTTGAGCATACAGGGATACAACAAATGTTAAAAATTGCTAATTGTGGTGCATGAAAGACAAGTCGAAAGGGGTGAAGGGAAGGATGGCGAGTGCGAGAGGGGTCGTCGGTGCAGTGAAAGGGAAGGCGGTCCTCGTCTCGGAGGGGGGTGATAAGCGAACTCGCGACATCGAAGAGGACCCCATAGTAGGAGAAAGCGGGGAATGGAGGAGTGTGACACATAAGAAGCCTGGGCGGAGATGCTTTCGATGTGGGAACAAGGGGCATGTTGCCTCTTTCTGTCCTTCACCTCCTAGATGTTTCTCTTGCGGTAAGGTGGGGCACCGACAAGCAACCTGCATGGCGGCTCGTGGATCAGTGCAAGCTTCGGATCCTGCGAGGGACCACAGTTCCCCTCGTGCCCGATACAACTTGCATGCTGATGTTCGGGGGGGGGCATCGTTCGCGGAAGTAGGGGGAACATGTCTGGGGGTGCAGCTGCAACAAAGCCTGTAAGTATTCCTAATGTTCTGGTAGGGGGTGGTGGCGTTGTGGCCTCGAAAGAGGTAAGGGAGGACGCGCGAGATTCACGGATGCATGCGTTGATCGGGTTCGCGGTGAGGGGCGTTGTCGAGATGGATGTGGTGTTTTCACATCTGTGTGGCTTCCTTGGCCCTCGATTCGCGGGAGATGTGGTGAAGATGGATGCTCGAAGATGCTGCGTTCGCGGTTTATCAGCCGATCAGAGGGATCGGCTGCTTCACAATGGTGATTCGGAAACGACTGCTGGAGGAGTTTACGTTTTGCGGATGGGTCCTGCTCGAAGATGGAGGTCTGCGTGGCTACGGTAAAGGGTGTCCCCTTCCTCTCGCGATTGCTTGGATGCTTGAGGAAGGCCCTACGTCGACGGGGAACGGTTCGGGCAGTGTTGGATGATGGGCTCAGGCCTGATTCACCGGTGGAAGACACGACGATCCTGCTTGAGTGCAACAAGAGCTTCCTCGACAAGGTCGGAGGGCGAAGCACATTCGCAGAGTTGGAGGTGGGTCGTTTTTCTTTCAGAATAGAGCTTCTGGTTGATGAACCTCCGCCTCCACCGGAGGCTCCGAGGGAGGAGGCCGGTAGAGAGTCCGAGGGTGCTTCGGGGTCCGTGCTGGTGATTGGGTTTCCGAGGGGTCCCCACGGTGGAACGGCACGAACGGTTCAATGCACGCGGCGCTTCGTGAACTCCTCCCGGGTTATGTACCTTCCGTCAAATACATTCCCTTTGCATGGTGACGCGGCCAAAGGGCTTCCAGAGTCGTCACCGACCGCGCTGAAGTCGGATGTGGGTGTGGGTCCGAGTGGTCTTTCCGGGTTTGGGGACCCTCTCGCGGATCCATGTACGGTATCTCTACCTGTTGCGGATCCAAGCAGCGTCTCGGATGCGGGTGTCGGTCGAGTATCCTCGGATCCCACGTTGCTCATACCGGTCGTGACTTCATCAGCCTCGTCGACGTGGTTTTTTCCTTCTTGGGGATTTGGTGCCTCGCTAGCTGGCTCTCCGCAGATGGTTTCTCTCTCACTCTTCCCTCCTTCCACAGCGGAGGGGAGGGCTCGGGCACGGTCCCAATGATTTCTTCGGGCAACTCGGAGGGCTTTGATCGGGTTGCAGTGGATGCCTCTGATGTTGATGTCTGTGATCATGTCTCCGGCGCGGGGGCGAGCGACAAGAGAAATGGGAAGAGGTACAGAAGAAGGACCAGGTCCAGGGCTTCGAGGGCGGTGGCGCAGTCATGCCCGTCGTCGTTGAAGATTCGCGTTGCGGAGGCCGCGGGTGTGGCCCAAATTCAAGGGAGCTTCGATGGTTCCAAATGAAAATACTCTCTTGGAATGTTCGTGGCCTCAATGACCGAATAAGCAAAGGGTTGTGGGATCAAGATTCTTGGAATGGGGATGCGACATCATTTTGCTTCAGGAGACGAAGTTGCAGTCTATGTCAGACGACATTTGGAGGTCTTTCAGCGCAGGGGCATAGATCAGTTCCGTTCGTTGGATGCGGAGGGATCCTCAGGTGGGCTACTGGTGGCATGGTGTTCTTCGTCCATGTCCTTCAGCTCGATGATTCGTTGGAGGCGTGTGCTGACGGTTTTGTTGGTATGTACGGCTTCATCCATTCAGATGGTTGTGTCATGTGTATATGGTCCATGTGATAGTGGGATGCGGGGGGAGCTTTGGGAGGATCTTCTTGACGTTGGTAGATCTATTGACGGAATCCCCTGACTAGTGGGGGGGACTTCAACGTTACTCTCCTATCATCAGACAAGCCTGGGGGCAGGGGGCAGAACATGGGCTCGCTTGATTTTGCGGACACCGTGGACTCGCTGGGCCTTGAGGTGATGGATGCGGAGGGCGTCGCGTATACCTGGAGGGGTTCCAACTCTCGTTCACGTATTAATCGCTTTTTCGTCTCAAACGAGCTTCTGGAGGCCTTTGCCTTGGCCTCGGTGGAGGCAAAGTCGCGGTCTTGTTCGGATCACAATCCAATTATTTGGTGCTCTGGAGATGCCCTACTGCAGAGGGGACTTTTTAGGTACGAGAAGTCCTGGTTGTAGGAAGATAACTTCAGGGAGCAGGTGGCATCTCACTGGGCGGAGGTGGCTGTCACGGTATCCACAGCTTCTCGCTTTGTCCAGAAATTATCTTCGTTACGGGTGCAGTTATCAGCTTTCAAGAGGGAGTCTAGGGCAGCTAGATGCGCATCAAGGACGGGCGTGAAGGAGGTCATTCAAAGTTTCGATGTGCTGGAGGATCTAAGGGACCTCACGGTGGATGAATTGGCATGTCGCGCTGCTGCTGAGATGAAAGTTTCTTTGGAGGATAAGAAACGCATCACGGAGTGGAGGCAGAGGTCGAGAAATGTTTGGCTTTGGGAGGGGGATGCGAATACGGCCTTCTTCCATCGTATTGCGGGTGTGAGACGCAGGTCCAATGCGTTGCGTGCCATCTCAATTGGTAGAGTTCGCGTGGAGGGGAACAAGGAGATGGGGAGAGTTATTGCGGCTCATTTCAGAAATGTTTTGTCAAGAACTGTTCCGAGGAGGTGGAGGTGGCTGGGGATGGATACTCGTGCTATAGCGGAATCTTCTTACGACGCTCTCATTCGTGATGTGACCTTGGAGGAGCCTAAGGATGCTGTGTGGGACCTGAATGATGACGTTGCACCTGGTCCTGATGGTTTCCTCGTGTCGTTTTACAAAGATTTTTGGGACCTTGTGGGTCATGAGGAGATGGAGGTGATCTCGGAGTTCTGTCAGGGGAACGCGGGTTTCGATAAGGTTAACTGTGCCCTTATCATCTTGCTGCCCAAGTCTTCGGCGCCGGACTCCATCGATGATTTTCGACCTATTGCGTTCTCGAACACTTTATATCTTATTACTGCGAAGGTCCTTGCTGCCAGGCTAAGCGACGCTCTTGGTATCGTTATCTCACCAACGCAATCGGCCTTCATTCCCAGGAGGCAGATCTTGGATTGCCTCACCCTGGCATCCGAGATCATTGCTGATTGGCAGAGGAGGGACAAGAATGGGATCCTTTGGAAGGTGGACTTTGTGAAGGTTTATGACAGCCTGGATTGAAAATTTCTATGGTCGGTGCTTAAGAGGAAGGGGTTCCCAGAGAAGCGGATCTCGTAGATGAGGCGGTGTGTCACCACGGCCTCCTTTTCGGTCATGGTCAATGGCCGACCGGAGGGGGGTTTGGTTCAGCCACGGAGGGGGGTGAGTCAGGGGTGCCCTCTTGCACCCATGCTTTGCATCCTTGCGGCCGATGTTCTGTCTGATATTGCGACTCGTGTGGTCAACTGTGGCCTCTCTAAGGGATACTCGAGGGAGGGTGTTATAGTATCAATTCTGCAATACGCAGACGATACCCTTTTCTTCATTGAAGGGGGCATGGAGGAGGCTAGGGGCATGACCATGGCTCTGGAGATATTTAGCGAGTTGTCTGGGATGCTTAAGAACGATAGTAAGTCCAGTTTCGTACCCTTCGGCCTTGCGGTGCAGGAGGCTGACGGGTGCACGGTGGTGTTGGGGTCGGGTCGCTCTAGCTTGCCGATGGACTACTTGGGAATGCCCTTGGCCCTGGGCAGAACGCGGACGAGGGACTGGTTAAGGGTGGTGGAGAAGGTGGAGGCGAAGTTGGCTGGTTGGAAGTCCGATGTTCTTTCGAGAGGGGGCCGGTTGGTTCTGTTAAAGGATGTCCTCTCGTCCATTCCCATATATTTTCTTTCCAATCGGCGAATGCCTAAGGGGATTAGTGCTCGGCTGGAGAAGCGAATGCGTGCTTTTTTATGGGGGAAGCAGAAGGGTGGGTCGAGAGGGGTCCACCTTGTTGGATGGGAGGATATTACTCACAGGAAGGATCAGGGAGGTTTGGGGGTGAAGTTCCTTGAGCAAATGAACGACGCCTCGCTGGATATGGGGGTCGGGGGAGGATCTCTGTTGCGATGTGGTACGAAGAATCTATGATGTGAGGGAAGCGTCGCCTCTGCAATTCGACTGGCATGCTTCCCCAACCCCTTTTTGGAGGGAGGTCATGAAGGTTTTCTTGACGAATATTGCGCTTTTTAGGCCGGTCCTTGGTGGGGGGGACTCGTTCTCCTTCTGGACAGACGATTGGACGGGGGGGCATGTGCTCGCGCTACCCTCGTTTGTATGCTTTGCCGGAGGAGAAGAGGTGCACGGTTGCGGCCTGCTGGGTGAATAGAAATTGGTGCCTCACTTTCTCCGCTAATTTCTCCGACCAGAGGTTGGAGGATTTCGTGGCACTGCTCGACGCTGTGAGGGAGGTGGGGCGCCCAGCGGGGGGACGGGACCACAGGTGTTGGCGGGACGCTCCGTTCTCGGTCAGGAAGGCTTTTGGGGCTATCTCACGGCCACCACAATCGGAGCATCTGATCCGGGATTGTGCATTCATATGGGCTCTCGGACTTCCTGAGAGAATTGGCTTCTTCCTTTAGCTGCTCAGGAGACAGAGGCTGATGACGAGGGACCGATGTGCCAGACTTTTGAGCGGCATTTCTGATAGGTGCCTGTTGTGCAACAAGGCGATTGAATCCGTGGAGCACCTATTCTTCTCGTGCTCCATGGTGATTCAACTTTGGCAGGGGGCTGACTTGAAGTGGTGCTGCACTGAGGATCTCCAAACTTTCTGGGATGCGCTCTTAACAAATAAGGATAGGCCGAGGAAGGAGATGCTTTATCCGCTGGTCATTCTGTGGGCGGTTTGACGGGGTAGGAACGATTTGCTTTTCTCGGGCCAAAGATTCTATAAGGAGAACGTGGGGATCTTTGCCAAGCACATGGTGGAGGACTGGGTGTTGGTTTAAATCTATAATGTAGGTGTGTGTGTGTAGGTGTGTGTGTGTCTCCCCCTTTTCTGTTTATACTTTTCTTTGGAATAAAACTTTGGGCGAACACCATCGAGTGTTTCCCCTTCGCTTATGGATTTAAAAAAAACTTTCTTTATTCCATTCACAAGGAAGGATAGATCATGTGGAAGTCTAAGTGTTTGACACACACTATACCAGATCCAGTGTCCATCTGTAGCATTACCACATCTATTGGGCACAGCAACACACCAAAGGATCTCCTTCTGAGGAATCTAATCTTCTGAAAATATTAGCAGGTAGCAGGAAGATCAAGAGTAAATAGAATAATGGAGAAGACTAGCCAACCCTCAGAAGGATAAGTCTACCGCATCGAGAGAGCATCTATTATATACAGTCTTCCAACTGCCTCTCAAGTAGCTATAAGATGGACACCCCAATCCAAGTCCTCACAGGCGTGCCGAAAGGAGTCTAAAGTCAGTAATAGGCGCATGGTGATGATACTGCCTCAATGCAGCTCACTTCAATGTTATATCCATAGAAAATAGACTACAACAAAACTTCTGATAGTAGACCACCAAACCTAAAACATCCCAAACATGTCTCATTCTAGATTTATTCATAAAGAATTCATCATATGCGTAATGCAATAAGGAAAAAATAATGCCAGTTTCTTCCACGCATATGAAACCAATCAGCATACATGTTATGCGCATTCCAATGGCACCAATTACATGAACATCTTCAGCCAAAACAAATATGAGCAAGGCAAAAGGCAACTCTAGGACACATCCTCAAAAGTTTAGATCCATGCCTCTCCGCTCGGTCCTTAACCAGGACTTCATAAGAGACAGTAGTTACACACCAAATTATCCTTTTCACACAGAATCCACAATGCCTAAGTGAGATCCAAGTAAAGGATCGACTTACAGTGCCAAGACATTTGTTGAAATCTAATTTCCACAAATAACCATGACTTAATTATCTTGCCTACATCGTGAATATCTAATGACGGCCACAAAAGCTACACAATATAGAATGGCCTTTTAAAATCATAGAATAAACCAGTGAGATGATCTCCCCAATCACCATGCTTAAACTGATCATCAACACTAAGCCCACGGTGGAGAAATGGAGTCGAATACAGCAAGTAGCTTGTCACCATCAACATTAGTGGAGTCCTTAAGTAGAAGGAACATGAAGAAAAGATTGATCTTATCGAACGCAGAGTTACACCTGATGAAAACTTCATGACCACAGCTACTACCTCACCTCCAATAAAGTCCGTAATTCTCTGTAGAAGACCGGGAATCATCAAAACTAATGCTCGTCTAGAAATAAACGCCCATACATTTAGAACATCATCATATGAACATCAGTTTCTTTACAGCGAAATTGGAAAGATTTTCATAAGACAAGCATGGATTGATGAGAACAAATGCACTATAACCAAAAAAAATGAGGAAGTTGAATAAATGTGGAAAAATAAGTCAAGACAGGCATTCAGTTCTGATCTGAAAGGCATTAGTTTTCAAACTTTTAGTTGGAAGATGAATTACGACACCTACTTCCAGTCTCCGGTGCATCAGTAAATGCATTTTATTTGTGTTTGATGTATAGAAATCTCTACTTGGAACAAGTATGGACAGTTGAGCCAGAACCTTCTGTTTTTACTGTAAAGACAAAAGACGTATTCCATCAACCAGGTCCTATATGAACATTCAAAACTCATTTAAATCCTCGTGTTTAGCATAACCAAATGACGTAACATATGGAAACTTCCCATATAATCTTACCTATAATAGGACATCAACCTAACATATGTAAATGGAACCACCAAAAGTAATAAAAGAGAAAAGACAATGGAGAATTGGGGTTTTCATAGAGTAAGTATACTGAAAGCAACAAAAAACTGACTAATACAACTTTAACATAGATAAAGCATAAGCATTACCACAGAACCAGCTGTGAATAAGAGCTATAGCGAGCATTGGAGAGAGGGAGGATGGTTAACGACGTGGTGGATGGCAACATTCTTACCGGCATGTACTGCGACAATGCTAAAACGAATATGACTAAATCGTTTTCAGGCATTGCTATCTTCGGATTAAACCTATGTCCACTACTACTAACGATTTAGTGAAAAAGATTACATATCGTAAAAAAACACGAATGCATTTCGGCATCTATCTACCGCAATAGTTGCACGGAATGGATGCAGAAAAAACCTTGATAGAAAAAACAAAAACCCTAGAAAATCTCATCGAAGGGAAGGGCGGAAACCCTGGCAAGAGAAGAAGAGAGGGAGAGTGGATGCCTTGGCGGTGAAGGTGATGTTCTCGAGCTGGCAGTTCCAGTTGTCCTCGCACTCGACCATGCTGCCGCGATAGAGCTCTCGGCTCTTGAGCTCCACCGTCACGATGTGCCCCGCAGACTCGTGCAGGAGCTTCACTGGTATCCCCAAGCTCCTGCTCATTTCTCCTGTGGAGGGTGCAAGGCATTGGACCCGGTCGAGGGCGGCGGCGAGCAGCGGCCGAGGTCGAGTTGTAGCGTTGGCTGCGCGGGTGGGAGAAGGGTGCGTGTGGTGTTGGCTGAAGTGGGGAGATGGGGGTGAAGGTGGTGCTGGTGGCGGTGGGGAGAAGGGAGGAGAAGATGTGGGAGGAGGAGGGGATGGAAGGTCGGAAGGGTTTTAGGGTTTGTCACAGGAAGGGGAAAGAGAAACTAGGAGAGAGAGAGAGAAGTGGAATATTGCGGAAAAAATTATTTGTTAACCATGTAGAAATAAGTTTTTTTCCCCAAAATCATGCAGAAAAAAAGTGTATCTATGTGATTTTGATAATTTACATTGTGCTCAGCACTAGGGATGCAAACGGTGGGATACGGATATAGATATTATCGTATCCTTATCTATTTTTTTATACAAATACGGATGCGAACACGGATATTGACGGATATTAAAACTATATTACTATTTCTTAAAAAAACAGATACGGATGTAAAATGGATATTTATCGCACACGAGTAATATTAGAAATACTCTACCGAATCGACTTAATATATAAGAATTGGATGGAAAACACAGGATACTAATTTACTTAATGTGTTTGTATAATAAAAAATATACAAATATGATAAAAAGAAGGTATAGAATTATGTCATATAGGGTTGAAAATAAATATATGACTCTATTTGTAGACGAAAACGGGTATACGGATATGGATATGGATGTTTGTGGATATCAAACGATATCTGTATCCGTATCCCTTTTAAAATGGATACGGATACGGATGTCAAAATCTGTATAAAACGGATTCGGTGACGGATCGGATACGAATATATCCATAACCATTTGCATCCCTACTCACCACCCTTACTTTTGTCATATTTAGAAAAATGGAACAAACTTAGGTCTTTGTGATTTGGGTCCCGAACAACGGTTAGCCTTGGTTTTATTACATGATAGATTGACTATGATCATGCCTTATTTTATTGTTGGTCTAGACACTTTACTTGTCTTGTTTATGGACTTTGAAGGTTAACATTGTCTGTTATTGGAGTTTTCAATGTCCAAAATTAGTGGATTTGGAACAAAACAATCTGTAATTTGTTCAAAATGGTTGTTTATATAATTATTAAGTATAATTTGTAGGTAAAAATGGCATTCTGATCCATCATCTTGTTACAAAAGAAAACCGGTAAAATGATCCATGACAAATCAAAACACTATTGAATATTGTGACAACGGTGAAGAAGCACAATTGAGAACATCATGGACCAACGAAATCCCGATCATAGATTTTATGCTTGTGCACACTTTCACGAAGAGGAGTGTACTGTTTCAAATGAGATGATCCACTGATATATCCAATAGGTAAAGAAATTATCGGAGGATTACTAAAGAGTTTGGATCAGTCGGAGTTTGGTGTCGAAAGTCAAGCGAAAGGAGCTAATAGTGAGAGATATTGGCATGGAGAAATAAATATGCGCATATAAATGAACTATCAATTGGAAATATTATGGTATCTCTTTTTGCTTTGTTTTTTTTTGCTTCGTATGAATGGGAAGGATGTAGCTGCAATATGAATTTTAGGTGAACTTTCTGAAAATTTTAATCTCATTTTGGATGTGTTAAAACTTACATGCCTAGTTTATAATCTAAGTGATGTCCTATGGAGTTTTCATTCACTACGAACGATTTTCTTTGTCTTGAGTTTTTCAAAGCAGATAAGTATCTTGAGTATAGATGATTTTTCAATGATTATAGTTGGAGCATTCAATTGATCGTAGATGATATTTGATATAAAATACTCGTATCTTATGTAGAATATATTTCCTATATAAGTTTGTTGCATTACGGTACATAATAATAGGCAACGATCTTTCCATGTAAACGGAAGCAAAGGAATGGAATGGAATGGAATTATCCTTCTAAACATATGTGTTATTTAGAATATTGAACATCCAACTTTCTTTCAGATGAAATTTCTGAAAACTTTAGACTCGATTTGGATATGTAAAAATATTATACACCTTGTTTATAATCTAAGTTGTGTTGAACAATTTCCTTTGTCTCACATTTTTCAAAGCAAATATGTAACCCGAGTGTAGATAATTTTGCAATGCTTGTAGTTGGCACATTCATTTGGTCGTAGATGAGTTTTTGGTAGAAAATCCTTGGGTCTTTCATAGAATATATTCTAGGACGCAAACGGTTACGGATATATCCGTATCTGACATTTATCCTTGTCCATTTTAAAATGGATACGGATATGAATATCGTTTTGATATCGACAAACATCTGTATCTGTATCCATATATCCATTTTCATATATATATGTATAGCCATAGATTTATTTCTAATCATATAACATAATTCTATACCTTCTTTTATCATATTTGTATACTTTTTATGAAACAAACACATTTAGTACATTTAAAATATGTGTTTTCCATCCAATTTGTATGAATTTTAGTCGGTTCTATATAGTATTTCTAACATTACTCGTATGCGACAATATCCATTTTATATCCTTACCTGTTTTTTAAGGATATGATAAAGTAGTTTTAATATCCGTCAATACCCGCATCCCCATCCATTTTTGTATTCAAAACGGATAAGGATACGGTAATAACGTACATCTGTATCCGTATCTGTCTGTTTGCATCCCTAATATATTCCCTATACAAGTTTGCTGCATTATCGTACATAATAATATGCAAAGAACTTCCTATTTAAACAGAAGCAAAGGAGTGGAGTGGAATTATCCTTCTAAAAATTTGTGTTATTTGGAATATCTCATTCTTTGAACATCCAAGTTTCTTTGAATGTGTTTCATCAGATGGATCCTTCTAAATGAAAATTATATAGAACGGAAAGGGGTTGGGCACCGACCAACAAAAGGAATCATGAGAAATTCTACTTATATCCCTTTATGCAACCCTATTGAGTTGCCCATTGGTCTCTTCTTGGATGTTACTAACAATGATGTATTGGAAGTACCCTGCATTATATATTCACAAGTAATCACATGTCTATGTAGACAACACATCAATGCTACATTTTATAAATGTCCATCAATGTGTTGAGGAACTCTCAAATTTTAATTCCCTTTTACATTTGATTATCCATATTCAAAGTAAATCTATCTTCATTGTTCGTGTTGATCATTTATGTTCAAGTTCAACTCATTAAATTCACTTCATTGCACAATCTAATAACTATTTATTAAATATGATACCCACATGTATTCCACTCATGTATGTTTTTTTTTCAACCAAGAATATTACACATCACTACAAACAATTGCCAAAAGCAAAGATCATACGCAGACTAATAATATAATGGGTCATATGTGGCTGCTCCTAGGGGCAGCCAACATGGCTGCCCCCACCTTATTTTGGTAATTTTTTTTATTTTTTTTGAAAAATAACACCATGTATATTCATCTCTATATCCCTCCTATATACCATTCGAATTTCGTCAAAAACAGAGACTCCTACGGCCTCCATCCAGACAGTCATTTGTAATGGTAACCGAATTTTTTAAATCGACATCATCTCGATGGAGGCCGTAGGAGTCTCTGTTTCTGACGAAATTCGAATGGCATATAGGAGGGATATAGGGGTGAATATACATGGTTTTATTTTTCAAAAAAAATAACAAAAACACCGAAAAATGGGGCGGGGGCAGCCCCATTTTTTCCTAATATAATGGGTAAAATCAAATGATACAAGTCTTGGATAAGAATCTAGAAGGCACTAGATGTTGACGATCCGACAGCATCTAGGCTTCCTCGAAGAATGTGAGATCTCACACCAGGTAAATCCTTAACCCTTCCCCCTCTTACTAATACTACAGAATGTTCTTGTGAATTATGGCCGATTATTAGCTCTATCTCTTTGGTTACTTAAAAAAGCTCTCTGTTGACTTCTTTTCCGTCTAACCTACTCGCACTCCTTATTTCAAGACTTTTTTCTTGTATCTCGCTTCGCTCCGATAACTAAGTGAAGACCTTAGGTCGAGTTAAGACAAAGTTCCACCCACCATTCGCTTTTTTGACTAACTAGACTATAGGACGGGAAGTTAGAAGCTCGAGACCAAGGTCACTATAGGGCCCTCACTTTCCTACCCTGTCGGTTTTCGAAATGTCTCGAAGCGTCAAAAAAAGCGGGATGACAGACACTACTCCAAAGAAAGCTGGCACTGAATAGCAACCACCTCCACACACTATAAGGCACCTCACCCGCCCACCATGGAAAGCGGATGAAATGCTGACTTTCTTTAGGATGAAAGGGTTGGCAGTAGAGCGATCAGCTTAGCGGCAGTCGCGCTCTCTAGAATCATCAGAGCAGGGTCTGCTCCCATGGGGGAGCTAACTTGGCTCCCCCACGTCATTTCACCCACTTTTTTTATTTTTTGTCGAAATTTTTTCCGTGGATTTTCATAAATATATCCCTGTATTATGTCATTCAAATTTCGCACGAAATAGAGACTCTTACGACCTCCATCCAGAAGGGTCGTTTTTAGCAATTCTGTTACCGTTAAAAAATAACTGTCTGGATGGATGCCGTAGGAGTCTCCGTTTCACACGAAATTTTAATGAAATAATACAGGGATATAGTGATGAATATTCACGGAAGAAATTTTCAAAAAAATGAAAAAATCGGTGAAATGGGGCGGGGGAGCCAAGTTAGCTCCCCAAGGGGGCAGCCCCATTTGACCCCTAATATAATTGCCATCAATGTCCAACAACGGTCATCATTGTCCAAAACAGGAAGAGAGGTGCTTCCGGTGCTCAAGGACGGATTTTTACACGTGGTTGTGCCCCCCTCAACCATAGTGTAAATAGTCATAGTAGCCTTCGATTTCGTGGAGAAGCACCTCAGATGTTGGGAAAATTAAATCCGTACCCACGGATGAGAAAATTACAAAGACACCCCTACCACCACAACTTGGCACGGGGTGAGGGGATAACTGACCCGAGTAGCCTTCAATTTTGTGGAGAAGCTCCTAAGATGTTCGGAAAATTGCATTCATACCCTCTGATGGGAGAATTGCATCCGTACCTATGGATGGAAAATTTGCAACATCACCCCTGCCACCGAACGGTGGCTCGAGATGAGAGAAAAGTTGGGAAATTTTTTACATCCGTACCCATGAATGGGAAAATTGTATACGTACCCACGGATGGAAAAATTGCAAAGAAAATCTCAACTATAGAACCTAAGTAAAAAATGTTCACCTTCCGAGTTGAAAGCATCTAGAACAAAATCAATAGTGAATTTTTTAATAGATGCAAGTTTAACATAGATCAACAAAAAGTATTTATTTAAAGAGCATTCTTGCATGTCATTTTTAGTCGCCTTAAGTACAAAAATAATAAACCTTAGTCAATAGCTGCAAAAATGTGAAACTCCACATTGTAGCCGCATTCGAAAATCCAACTTAAACATGCCTTTCAAAAAGGAATACTATCAATTTCACGATAATATTGCTCGATTCAGAATTGCAAATCGACATGTATCCTACAATGAAAGTGGAATAAATTATTCAAAACTAATCAATAAAACAAAACAAGGCAAAAATAATAAAAGATTATATATAGTACACGTATCAAAGGCCCATGTTATTGAAAAACACTTAATTGTCTAATACACCTTGCAATATCATTTGTCGTTATTTGCACCTCTTCTTAATGGTGTTTTTTTCTCTTTTACGTAGACCTTCACATGTACTTGTGTTGTGCCAAATGTTTTGTAAATGCTACATTTAAGAGAATGGTAAGCGCTCCTTAACTTATATGGATTTTTCCCTCGTCCGGTGCTTGTCGACATTGTTTTTTGGATCTACCATGCACTTTTATCCTTATTAGAGGCTCTATGGGAGCATAATTCATGATCAGCCATTGGGTGGAATCTGGTATCGGCACTCTAATCAGTTTGTTGATTACATAAAAATAATATTTAAATAGTACTTGCTAACATAATCCTCACGAACTTCATTACAATGACACATAACAATGATACAATGTAAATATGAAATATCAGTCAAGTCTCATTTTCATGCACATGCATGAATATGCTGCTAAATCAACCTCATATGCGTCATTCTTGTAATCCACCTCAAAATTCTTCTCGCCAACAAATAGAACATCGTAAAACCTTGCCTCCTGCTTATGATACTCTGCTTATGATACTCTAGTTTGGATTGAAGTACGGAACAAATACTTCCTTGATAAGTTATTAGGAAATCTCTTTGCATAATTTTTATCAAGAACTTTCTAATGAATTCCAACATCGCAACGATTGGTTTATCTCTTGTAGCAAGTATGATTTTATTTCACGATTCACATGGATTGTTTAACAACCTATCACATTTTGAATGTGAATTGAAACTAGATTTACATCATAGTCCTGATTTTGGTTTCGCAAACCAATTATAAGCTTTCTCCCCATCTATCACTCCTTTCCTAAGTTGGTCCATAGCATCCTGAAATTGGAATTTCAAGTATTGATATTTGATATTACATCATTCCAAAATAAATTCTTCATTGATAAGCCCTTAATTTTTTTAAGTTCTCAAATAGGTGCCTTGCATAGAAGCATTGTTCAACACCAGCTAGAAAGTCTTGAGAAAATGGCTCCACCAATCCCTACAATATGATTTAATATTAGAACGTCATAATAAATCACATGGCTTCAATGCAACATTAAAAAATAGAAACATACCATTTATATATCTGAAATAAAACTCTATCCCTTTTATTGATTTGGACGGATCGTTCCTAACAAGATTCTAAGGAACTACATCCATGTATCTTATGTTCAACAACTATTGCAAGCTTGAATATCTTATTATTCCCATCTACTCCAGTAGAACCGAGCAATTGACCACCATAAGGCCCTTTTACATGACAAATTGTCCACTCCGATGAACGGTCTATATCCTTTGAAGAATCCTTCAACTACTGAATGCAAGCAAACGAATACTTTACGAAAAATGCACTTAGAAGATGTCGGGGCTCCATCATCATTTAGTTGTATTTTATCTTATGGTATCTTTAGCTTAACAATATTTGCATAGTCATACATCTTAGCATATAAAACAACAAGGTCACCATCAACTTCCATAGCCAAAGTTTTTACCATGTTTGCTTTTGTCTTGGATATAGAGAAAGAATATTTATGGCATATAATGTTTTGTAAAGTACTAATCTTGCAATCTGGATCATCTTTGATGTTGTCAAAAAATCTTTCCAAGAGCCACTTAGAGTGACTAAGCGATTTGTGAATTTCTTGGACAAGTATGCATCCCATGAAAGGTTTTTATCACAAATGTTCTTCAACGTGTAGAGCACAAGGAATACAATATATAAGGATATGTTGTATCTTTCCAAATAACAAGTACCTTTTGCTTGTTGTTTTCACAAATTTGAATTCACGTCCTGAGAGAACAAAGATGGCGATGAAGAGGGAAAGAGTGAAACCTTCTTCGAAAGAAAGAATCCTCTTAATTACAGCTCTGATTTTAATACGAAGCTGACACAAAAACTGAACTTCCCTAAGAGGACATCAAAGAATAGAAAAGAATAAATAAAATGCTCTTAAGAAATTTCAGGATAGTGATCAATATTGCTAAAGGACATGTATGGACACTTGTAATGCTGAGAAGTTTCTTGTAGAGACTACATGTCTCATATGCACCTCCTTGCAATATCTCTCTTTAATCAATGAGATGTGATACTTGAGCCCTTGAAATTAACGGGCTTGCAGTTAAAATAAGGTACAACAAAATCAAAGATAAATGCATCATTCTTACCATTTCAATCATCAAAATGGTTAAGGTATTTATTAACTCATCCTCATTGTTAAGTCTATTTTCATCAAAATTGAGCGATACATGTTAGGATTAGAGTCATATTATGATTGAGATCCTAATGGGATTGGACTCCTAATCCTAATACTAGTTGAGTTGTATTCTATTTATAGGCCTATTGGGAATAGGATTATGGGGTTGTATTTGGGCTATATAAAGCTGGGGGTGGAGGCATTGCCTCAACACTACAGCAAGAACAATGTAACCCTTAGAGAGAAAGGGGGAGGGGAAGAGAAGAGAGGAAGGGAACGAGGAACGGAGAGAGTTGTACTCGTTCTTCTTTTAGTGATATTTCCTCTCCGGTGGCCACGAGAGGTGATCGACCACCGTTATGCCTAGTTGTTTTTTTTCTTCATATGCTTCTGTGATGGTTGTCGATTGCGCATCCACATCCGTATCTGTATTCGCTTGCCATATCCAGGGAGGTTCGTATCCCCAGCATCCAGTATCTGAGAGGAGACGATACCGGTGGATCGTGTAACTCGTGTTCCTAACAATACACATCTGTGTCATCATGGCTATGTATAATAGAGTCATCGATGCCCTTCTCGAATCTATATATTCCAGAAGCTTGTGTTACTTGATTTCCATGCACTTTCTCGTTACCAAGAACACTGAATTTCTTCATCGTGTTCCACAAAAATTATACTATTGCGACGTTGACTTCCAATCTTACAAGCTCTTTATTCGTCGATTTCGAATCCCTCAGGCACCACAACTTAGTCACATTGTTGTCTATCCCAAAATCTGACAGAATATTTTAAATTCCAATTAAGGACAATGTATCATGTTCAACATTATCCATATAGTTGATTGTACCATTCAAATATCTATTTAGAACCCATTATGTTCTTCCCGAATTGTGTGTCTCCAATGTGTGGAAGTCCTCTGTACATGACAAGTCAAATAACAACTTTATAAAGTGCAGAAGTCAAACACATGGAGAAGTTATCATAATGTGAATATATATCTTTCTGAACAAGAAAGGTGGGCAACATCTCACAATGTTACATCTCACAATGTTATCATGTGTTAATATGGTCAGAATGCTAAATCTCAGAGTTACATCTCATAGTGTTACTATATGTTATTATGCATCAAAGTCAGAGCATTTAATGGGTCTGAAAAGCCATGGAACCACAATGTTATCATTAACAATGTTCTAGACCAAAATCGATACAATTGGAAGTTTGAGTACCATATTGTTAACTGATAGAAAATAGAAGATTTAGGGACCTCCTGGTATACTCTATATATTGAATTAATTCATCTATATATAATCCATTTATGTTTCATTCTCTATTTTCCTTGATTATTTAAAATACAATAAAAGATTATTGTGTAAATATTTGTCTGATATTTTATTTCATCCTCTTTGTGTGTATTTTTAATTAAACAATAAATAAAAAGAATAAAAAATGTGAAAAGGTGATATTTTTATACCATTGTGCATATATCTTCTTTTGTATTGAGGCCTTAATGAATGTTTATTTTGGTCACTTTTTTCTTTGACGTCATTTTATATTTATTTCTCAATTTTCTTTTTGTTTCTTAATGTTGGGTCAAATGTCCTTGGTCAACCGCCTGCGTGGTGCTTTGCTACTGGGCATATTCCATCCACCTTACTCGCATATGTTGACCATCGATCAACAAACTCACAGTCGAACCCCCCTCTCAAGGACCGTCATGTGGAGAGAAAAATTGACCTTGGCTCAACTGCTCCTCCATATGATTCTTCCAACGGCTACCCATTTCTCCCCCTTGTTCTCCCTCACCCTTCAGCGGCCCCATACCTCCGGTAACTGCCCAGATCCTCCCAGTCGATTTCCCCTCCCGCCTTCATCTTCTTCTTTTCTTTCTCTCCCTTCCTTCTTCTTCTTCCTCCTATTCATCCCATCGTGTCCACCTTCTCCATGAAATCCACCACATTGATCACTAATCCGTATATTTATTTGTTTTTTCGAGCAAGTTTTTAGGACCAATTTGATAACGAAATTACCAAACAAGTAGGGAAGATCCCTTGTTGCACCAGGGGATCCTCTCCTCTTTCGAATTGAACCCAACGACATGCTCTGAAGAAAAACAATAGCAGCAATCAGTAACTGTAATGATCAAGTGGTAACTTTTTCTCCATCGGTCCATTGAGAACTCACCGACTCGGGCATCGTTAGTTTTTAGCAAGTAAGCAAGCTGTTCACATAAGTAGCCAGCACACACATACCATTCATTGATCAGCAGTGCGTCGATGACCTGGACGGCTGTGCGGTTTCATCGTTCCGGAACGTCAACAACTTGACACCACCAATCTTCCATCGTTCACGTGACTTCATCTGCATCAATCATCGATTCATCGGTATAAATATCTGTTATAGTCTCACATTCTACATGTTACACAAATGTCTTATATCTTAATCCAATTTCGACACTTTACAATATCATCACATATCGTATATAAATCACATAACATTTATGCACCCAGAAAATAACAGTACTAACATTTCTGTATTTTTTTTAGAAAATTTACATCTGTATTCAAATATGCTTATTATCAGAAATTCAGAATATATATCAATATTATATATAATATATCTAAGTTTCACTATTATTCGAATATGGATAGATTGTTGTGGGATACCCCATTCGTGTACTTAGAGGATATATAAGTGAATGTGATGAAGGGAAAGAACCAGATCCATGGGTTACAAGTTACAACACAAGAACTAAACTAAATGTATGCATATTAAGTTGACACTTCTGATATGCTGTCTACAATTCTAAATGAATGTATGAAGTAAGATCTAATCATATTGATACTCTTTCACATGCTAAGATACCCCTTATCGATAGACGCAGAATTCAATACTTAGATAAACAACAGTATCCATTGCCCTAAGCCTAATGGCCACAAAATAAGAGAATAACAGGAGGATCCTGCAGGTTAAACCGGCCCATTCAAGCTAGGCAGCTTGTTTTTTAATCTCTTCTTTCATATGTTGCTTGATGAAAACACAAAGCCCAATTGGTTCCCCACAAATGTAGCAAAATAAGATTTGAATCTGAGTAGGTAGTCGAAAAGGAAACGTTATTCGTGTGCTGTATTTTCAAGAAGGATGTCTTCCAGAGGACATTAAGATTCCAGATTAAGAGAGTGAGAGTTTCTTCTGAAAGCAGAAGGAAGCTTAAATATTGTGTGGATCAAGCTGAATATGTCCCGCAACTTGAACACGCGGTTGCCTTTCATTTCCATGTCATCCAGTTTCGAGGCAACAGCCAACTCTGCCTTCAATGTACCATTCTCCATTCTAAGCTGCAACCATGAAGTAGAAGACAAACGTAATGACGCTGAGATTTCATTCCCCGTGGCAGATTAAGGATTTGCAGTATTTTTGGCACTTCCCTACCTCTTCGATTTCGCATATCAGCTCTTTGACGGTCTGCCGCAAAATAAGAATCGTTTTTCTGACGGTGTCTTCATAGTGTGATTGTAGCTCCTCGGTAGATTGAGGATCATACAAAAGGCCTTCTAGAGTAAATAATTCTTTTAATGATCTCACATCCTCCATGGAGAGATTTTCTTTTAACTGGACAAGTGGTATGAACGAACATGGAGAAATTCAATGTAAATAAGAGATGGACAAAGCGGTTAAGGCATCTTATATACCTTTTCTAGTATCTTATCACATGATGTATTTCGGGTCGGAGATTGGATCACCATGCTTTCTTCAGCTGTGTCAGTCTTGGCATCCACTTGTAAAGTCGTCCTTATAAGCTTAGACCTGCAAGACAGATGAGAAATCCAAGATAGATTCAAGTCCACCATGAAAGGAAATACCGTAGGGGGGTATCTAGCTACCTAGTGCCAAAGCGGAGAGTGGAGAGGCTTTCTGATGCATTCAACGGGCTCGGGGAGCAACAACAAAGTAGTGCACATTGGGAATTAACACCCTGAAATAAAAGTTTTATGCCAAAATTTGGTGGGCGCGGTTATTCAGGAAATGATTCTAAGAAATGTTCAAACCAGTGAATCCTGCAGAATACGCGTAAGTTTTGAATCCCGATATGGTATGTTGTTCGCTTTTCCTGTAAATATTTGCCATTGGTAGTGCACATAAACTGGGGTTTTTGTACATGCAAGCATCTGCTCACATGCATCTGCACACATATGTACACAATCCTACTCACTTACAATGACTGCAATCTATGATATATTACCTGTAGTCAAACCATTGATAACATTCCCAAGGGCAGATAGGGACTTATTTATGGTCTTTGCTTCCTCAAGAACTTTCCCTTCAGCTCCAGTTTTCTCAACTTTCTCGGAACCAGCCAAGTCCACAAGAAGAAGTTTTCCTATTCTCATCCTGTCATGTAAATTATATCGATTACTTTACGATGATGATGATAAAGTAGAATTTTCTCGAATTGCATAGCCACGTAGAACCGAAAATGAGAGAAGCAAAGGTGTGTGAAACTAGAGTTTAGGTTGGATTGACTGAAATGCAACATATGATCATATCCTGCTACCCACAAATCCAGATTTGTTAATGCACCATTCACTGTACTTTGCAGTTACAAATTTTCAAAGTAGAATTTCCAGACATAGAAGCACTTCAATAATGTTATGAGGTGCGCAGTGCATTCACAACTGAATGCATGTAACCCATCAATAGCTTCATATGGTGATTGTAGGTTACTCAAAAGGCATACCTCAAAGAAGAGAAAAATTCCTAAGAGACGTTTAGAAAACAATATTCTCCCACTAAGCTCAGAAATTTTTTTTCTTTGAATAGTGTACGCATATCGCAATTATTATATACGCTATAGTACAACGCATGTATTCTATGCACTTTAGCTTAGCGTAGACTTTCTATGCGCTTTTTACCTATAGCGCAGGGAAAAACTGCGATATGGTCTGCTACTCGGCAAAAAAAAAACAGAAGCAGAAGCTGGGACAGAACAAAACCAAAGGTTGGAATACAGCATTGAGAATTGAATTCACTAAACTTCTTCATGCATAAGATATGTACAAAATTCGAAGATTGTTTGAATAGATGTCCATAGGTAGTCTTCATTGCATCCGAAATGAGTAGATGAGGGGTACAATACAAATAAGTAAGACTACATTGTTAAATTTTGTTTACATTACATATTTATCTCTTCCTCCTCCTTTGATATGCTGTCCTTCCAAATCTAAGATCAATCCCTTGAAACTGAGAACTTCCAATGCCTTCTTCCTCGTCGAAGGTGGGCGCAGGTGGCGGGGTCAATGCAGCATACGCATGTTGAGCTTCTTCACCTCTTATGTTCCTTGCAGGAGCTTGTGGAGTTGACATCTCGCCGGTTCGAGGTTCAACAGTCGGTGTGACAAACTGTGTCTCTAAAACAAAGTCAGGAACCTCATCCATATCCTGGTGTCCCTCCTCCAAGTTGACGCCATGTGCAAAATCTTGTGGCCCTCTTCTACGACCTCGTCCATGACCATGTTGTTGTTGTGCCCTAGCCCGACCTCTTCCTCTGCCACGTCCTCTTCCTCTATCTTGGATATCCTCCTGTTGCGTGTACTCCTCGTTCAAGATCATAGCATCTACAAATTGAGTTACTAATGAACGCTCCATTTCAGACTTGGTCTCTTGTGCTATGTCTCTATAGTGGTAGTGGCCAGGATCTCTTCCTCCTAATTCCATAAAAAGATCCCATCTTTGCATCTGAAAATTTGAAATAAATGTGAAATTAGATAATTACAAGTTAGTGAAATATATTTGAATTATGTATACTTACATTGTAGGCGAGGATTGCACCTAATCTCCCCACGTATCTTCTGGTGATCCGGAGATACCAATCCATTTAATCCGGAGTTGTGCTAACCCCAATGGACTGGTCTATGTGGAGAACTTTATCGTGTCGATACATCCAAGCATTGATGTGGTCAACATGCTTTTCTCTCCAATCTACATCCACCTTACCCTGCAGATCGATCGCATGTAACACCTCATCAGTGTCGCAGGGAGCTGGAATACTCTGGCATCCACCAAATTGGCGTACGACACGGTCGGGAAAGTAGTACTCGAGCACGTAGAAGTAAATAAGAGGTACACGTGACGTCTAAACATGCTGACCATCGAGGCAGTACTGTGGAAGACCATCCAAGATGTCGCTCCCATACGGCATCCACAAAACCTGCACATAACAAAATTCAATTACTCCATGTATAATTGAAAACAATAAATTTTCCAAAAATGTATACCTGCTCGGGCGATTGCATATCAAATGCATCACGATATGGCCGAACAACGTGTGTTGGTTGTCGTCTATTCTCACAGTCCGCCCTCCACCAAACATCTAATGGTCGCCCATGCCATTGGGGCCTCAATCTAATAACAGGGGCTATATGGGGAAAGTGCTCCCACGCCCAAAGCTGTAAAAGGATAATAGAACCCCCTATCTCCTCAGTTCCCATGTCTGCAACGTAACAAAAATGCATGTACAAGTAAGCCAACGTGGCAGATCCCCAGCTGAAAGTACCAGTAACATCAAGATCGGACAAAAGCGGTAAAGTTATAATAGATATCAACGATCCACTCTTGTATGTGAATAAGACACAACCAAGGAGCTGCAGGATGTACGCCCTCGCATGACGTATCAATGTGTCCTCATCTGCATGGGCAGGCACATGTGCAAATGACTGATACAACCAACTCGCTAGCACCCTCGAGCCTTGGATCTCGTTCTCCAATGGGCGAACCCCAAGTAATTATTCGCAAACATCAACCCATTTCCCTACAGCCGATGTGGCACCGGTCACTGCCATGCCATCTACTCGCAATCCCATCAACACAGCCACATCCTGAAGAGTAATTGTCATCTCCCCGTTGGTCATATGAAATGTATGTGTTTCCAGCCTCCATCGCTCCACCAAGGCAGTTATAAGATGCCAGTCTAGGGCTATGAACTCCAACTCAGTAACTCCTCCAAAACCTGCCCTGGAATGGCAGCTTTCAAAGCATATAAAAGATGTGGCATTTCCGAATTGGATTTCTTCCATTCACCATAAATAATTGCAATCGCCTTCCGTCTCGCATCCCAAACACTTTTCTTTGTAACCAAGTACTTGTACACCTTGTTGATATGGGTCCTCAGAGTTGACGAAACAATTGGGTTGTCCTTCACAAAGTCGAGAACTTCTCGTGTCATGAAATTGCAGCCAAGTTGGTGATGATCTTGACCGATAGACAGATTGATGCATGAATGTGGATCGCCAAGCTTAGATATTACCCACATCCCATCGAATCTACGGTAATGACCACGTAAAAACCACTTGCATCCATTGGAATCCATCGTGCACGAGATGGACCAAACCAATGTGGTGGATTCCTTAACAGTGAAGTTGTAATGGGAGAAAATGTAGTATCTTTTCACACAAAAAATAAGGTCACCTTTCGTTTTGAAAGTGTGAGCCTTTCGTAGTTCATCACTAATGCTGTCAATGGCACTTTCCTTTCGAAAATTATACTCAAAATTTGTGAGGCCGTCACCGCCTAAAACATTGTAGAAGGGTATTGAAGAGACAATTTGAGAATCATTTGTTACATCATATCCAACATCTTCAACTTCCTCAGTTTCATTCTCTATCTCATCATTGGTTACCTCTGGAGGACAGTCATTCAGAACACGATCCACTTCCCTTATCAAAGCCGCGCTAATATATGTACTCTCATCATTGTGTGCCAAAATAGGTGCCTCGTCATTAGATAGATCTGCAATTGTGGGCGTACTGTGATGTTCAAAGGCGCGTTGTTCGGTTCCAAATTCAATCATAGATGCATCTACTACCATCTCCACGGGAGACAACTTTGCATATGTCTGAGCATAAAGGAAAACATTGTTTACATCATCATCATCTGTAATGGACATCATCACTGAACCAGTTCCAATGCGTCGCGATATCTTGACGTTGTAAGTGCTCCTATCGAACGAAAATTTCTTACAAACCAAATCCAACAACTCTTCATAAGACATGGATTTTCTCAGTCCCAGACCTCGCTTGACAGTACGAGTAGAGTCTTCATTATGACTCTTCAACTCAAATACGCAAAATATGGAATCCATTGACCTCTTAGAAATTACATTCATATGGTCTTAGGTCATACAAAAGCACAATGTCCAACTAGAAAATGATAGAGCATAAAAGATAAAGAAGCCTAATTACATAATGCCAAAAAAAATACTCTTGTAAGGCAGTGGCGGCAGCGGCGGAGAGGAAGAGCTTCGGCAACGGCGCCGGAGAGGAGGCTGGGCGAAGGTAGCGGGGAGGCAACGGCAGCAGCGACAGAGAGGAGACTTGGCAGCAGTGCTGGGACGCCTCTGGCAGCCGCGGTAGCGGCGACGAGGCTTGGCGGAGGCGGGGAGGATGGCGGGCGGCGGAGGAGACTCGCGCGGCACTTACTGCAGAGAGCGAACGAAGGGTTCTGTTTGCGCAAGTGACCCTTCGTTCGCTCTCTTCCTTTTATTTTTCGTACAAGCCACATCGCAGAGATTCTCTACGCTAAATGCTAAAAGCACAAGCATTTTATGCGCTATAGGGCAACGCATACAATAGCTGCACTATTCTATATCGCATAGATTCTATGCGATATATCCACGTTAAACACCGAAAAAAATGGTGGCTTATTTGAAGAATTTTTTTCTACCAACGTTACTAAGGAATTTGCCTCTCTCAAAGAAATATGCATATTCTGGGGATAAAAATTTTCTTTACTTTGAAAGGCATAACAGATAAAATGATTTATGTAAGAAATGCATAGAAAATAACCGAGAAATTTGTTAAAAACCCTGCGAATTTGCAAGATTATATATGCTAAGGTTTCTTCTACTTTGTTCCATTTTTTAGTTCTGAAGCATACTACTCCCTACCATTAACTTGGTTCCTCTACTGCCACTTCTCCATAAACTTCTAGAAATCCTTAGTGCTATATGGAAGAAGGCAACTAGGTGGAATATTAATGACTTGCAAGCCAGAAAGGAATCGTGCAAATGAAGACTTGGATGCTACTTTGTACTCTTCATTCTTTTTGGTATTCGTCATTGCAAACTGTTTACTATGAACAATGGAACTATATGGAGTTTTAACTATTTCCCTAACTTTCCTCGTAGTTTCTTGTGAAGTAAATCACCTCCCCTCCCATTTCTACAGTCAAGAGAACAATTCATGTATCCTTGTCTAAGAGAATTTCCTTGCTGTTAGAGTAGTCCAATCTTGTATTAAGTCTTTGATAGAGTAGGTGTACTGCATTAAATGGACATATGCTGATGTTGGTGGGCAGGTACAACTGTTCTTCATATGAAACCAATAGACCTTTCTAGAAATGCAGTTTGATTTAGAATATGTCCTTCACCATGCTAGAACTGTTCTCGAGTCCTGACTCCTGTAAACTGTTCTTTTCTTAATAAACATGGGGGCGGCAACCTTAGTGCATTTCCACTTTTTTTTATTAGAAATGCAGTTTGATACCAAGACATGATACTTTTCAGGCATTTATTTTCTCCTACTTTTAAGCTTCCCTTTTTTTCTCATTTATGTTAAATGCTGGTCATGCAAATACAATCTCTGAGTCCCAAAGTTAAAAACAATCTTGCCTTGGTCTCCTCAACAAGCCAAACCAATCAATTTATTTTATGGGAAATGCAACTCAGAAACAAACTTTGTGATTTTGTATATTGTAATACAGTCTTGCACATGTAAATGCAGGCGCTTAGTGGTTTCAATAACCACAACAACGTTACTTCAATTAGGGGGATTTAAACACAGAATTGGAATTGAAATCCACCTGAAATCCACCTGGGGGAACATTGTCTGTCATGAATCTCTTCTTTTCTCGTGTTTTCTATGAAAGGAGTCCTGCTACTAGAATGGTTTTATTGTCAAACCCTATGTTGGTGGAAGTCCATTGGTTTCATAACCATCTCTCCAATTACCTGGATATGCGGATATGCACATATTGGAGTAAAACCATTTTACAGACAAAATGTAACGTATTCTCTGTTTCCTGTTCTACCACACCAGATTCTTTTAATGGCATTCCATCGTTTATTAAATAATCTAGAAATACAGATGGCATGTGAATGTATTTAGGTCAATGAATTTAATTTCAGAGTGATTTCTTATCAAGCTACTTGAAATTAGAAGTCTAAAACTTCATGACTTGCCTTCACATCCATTGTCTTACAGTTTCAGATACATGTTGCATATGAAAATTGGCAAAGTAAATATGACGACATCAGCATCTAAAAGCGTGTACCGTTTTTCCCACAAGGAACATTATACCATAATTTACAGTTTCCATAGACAATTTATAAATGAGGTTACTAAATTACATAATAGAACAAAACAGAGAAGAGAAGAAAATCATTCACCTGCCACTCTTAGGAGACAACCTTCGAACTGAAAACAAGTATATACAGTGGCTTCTGCTGCTTGACACGTTCATCTCTGAATGAGTACTGAAGTCAAGAGATACATGCAGTCAAGTTCTGTGACAACAAAATAATTGGAAGACATAACAGGATACGCGTCTCGCCAACTGCTCTGTTAGCAATCCCATTCTGCATATCACAGCAGACATACTCAGTTCAAGAATGTTCAGATCAGTTAAAAGAAAGCAGACAGTATTTGAGAAATTCATCCTACGGCCAAGCAATCCAAAGCCCCTTCAGGCTTGAGGATAGGGATCTGAAATGAGAACAAAATCATCAGATGTATTTTTCACTACATAGGTTTTTTTTTGTGAAAAATAACCTAGAAATTGGTGTAGAATTTCTTGATAATAAATAAAATAATATTGATGATACCTCTGTTGCTCCTGCAAGGTATAATCCTTGTACAGCTTCTTTAATGTGTAGGTTATCCTTCGATAAATCAAATAGATCTCTAACCATGCATGCCGATGATTAGCATCTGTTAAAAAAACACTTTTTTCATGCGTGAGTAACTCCAGTTTTTTCTTTTTGGAGGTATTTTCTCTCTGAATTATGTCATTCTCAAATATCGCATTACTGACATATAAGAGAGAAAACATGTGCATGCAATACACATCTTACCCTCTCCATGTATATCTCCACCTGAGATGAGAGGGCACAAGGTTATAGAAACACTTGATGAATCCAAGCATACGACACACTAAATTACACAATGAATTACCATTGACAATTTTATCATGTATGAATGCAGCTCACTTTCTGGCTTTATAGATTCAAAAAACTCATAAACTACTCTTGGAAGTATTCCTCTTTCCAGCTCATCACAATCTAGAATATTTGGTCCCTGGAACAACCTTATCCATCAAAACAGTATGTATCATTCAGAGTGAGTATACAAACAGTTCCATTTCATCACCTCCATCGTGTATGCCTTCCCTGCTCCAGTCTGTTTCAAGTACATTAAAGAAATCTCCACCAATGAACATGGCAGTGAAGGTCAATTTTATTAGCTACTAAGTTTAAATAATCTCTGTGAACAAACTTCCGCCAAGTAAAATACATATCAGGATTAATCAAACAGATCACCACAGCCACGTGAAAAAAAATCTTTTAAAGCTTTAAGCTGCTTTTCTGAGGAAACTTCACCTGTCCATATGTAATAACTGTCCCATTGATTGCATTAACAGCACCTGAGGTACAATACAGAAGCACAAATCACATGAAAATCGAAATCTAACTTTCGCACATCATAAGCTACCGATCCACACCTTGAACTATAGGCTTGACGAGGAAATTATACACATCCTCCTGCTCTGAATCCTTGTAGAACACCTTATCGAAACAAAACACCATCTCCTCTTCCTTATCCTGATCAAATCCTCTAATCGATCTAAGCATATCCGAATCATATGTAAAATAAGGAAAACACATAAAACGGAGAAGGAATGGACCTTCAAGACGAATGTCTCTGAATCAATCGCGTGCACACAGACTTTTCCCTCGCCGAGCTTCTCCTCCCTTGAGTTCAGAGGTCTGAACCGGACGCACACCGTCACGTTAGACATCGAATTCCTGCATATGCAACCCTAATTTTTCTGAGATCTACGGAATTCTCCGGGAACAGGAGAATCGAGTGATGTTGTGGATCGCAGAGGGAGCATTTCGAAGGGGAACACGCAATCTGAGATCGGGAGAGTGGAACTGAAGGAGACTAACGAGCAGAGATCGACGGAATCGCGTCGGTGGACGGCCGACGGGTTTGGGAGGAGTTGCAGGAGTGAGCTCCGATCGCTTAGTCGCCGATTTGAATTGATCGTTGGTAAGATGGGGGGATATATAGGGCGGAGAGCGGGAGAAGGCACTGAGCTTGCGAGCTGTTTGTTTGGACGATATTGCCCACGGGGGAAATGTATTATTTAGCAGGGTTTAAAAAACCGGATCGGACTGGCCGGTTGGACTGGAAATCGGCTCCGGCCTGGTCGGTTCGGCCTGTTTTGTGTAATCAATTTCAAAAAAAAAATAAAAAATAAAAAATGGGGTCGGACCGATGGTCGACCCGGATGGTCTGACCGGGTTGACTCGGATTGACCCAATTTTGATGGTTTGATAAATTTTCAAAAAAAAAGTTAAATAATGAAATAATAGGATTTTTATCACTTGTACCCTTCTTAACTTCTACGATATAAGTTATGTCCCTCTCTTTTTTGGAATATACGTTCTGGCTATACTTTTTTAGAGTAATTTTCTAGAAGCAACTATAAATAAATGATTACAATATTATATTCATATATAATTCTAGAAAATGTCACTAACTTTTGTAGAGTTTACTCGAAATAGACGATCATGTTATTCTATTGAAAGATTGGACATTTTAAACGATTATTTCATTGATATATAAATACATACTTATATATATGTATTCGGTTTTATCGGTTCAGAAAACCGTTTGGATCGGTCTAACCATTAAATTAAGCTCAGTCCAGTTTTTTCCGAGTTGATAGGAATGAAGACGTCATGTTGACATCATCACCGGTCCGACCGATTTGGACCGACGGTCCGATCCAATTGGATCAAACCGAAGACAAACCGGTTCAATGTCCGATCCGGTTTTTAAAATCTTGTTATTTAGAGTCAATGCTTTTGAAATCGAATGGGCAACTGAACGGGAAACGTTACTAAAAAAGTCAGATTGGTTTGATATAAAATCAAACCATTTCAATTGGATGATGGCGAGATCATTCTTAAAAATCGGTTAAATTTAGTCGATCGAGAAAAAATGGTTGAACTGAAATCAGAATAAATCAAAACATGTGTAAAATACAAACTTTAATATAATTGAAATAGATATAAAATACACAACTTACACATATATCTTATACTATATACAAAACATATATTTAATATGCAACATCAAATGTTATACATACATACATACATATATAGGAGTGATCCTGTGAGAGCAAAAAACAATGAGAGCATGAGAGCAGTGATTCTAGACCATTAGATTCAATCAGGAGAGAGAAGACATGATTTAGTGGTCCAGAACCATTGCTCTCATGCTCTCACAATTTTTTGCTCTCACAAGATCACATGCACGCACACACACATGGGTTTAATGGGTTGCCCCCGCCCCTTTTCAGTATTTTTTATTTTTTCAAAAAATATCACCATGTATATTCATCTATATATCCTCCTACATATCATTCGAATTTGTTAGAAACAGAGACTCCTATGCCCTTCATCTAGGGCATAAGAGTCTCTGTTTCTGACGAAATTCAAAAGACGTATTGGAGGGATATATAGATGAATATTCATGGTTCTATTTTACAAAAGTAAAAAATAAAAAAATACGGAAAAATGAGGTGGGGGCAGCCAACATGGCTGCCTCAAGGAGCCAACCCTATTTTCCCTATATATATGGTTTAATGGGGCTTCCCCTGCCTCATTTTCAACGTATTTTTTTATTATTTTTGAAAAATATCACCACATATATTCATCTATATATCCCTCCTATATGTCATTCGAATTTCATCAGAAATAGAGACTCCTATGCCCTCCATCTAGAATACGTCAATTACAACAATCTTTAGACCCTTAAAATTATTTGTTCTAGATGGAGGGCATATGAGTTTATGTTCTGACGAAATTAGAATGGTATATATGAGGGGTATATAGATGAATATACATTGTGATAATTTTCAAAAAAATAAAAAAAATTACCGAAAAATGGGGAAACAACCCATTTTTTCCACACGCACACATGCAATATTTAAACAAAATACTATGTCAAATAACAATAGTTTAATCATTTTTTTAATTTTATTTAATACAAGAACTTGTTGTGGAGTAGTTGTTTAGAAGTTTTAGGTATATTACCAAAGTCCATCGATTTAACTCCCAGTTATGTCATTTTTACCCCACGAACTCTATAATCTTTGTAAATTACCTTCTCAATCTTGAAAACATATTTATTGTTCTCTCTACCCCATAAAACTACTCCTTCTTACCCCATGAACCTTCTGTATGTGCGCCATGTTCTTCTTTACCTAACCAGGGTCATGTGTCGCATCCTAGTATGATCGTATCACCAAAAGTGTGCCATGTGTCATGGCGGTAGATTTAGGCGGGAATGCACTGATATATAGACATATGATGCCAATCTTTTGACCTCTCCCCTTCTTCTTCGAAGCCATCGACCTCTCCCCTTCCTCTTCGAAGCCATCACCCTCTTCATCTCTGCTCCAACATTCTTTCCTACAATAACCATCCTTCGAAGCCATCACATTCCTTTTCCACTCCATTGTGCTCGTCGACCCTGCTCTATGAAACTCTTCTACCTTGGCTAAATCAGGGTCAGATGGTTTTAGGGAACATGGGTGAAATGACTTAAGATTTCCAACACATGGGTTGTTTGTTCTTGGTTTCTAACATGCATGTGCTGACGATGGGTTGGTACGGTTGCCATGAAGGGATCCCGACCATGCGTGTCAAGCATGGAGGTGACTTCAAATGAATGCATGATTAATAGCAATTCATCCACATTTATTCTTTCATTTTATCTTTAAATCTCCAGCAAAACATATGTGAATATCAACAACTCATATAAATTAGCATTCATTATTCATCTATAACTACTTTGTAATTACTGTACAAATACATGTATTTATATCCAAAATAAAAGACTAAATAAAAAGAAAAATAAATGAAGTATCAAAGAGACTGAATGATCCTAAATCCCGAGATTGAGTAGATATCGACTTAGTTGTTCGGGAATAAAGTAGGTAGAGATAAAGGTCAGATATAGTACCTAAAACCGTAATTCTATACACTGCAAATACCCATTTTTACTATATTTTATTCTTTACACACTCCAAATAATAAAATATTCAACATGAAACTTTTGCATAAAAATATATAAATATTTATAAAATAGTTACTAAAAAAATAATTCACAATGCAATAAAGGCATACAGATAGAAAAGCTACAATCGAACTTCACAGATCAATATATTCTCCATAAAAAGCTCGTAATTCACCAAACTCACATCCATTATATTTAAAATTAAATTATCTATCTAATAAAGGTAATTTCATTAAATATGGAGTCAAAATACAAAAGCCAGCTTTCTGGGGTCCGTTGTACTATATATATGTATATTTTATTCATATATTTTATTCTTTACAGTTTTACTCTTCTTATATTTTAAATTATTTTAAATATTGTATAAAATATATTAAAATAAAAACTTAAAATAAAAATAATTAAAATACATTAAAATAACTAATACCCTAAATATACATGTATACTAGACCTATAATGTACATGCATACAATTATTTATGTATGTAAATAAAATAAAAATATATATAAATATGTATTAAATTACATTGAAAAAATATAAATATATACATATTATGATAAAAAATAAAAATCCAAAATAAAAGAAAATACATAAACTATAGGTAAATATACATATGAATACATGTGTAAATATTAACATCCTACAAATAAGGTTGTAAAAATAAATAAAAATACCCATAAAATAGTTAAAAAAAGAAATATTTTTCATACTTTGAGTATTATTTGATAAAAGTATTTACTAATTTTTATTCAATTATGCAAAACTTCCTTGGTTCACATGGGCTAATCAGGACTGAAGGAAAGTTGACCCCTCGGACAACTGTCCTTGCCTCTACTCTGACTGTGTCAAGCCACGTAGACCACCTTCTTCCTCTATTTTCTATGCCATCTCCATGCCTCTTCAGCTCTCGAGCCCTTCACCATTTATCTTCCCCATGCATCCCTCCATCCCTCCATGTTGTAGAATCCACCAACTCCCTCTCCTTCACACGCAATCTCCCTCACATGTGACCAGTGACGGGGGGGGGGGGGGGGCTGGCCCCCTCTGCTCTCGATCAAAATCCGTATATATGTTTAATATATAGTATTATATATAATCTAAATACATTATATAATAACTAAAATTTACATGTTATGTATAATAGCCCCACCATATCTCAACAAAAAAATCAATATATAGGGAATAACGGGGCTGCCCCCACCCCATTTTTCCGCAGTTTTTTTTTTATTTTTTTTAAAAATATCACCATGTATATTCATCTATATATCCCTCTACATGTCATTCAAATTTCGTCAGAAATAGAGACTCCTTTGCAATCCATCTAGAACATGTAATTTTAACGATCTAAACATTATTGTAATCGACCTGTTCTAGATGGATGGCATAAGAGTCTCTGTTTCTGATGAAATTCGAATGACATGTTAGATGGATATATAGATGAATATACATGGTGATATTTTTCAAAAAAATAAAAAAACTCACAAAATGGGACAGGACAATCCCACGGGACCCATATATAAAATAAATTATAACTATTAACAATACATGATGTGCATAATCATATATTGATACATCTATATATGTCCATCATCATATACATTTGTAAATCGTCATGGATGTATTTTTTATTTTATGATATATTATATAGATAATGATTTTTCTTTTTATTTTCTTTGCATATATGGATTTTGGATACCTCTTTCATTTTTTAGGATCGTAAAATAGATATGGTTACATAATTTTCTAGTGTATACATATATGGATATAGATACCTATTTGTATCCCTATGTTTGCAACTCTATTTGTAGCTGCGTCTATTTTAAAATAGATATGCAGATAAACGTACACATATCAAAATATATATAACAAATATGATAAAGGATTGGTACATATATCTATATTTGTTTGCATCCATGTAAGTAAAAAGTATTATATAGTATTACTTATTTGAAAATATTAAATCTAGTGGTATTTCTTAATATCATATTAAGAAATGTATTTCAGTGATATGAAGAGTTTTGTAGGGATCTTTTGTCAATAAGATGTTTATAGAGATTATTTATATCCGATTATATGTTTATAAGTACTTTTATAAAAATCTATTCCCAATATTAGTTTCGATCAATTACGGAATTATTGAAAACTCACCTTATAGATTGAATTCGTTTCCAAGAATCCAACTTTATAGATTTAAACTTCCGTTAATGTTCTATATATCCTCCAAATTTCATTCAAATATGATGTCATTTCTTATTTTATCTTACTGGTTAAAAGTCCAATCAATATTTAAGAAATTTAAGTCTCATTTAAAAGAGAAATAGTTTTTTAACCATTGATATAAAATATCAAATGATCTTGGATTTGAGCAAAATTTAGAGGATATGTATAACATTATTCGAAGATTTTATCTATAACATTGGATTTTAAGAAACAAAATTGAACAAAAAAATAGTTACAACAACTTCTTGTAACTCACATTACATCAGAGGAACCACTCCCCAAATATTAACAACTAAAATGACAAGTTAAATTAGATAAATAATATCTAAATAATCTAGACCCCAAGATAAATTTTCTGGCTTCATCCCTGCATGTGACCCCCTCACTTGTGTGTATAACCACCTCCTCTGCCATTTTTATCATTTAATCGATCTTCATTCACCCGTAACCCCTTTGGACATACCTGAGCCGCTCCCTTATGATAGGAGGTGAGCCTCGACGATCTGAGGCGAGGAGAAAGGAGGTGGAGGCGATTCAACTCATCGCTAGAGCTCCTCCATGCGGTTCATGCTCCCAACCATCTACAGTTAGGTGAGCCTATATCCTTATGTCTTTTTGATTCATTTTCCTTCAGTAGCATAGATTTAATCTTAGTTTCGTTTAGTTTCATTTTAATTATAAAAAACCCTAAAAAAATCTAAGTACACCCGAGCACTAGGCTCTGTCCTCTGTCCTATATGATTTGACCCACGTTTTGAATCACAAACAATCCCTATCAATCCTCTTCACGTTCTCCATCTTCCATACCATTGATCACCCTTGATTCTACAAGAATAAAGGATCATCAGTCCTCCATTCCAGCCATTCGTTGGATGACCCCCATCCACTCAATCATCCACCTAATTTCAATAATAACGAGGCAGGTGGCATTGCCTTCGAGCAATGATGAATTTTACATAGGTCAGAGTACATGCAGACCCCATTTGAGCTACATTTGCTCCATGTCTTCTTCTCCAGGCAGTTCTAGCAAAGACGAGCTCCAGTACTCTCTTTAGTGAAAAGCGAACTCGTCTAGGGCCCCCCAACAGATACACAAGCTTTCAAGGAATCAATTGAGCCCTATCTGAGCGATGGAGGCCCATCGTAGGAAGAGAATCAAAGGGACGAAGAAGATCCAAGCGGTTGTTCTTCCCCATTCTTGGAGAAGAGCGGCAACCATTGGATCTTCACGATGCTTCAAGTATAATCAACACCGCCCATCTGAGGAGACCAACAGCTGTTTGATTGTGTCATGGACCTGATCACGACCGCTCATCTGCGAAGCGGTATTAGCTCATCTAGATCGTTGGCCGCTTAAGTTGATTCACATCCACCGTTCATCAACACAGTACATGAGCAAGAACACGTAGGTGGGGTAAAATTACATCCTACCCCGACCTATTTTTTATCTTTTTATTTGGTGCTATAAATATAAAATTATGTGAAAAAAGGGTATTTAAATGCAAGCCCCCATACTTTCTTGTATTTACTATTTAGTCCTTCCGTCTCACGTATAGCGACACATGATGCCATGTAAATTTACATATTGACGAGCTGCAAAATCAGCCCTTTAAAAATGTGTAAATACCACTTGATAATGTCATTTAAAAAGTCAAAATCTTCAAAACATTTTTTCAAAAGATTTTTCAAAACAAGAAAATCTCATTTTTAAAATCATTTTCGAAAATATTTTTAATCAAAATAGTGCAACATAGTATAGAAAAGCCGTGAAAGCATTTGAGTCCTCCTGGTTCAAAGAATTTTACTTTAGCCAAAAAGTTTTAAATTTTTCAAATTTTCCAGATTATAGCTAAAGTAAGTATACGGTATATATGGTATACCCCCTATCCTTAAACGTTGCTATGTCTTCATAGCACTAGATGTTACAAGTCCATAGGTCCATTTAAGTATAGAGAAATATACATGAGCCAAGGAGGGGCTCCCCCTATACTTAGGTTAGAAATAACCTAAGTATAAAGGCAAGGAAAGATGAGTAGAGAAAATCACGGGGACTCGGGTCCCCCCTATACTTAGGCTGAGATTAGCCTAAGTACAACGATGGAAACTGATGTTGGGAGGGACCCAAGGTGAACAAAGAAGAGAAATGGATTTACAAGTGAGCGACTGAATCTACGGAGATGGATGGAGTGACTAAGGCTCTGGGGAGTGTAACAAAGCAATCATGGCTCAATCAAGCAAGCAAGACCCTCAAATTCACCAACACTTACATGAAACCAACCGAGGTTGGTTGATTATCTTGTCGGTTTTATTGGTGATAAAACATTTGATATTTACGCAGAGAAAAATTGTGAAATGAAAATCAATGCGTACGCGAGGGTGTTACTCTCCCAAAACCAAAGTTTTACTCCATTTTATGTTGACTTGCAATTAACAGTCCCAGTTTTTATTTAAGGTTGTCATTGATTAATGGTAAGCACAAAATCAAGCAGTCATCGTCTACCGTTCATTCCCATTTTCCATTAATCCTAGGTGATCAAGCTAGGAAAAAGAAACCGAGAAAAGCTGCGTATTCGATAAAAACCGCGATCTAGGCTAAGCGAGTAATCATGCAGTGACTTGGCGATAAATCCATGAAAACTTGGGCTGTTTTGAAAACCAAAATCAATATGTATGCAAGTCGATCAAAAAGCTGCACCTAACATGCTTCTATTAGAGGGGAAAATTTTCTTTTAATTTGGCTAAGTGAGGCGATGCTACGTGCGTCTTCATTTAAAGTGTGTCCTACCTACGAGAAAGCACATAAAAATGTGAATTTTAAACTAAGCTCGAAGAGCCGCATGCCTGGTCCTAGGTCGACACTCAAGTGGGGACGATTCCCCGCACAATCACATATATTTGTTCTTTTACAACCGTGAGCCTCCGATCGAAGACCGCTGTAAAGACGATTATTACAAAATAACATGAGATGCAAAACTGACATTTTTTTCCGTTTCTTCTCGACGTGCTCCAAACGTGCTTCTACGACTCCTCACAGCGGGTAGCTCCTGCTCCTCGCCTCCTTGAATCATCAAGGGCCCTGCCAAAAAACAATGGCTAGAGATCGATAGAGAAGAAAATTTTATGATGCAAGACACATTGACAAATTGACCTATATAAAAGAAACATTACATTGAATAAACAAAATTCCAAATAATATAAGAAATGAGCAGTGTCCTGGCAACGGCGCCATTTGATGAACACATATATCGGCCTTTAATAGTGCTGAATTAGCACTTGGAATAGTCATCGTAGTCAGGTTGAAATTGGGCTCATCAAAGACCATCTGATTGATATATCAAATAAGAATGAGATGGTAATATTTATTTTTATTTTACTTGGCAAGAAACCAAGGTCGAACTCAGGGACACGAGCCTCTCTCGCATTATCCATATTTTCATCTATTTAATTAAGTGTTGAGTTAAAGGCATATAGGTCAACGTATGCAAGAGGACAAGACAAGACAAAGCATTAGATCGGAACATGCATTTTTTATTTTATTTTTATCATGCAAATAAATGCGATGAGATGCAATGAAGATATGCCCTAAATGATAATTACTTGAGCCATTAAAAAATTACGAGTCAAACAGAATCAAACAATGAAGCACTTTTCATTTATAAAGTAACTAGGCATGAGAAACATAGAGATCGGGACACTTAGTTAATCAAATAGTTCATTACAAATCATAGTGTCAAAACTAAAAATTAAGCATGCCATAAGAAAGATGACGAGAAGAGCTTCAAAATGACACTGAAATCAACTAAATCGTATATATGTAGCTCAAGATATGCAAGAAAGAAAACAGGGGAATAAATGAAAGAAAACATGAAAAGATAACTACAAACAGGTCCTTGGGAGGGACTAAAATGTAAATATGAAAAAGTGCGAGGACCTCCTTGTAATTTACCCACACGCACAGGGGTATTTTTGCAATTTTAAAAACCCGCGAGGGTTTCAATGCAAATTTCCCCCTGCGCACGTGGTCTGCACATGTCATCAGGACCCGTTTGCTATTTGGAGAAGTCGGCGGGGCTTCTGCGTAAATTACCCAGATGGCACGTGCTATGCACACGCCATCCAGGCTCGGAGGGCGGCTCGGGCTCGGCAGAGGCTCGTTGCTGCTTCGGGTTGGCTCGGAATACACGAGCCTCCAGGCTTGGTGTCGATGAGGCTCGGGGTAGTCTCGGCGACTGCCACGTGGTATCAGGACCTGGATGTAATATGCGGAAGGTGCAAGGGCACCGATGCAAAAAGCCTAGAACCCACGTGTGCGTGGCACGTGAGCTCAGGCTCGGATGGGGGCGAGGTTCGGCGCTGCTTCGGGTGGCCGTAGCAGGTGGCTCGGGCCACGTGGTGGCTCGAGGGCGCCTCGGGCGAGGCTCGGTCCCACCGAGCCTCCGCGCTCCGGGATGTCGACGTGGCGCTTCCATGGCCGTTGGATCTCTGCCGGGGGGCGAGATCCAACAGTAGCTGCTCCTTCTTCTTCCTCGATGGTTGCAGCGCTATTGGAGCTCCGACGTAAGGCTTGGAGCTCCGCCGCGCCTTGCCATGCTCGGTGAAGCTCGGGGAAGAACGCTAATGCTCTGGCGATGAAGGTCCAAGGTCGGAGAAGACGCAGGAGTACCTAGGATGCTCCATCGACGCTTGATCGCCGGAGGCGGAGCTCTAGAACACGGCTCCGCCCGATGTACGACCAATGACAATGGTTGACCTGGCCGGAGATGGAGATAGTGGCTTGGGCTGGGCATCGGAGAAGAGGCCCAGGTCATCGCACATACTGGCCGGTCGTGCCAGCGAGCTCGGGCGGGGCTTTGAGCCACCGCAACGCCGCCTGGAGGTCGGCGGGTCTCATCGGGGAAGAAGGTCGTTGTCGCTCGATCCGAGCTCCTCCCCCTGTCACAGGGAGGAGCTGGAGGGCTGGGCCTCAGCCCCTTGGTTGATGGACGAGGGAAATAGGTGGAGGGGGCGGCGTATTTGAAGGTGGTTAATGGTGGTTCTGGTGGTGGCGTCATGGGGTTCGATGACAACATAGGGCGAGTGGAGAAGGTGTCGTGGGTCGTGGAGGTATGTGCGAGCACGAGGGATGATCGGAGAAGGTCGTGGGGTGGTTGGCGAAATGAGAGGTGGTCGGAGGTGGTCAAGATAATGGGAAGGGCGAGGGAGGTGCGCGAACTGGAGATCGGGGAAGAAGAGAACCAGAGGTAGGTGATGACCGATGGCCGTTGGATCTGGAGATCCAACGGCGGAAGTTTGGGCGCGAAGCAACGTTCAGGATGTGATCTGATGCGACGTGAACAAAGGGTGATAAAGATGCCACGCGGTGCATTGTGGAAAGAGCACTAGTGAACGGTGGTGATGAACTCATGGGCGCGATCGGGTGGCTGAGGCGCATGATAGAAGAGGCGGCTGTGATGAAAGATCAGGAGCGCGATCGAAGGGTCTACAAACAGCCACGTGGCGAGCTCTGCGCGAGGCGCTATCGTGCGGTGCAGATGAGAGGCGTAGATGATCTGATGGTAGAGAAGTAAGGGCGCACGTGGAGAGCTGCTGGCCATTGGATCAAGAGAAATATCCAACGACCAAGGACAGGGGCGGATAGGACAAAGGTGGGCGGGCCACGTGGCTCACCCAAAACGGGCCACGTGGCCCAATCAGGTTACTCCAAGGGGAAAATTGAAATATGAAGGTGATATTGGCCGAATTTGAGAAAACTCAAAACATGAAAGTTGTAGATCTCGATGAGATCTTCAAGTTTCATGTTGACAAAAATTGGAGATAAGATTAAACAAAGACTCGATATATTTTTGAAGGTATTTTTAAGGTTAAAAATACCACGGATTTTTGTTTTGCCATTTTTTTGTGATTTTTAATTTATTAAGGACTCTGATAATTACAGGACTTTAATGGGATTTTATTTGACACAACTTTAAGCAAGGGGTTTAATTATGGAAAATAAAGATGATGAAATCGAGTTTCATCACATATATGCCCATGTAATTCTGAGACTTATTATTAAATGCATTTAAAGTTTATATAAATTACAATCAGGTCCTTCTATATGTATCCTTTATTTTTGTGCATATTTATCATTATAAATATTTTTATTGCTTCAAAAATTGTAGGAAAATTAATGTAGATGCATGTTGTGATGCTTGACCATGCCTAATTTTTATTTGGTATTTTGATTAAATTTTCTTATTTATTAAAAATACAAAACATGCATTTTCTTCCTGTTTAAATATAAAAACCCATAAAAATAAGAAAAATTATGCCAAAATTCCCAAAAAATTCTATTATCTCTATTAATATATTATCTACTATATCCAAAAATCCCTAAAAAATACAAAATATAAACTCAGAAAATACAAAACCCTAAAAATATTATAAAATAACAAAAAATTAGGAAAAAAATTCAAAAACATAACCTTTTATTTTGAAATTTTCTAAATTATATATATTATATATTAATAATAGTTTTAGGATAAATTTTGTATTTATTTATATTTATTAAACCTAAAGCCACCTCATATAACTAATCCCTTCATTATTTTAACATATTTGTTACTTTAAATACACCTAAAATTTGGTAAAAATTTTATAAAAATTACCAAGAAATAGAGAAAATATAAAATTCACAAAAAATTTTATTTATTTGTTTTGATTATATTTTGATATATTTAAAAATATAATACTCTATATATTATATACCTTATATACTACTGATTAATTCTATAATATCTATATTGTATATAAATATATATCCCATTTGAACATTGAAAGAAAGTAAAATTTTATAAAATAAAAAAGAAAACGAAAAAAATAAAATACAAAAATTAAAATATAAAACCATTAAAAACTCCATACGAATTAAATATAATTAACAACCAACAAAAAATCTAAAAAGCCAAAAATATAAAATAATAAACAAAAAATTAAAATTAATTAGAAATAATTAATTTTTAATTTCTCAATCTATATAATTTGCTCATGTATTCAATACTCTCTAATGCTTGTCACTATACACATATTTGGTAGAGTTCAAATATTTTTAATTTTAACTCACATTAACATTTAGTGATTTATTTATCATTTGTGGATTAATTATTGATTAATTCATATTTTGAGTATGGTCACACATTGACTACTATCTGATCAGTCAGATTAGTAGACTGACCAATAGTGGGTTTTCAAATGGCACCGTTGCTGAGGAGCAACGGATTATAGATTGCTTGTTTATCTGCTTAGTTAGATTCTTTCTCTCTTATTCGATTGTTATTTCATCTTGTATATATCTCTACATAACTATTCTGACCACCCTCTCTTTTGCCTTTTTTGCGAGGGACCACCAACCGAGGGAGGATACCTTAGGAGGTTCGGATCACCCACATGAAGCGGAGGTCGACTTTTCTCACCAAGCCGACAAGAGAGAGCAGGAAGAAAACCAGAAGAGAGAGAGAGAGGAATAGTTAGCTTATTATAGTTTTTGTTTTATTTGTGAGAGATATTTATCAATAATTTTGTAATAATACATGAGACATCGGATACTTGAACTTTACAAGTCCATTTCATCATGTGATTGTACACCTGGGGGACCTGACCAAATTTCTCATGTTTTATTCATCTTTTATACTTTGTTTTCCCTATTTCCTCTTTATTTTTATTAGTTTTCTACGATTTATGTTTTCTGACTTTTTTTATATTTCACATCTTCACTGATTGAGCCCATAGATCTTAAGGTTGCTTTCTCAGTACTTAGGTCCAAATCCTGATCATATCTCATGCACCTATAGTTCATTAAACTTAGATATAGTCAAAGTAAATTGAGCTTCACCATAATATCAATTCCTGCTTAGGGAGATTTCAACACGTGCATTGCATGTAGCTTAGTTTAAATTTATGTACAGATTACTTTGCATGTATAGCGTTGTAGCAAGGTACGCATTTTTGAATTTGCATTCGCATTCATGTTTCTTGTGCATTAGCTTTTCTAAATTCACCTCATGTTTTCTTGGACCTAGAATAATTGAGAATCAGAAAATTCATTAGGTGTTTACATGAATTTCACCCAAAATTGTGATATCCAAATTTTTTTTCATCAAAATTAAAATTGATTAATGGACTTAATTGGATTGGGTTCATAAAGCCCACATTTTTCAGATACCTTCAGAACAGAGTGAGGCGTGGACCTAGGATTTATAGCCCAAATCCCAGCATGGGCACCACCTTATTTATTGACTGGATTCATGAAGTATTATCACTTCTATCGGTGAGTGGGCGAGTAGGGCTGAGTCTGCTAGCAAGTTTAGTCTGAAGTATTGAGCATGGGGGAGCTCTAATAGCGGATCCCTGTCTTATCGTGCCACGTCCGAGTACCTTGCAAGGGGGAAATATTTGATTCACCTATCAACTTCCTTCATTTACTTCTTTGAGTGAGTAGTGGATCCAAACCCAATAACAAGGACACTTAAAAAAGTACATGCTACATGTTACAAAGGAAGCAGGAAGTACATAGTACATGACACTTGTTTGGTAGTACTCACTCTCTAGGATTAGCCGATAAGAACTTGTTATTAGATTGCCTGAATAACAATAATAAAGACTACCAAGATAGAAGCCGAACTCTGACGGTTCCATGTGTTGTGTTGGTGAACCTACCCTTGTTTTGAGATTTGGTTGATTAGTTTTAACTCGACCAAGATCAATAATATCACACCTTTGCACCTCATCCTTACTTCTTTTCTATCTTCTTTTCATTTTCGCTCACTTTTGAGACTTTTGTCTTTCTCCTCTATTTCGTTGTAAATCATTGTGTTTCTTATTCCTCATCTCATTCCCTTTTATTTTTTAAGATGTCGCATCCGAGATGGCTTAGTCCGAACTCCACCGACACCTACATCGATTCCTCGATACTGACATCTCCTATAATTCAGGGTAATTTTACAGGGGCAGGTTCAAACTTTATGAACCATTCTCAAGACACCCCACTTCTTCTACTTCAAATAAACTGGGATCACTCTTGTCCTGAACTCGCACCCTTTTGGATGAAGATCGATCTATTTCCATACAACCCCCTCACTCTCATGAAGTTCATAATTGATCTTAATCTTGAATGATTCTACTCATATGGTGCCTATTTTCAGTCTGATCAAGGTCTATTTCCTCTTGCAGTTGAAGGACTCGATCTGGAAGTGTTGTCATATCCAAACTCAGAGATGGATCCTCTGAAAGGAAAGGGTCAGTAGACTGATCAAAATGAGGTCATTGCAAAAGTGCTAGCCTCCATTCATGCAATTCAACAACAGTTGGCTGAACAGGCACTCACCAGACCACTTTCCAAGACATGCTTAATGACATGGGAGGTATGGAGATAATCGTGAAGGAGAAAAAGCACAATATGGAGGAGCGATGAATCTCCTATTCGTCATGCTAAAATCCACCAATTAAACTCCTGGCCTAATTAATCCAATAAAATTCACTAATAATTCATCCATTTTATCTTGTATTATATATTACATTCTTAGCCTAATAATTTATTGTATCTAATCATTATTATTTGTCGTGTAATTATTTTATCATCAAAAACCCATAAAAATCAAGATGAACAACTGTCTATAATTTCCTAACCCGTAAAAGAACTAAAAAATACAAAAACAACTCAAAATCTAAAAATCAATATTTTTAACCCCTTAAAAATACCCTCAAAAGAATTTTTTTGTATAAATGATCTCTATTGTCTTTTTTTCCAACATAAAACTTGTAGATCTCATCGAGACGAACAACTTTCATGTTTCCTAATTTTGCCTCTAACTATTTCTTTCGTATTTTTTTTGTTTTTAACATTTTCGAATTTTTTGGTGCAGCCATGTGGTGCCCTCGTGGTCGCCCACGTGGCTGCTCCTCCTTCCGCCATTCGGCTCCCTCCTGGACCACCGGATCTCCTCCAAATCGCCTCCACCTCCACCGTTGAGCCCTGTTGCGCCCCCAGCCATCTGATCTGATCTCAGATCAGATCTCAACCACCCGTATCTGCCTAAACCACAACCGCCTGATTCACCTATTATCCTACGGCTCTCCGCCCGCCATATCTTCCTGTTATCCTCAGCCCTCAGATATGACTCCAAACCCATCCACGTCGTTCATCACCTCATCTGTCCCCGCTGTTGGATTAGATCTGATGATCAGATCTCAGCCCTCTGCCCTCGCCCTCTTCCTCACCGTTGGATCAAGAGATCCAATGGTCTATGAGTTGTCTTCCTCCTCCGTAACCCCCTCCCCAGTCGTTTCACCTCGCGAGTCAGCCACCCCATTCCATTTCTAGCCCTTGCCTCCATTCACATCCCCTCGTCATAATGCCACCTACACGTCACCAGTTCCTCCCTTCCTCACGCCATCTTCACCACCCCCGTCTTCACTCCTTAATCACTCCCCTGGCCGTTCAAAACACCACCGCCACCTCATAACGCACCACCATCATCCCCTATAGAACCCCCTCCTTTTGCTCTGAGCAACTCATCCACCACTCCAAGGGACTTCGGACTAGCCTTTGGCCCTCCGGTGACAGCGGATGGTCCGATGTCAAGGCGTCGACGACCCAACCCCACGATGAGATCCATGGCATCTGCCATTTAAGTTCCACCCTCCGACAGATGCACGAGCACCAAGGCATGATCACCCTCATTGTGCGATGACCCCAGAGGTCCGATGAGGACCTCAACCCAGATCAATTCCTCCGGCAATCGCTTGGCTTCGGCTAGGTACCTGCTACCTCGTTTCTTTCCCATTTCTCTTAATTTTTCCCAACTTCCTTACTCGCTGCCACCGTCATCTGACCACCTTGCAAGCTTCGTTACACCGCCCGCATCTTCGCGCTACCCTCCACCATTACCATTCCCTTCTCCACAACCTTGACTACCCTTCGCCACCTCCTCCTCTGCTCCGCTGGAGGAGAAGTACCTAGGTCCCCCGCTCTTACACCCTCGTGGACCTCCATTTCATTCACGTTCACCCCCCATACACTACGCCTCGACTATTCTAACCTTACAGGGTCTCATTGGTCGAAACACTGCCGAAGACAAGTTCTGCAGCACCTCCTCCGACGAGGCTTCATGGTCAGCAACACCGAGCGATCCCCACGTCGTCTCCACCGTTAGAACTTCAACGCCAGGGCTTCCCGGAGCTTCATCGACCATCAGAGGAGCAACTGGAGTGAGGAGGAGCAACAGGAGGTCCACTGGAGCGCAGCCCCCTCCGGTGGACCATGGTGGATGATGAAGATACGGATACCGTCCGATCGTGTCGATCGGACGACCATGATGAAGCCATGTGGCAGCCCGAGCCTCCTGTCGAACTTTTAGGCTCGGGTCCTCCGAACCTCAAGCCGAGACACCAAGTGCTGCCACACGGATCTGAACCTACAACGAGCCCGAGCCTGGACCCCTCACGTGCAACGCACGTGAGGGCTTGGGAAATTTACACGAAGACCCTAGATACTTTTGGTATTTGCACTTTGATCCCCAAGCACGTTCCTTACGTGCGCACTTGGGTATTTTTCAGGGATGCTCTCGTAACTTTCGGAAATTGCAGAAATGCCCCCGCGCATATGGAAAAATTATAATGAGGCCCAGACGGTTTTTACTAATTGCAAATAGGTACCTCTAGGGACCTATTTGTAATATTTATCCTTTTATTTCTTGCAGTTTTATTACATTTATGCCCTTGCATTTTTAGCATAACTTGAGCATCGTAGATCCAAATTGTATGATTTTAGTGTCATTTTGTTCCTTATTTCATCCTCGATATTATGGCATGTTTATTTTCTCATCTGACATTATTTTTAATATGATGAATTTTTAATGTTAGATGATGTCTCTTATCCTAATGTTTTATCATAAAATAGATGTTTTCTCATGATGCTATGCTCGAAATGACCCTGATTTCAATCCATTTTCTATTGCTCAATTTAGTAATCCTTTTAGGGCATTTTTGTAATCTTTTATTTTGCAGGCATTTACATTGTATCATTTTCCATGCATCATTCTAAAATCGCATAGAAAAAGCAACTAAAAAAATTTGCATGCAACATATATCTGCATTGTTTTGCATTTTACCTTGCATCTGCATGAAGACCTGAAATTAAGAAATAATTCACACATGCTCTTGATTGATCAAATTTCGATAAATAGATAGAGTAGCTCATGTCTCCGTATTCGACCTTGGTAGACTTGCCAAGTATAAGTACTCCACAACATTCAAAGGTTGTGGTTTTTGATCGATCGATTTTCACCTCCTATACTACAATGATTGATTCTTAAAGAGGTAATTTTCAAGTTCATCAAATGGCACCATTTCTAGGGATGCGTCTCACCTTTATTTACTTATTTAATTTTGATTTATTTTTGGTGTTGAATATTTTCAAGATTCACAAGTCTTCTTTCATGCATGATTTTTGCTTCATTTCTGCTGATTAATTTCCTCTCTATTTTTCTAACATTTCTCTTTTGTGGAAGGGACCATGAAGATCAAGGACGCTTGATCTCCGTGGAGGTGTGGAGTCAGGAGCTCCCGCTGAAGAGGACGCAAAAGATTTGGCAAAGAAATTAGGATCTTTTATCAGTCTGCCTGCATTTGCAAATTGTAAAAAAATATTGTGCTGCATATGCATTATTTTAACAGTCCTCAGTAGAGGGCTTGCATGTTGTGTAAAAAAAGAAAAAAAGAATAAAAAGGTAGATCACTAGATGATCTATCGCCCCCACACACATTTGCACATATACACTCACCCCATCTCCCTCCTCTATGTATATTTCACAATCACTCACTCTCTCTCCCCCCCATCATCCTCTTCTGTAAAAACATACCCCCTCCGCCCCTGTATCGTAGTATAAATACTCCTCTAAACACAGAACACTCACCAACTCAGTTCCATTACTTAGGCTATTTGTAGTCTAAGTATAGGGGGGGACCCGCCTATTCATCCATCCCTCACGTTGTTTTCTTATACTTGGGGTCAATTTTTGACCTAAGTATAAGGGGATCCTCCTCCTCAGTTCCGCAATATCACCCTATATTTGACCGAGCCATGGACTCATATCACTTGTTCTATGAGGACATGGAAAAAATTAAGTACAGGGGGTCATACCGTACATTATTGTATATTTACTTCAGCCATAGCTCGTATTTTTAAAAACTTTTTGAAAAGTCTTTTCGAGCTTGGTTTTAGTATTCCTGTGAACTGAGTTTTGTAAAAACCCAGTAAAAATGTTTTCTTAAAAATTGAGGGATTAATTTATGTAAATAACCCTTTTTTCAAAAAAACTCCATAAAAAATCGAAAAATTAAAAATCTGTCTTTAAATTAGACTTTGAATACTAGGCCTGGTAGATACTTTCAGTGAGGGAACCTCGATCTCCCTTAGCAGAGTGGGTGGTTTAGAGGACAACGTATATGGCTCTGTCCTTAAGGAATACAGGTTCGTCTAACGGCCCATACTTACACCCATACTGGTTGAGATTAGATACTTTTATTCATATAAGCATGGGCCGGTCATTGTCTCTCCAAAGAATTGAAAAAAATGCAAAAGAAAAAAACTGCAAAAATAAAAATCACAAAAATATCCACTAACTAAGGAGTTGGTGAATTTCGGACACATTCAGTTCACTCAAAACTTAAGGATATTATGGACACTAGATTTCTGTGATCTTGATAGTCTGAGTTAGCATATGCCTTAATCATTAGGGTTTTTAAACTTAATTATCCACACATACCTAGTTTGAAAGATTTGAGTGCTATATTGCACTCTTCATCTCTACCTCCAAAAGAATATGATCAACACAATCACTTTCACAACTACATGGGTGATGAGATGAGTTGAAATATCACTTGAGGAACTAGGACTAGAGATTTGAGTTTAGACCCGATCGAATGATATTCGAGGATGGGATAAAGTTAATGAAGGCTTTAGAAAACCTGAGTGTCAACAAAACTCTAGCCAGTATGTGAACAAGTCCATATGCTACCTCTTTGATATTTACCTATGTGCCTGGGTGTGATGAAACTTAATGATAATTATTGATCAGTGTCAAAGAAAAGCTCTATCATCCAAGGTCAAATTACAAAAAGAGCTTCCACCAATGGCGAGTGCTCCCAAACATTTTCAAAGTATCCACTTGGACCAAGCACTAATTAAGACCAAGGAGTCGGGCTAACACCAAAAAAGGGCTCTACATCGTAAATGCTACAAGTCTGGGTATCAAAGGTATCTTAGATACTCAAAAGAGACACACCCCGATGTACTCCTAGAAAAACAAGTGCAGACGACTCCAACTCTCTTGACGGACACACTGATCAACAATCTAAAAATTTACACGTGTTGAGTAAAAATGCACTTGAGAGGCCCCTTGTTCCAATGCGAGGGAGAGAAAAATAGACACAAACCCATTCCCTTCATCATCTGGCCGTCCATCTATACTTTCAAGTTTGACAAACTAATGAGACGGTTGACTGAAGCAATAATAGACTTATTCCTTAGTGTTGATGATTAGGTCTAGAGGAGAGTCTTTGGGACTGGAACTTCGAGTGTTGCCTCAACTCGACTCTCATGAATGCAGTACACTAAATTTCATATCCTTATATTATATGTATAAAAAGAGAGTCTGAAAATTAAAGAAGTTGGATTCCTTCTGACTAAAACATGGATAAGCCCAGAATTTTAAGATCTCTTAAATTGAGGGTCTTTGAAAGATTGAACCTTGAAATCTTCACTTGCACTGTCAAGAATTAATCCGACTCCTTCATTCTTAAGATGCTCGAGGATGAGCATGGTTTAAGTATAGGAGTATGATGAATCTCGTATTCATCATGCTAAAATCCACTAATTAAACCCCTGGCTTAATTAATCCAATAAAATTCACTAATAATTCATCCTTTTTATCTTGTATTATATTGTACATTCTTAACCTAATAATTAATTGTATCTAATCACTATTATTTGTCGTGTAATTATTTTATTATAAAAAATACATAAAAATCAAGATGAACATCTGTTTATAAATTTCTAACCTTTAAAAGAACTAAAAAATATAAAAACAACTCAAAACCCCAAAATCAGTGTTTTTAACCCCTTAGAAATACCCTAAAAGATACTTTTTGTGTAAATGCCCTCTTTTGGCTTTTTATCCAACATGAAACTTGTAGAGCTCATCGAGACGAACAACTTTTATGTTTGAATTTTTCCTAATTTTACCTCTAACTATTTCTTTCATATTTTTCTTTGTTTTTAACATTTTCGAATTTCCTGGTGCAGCCATGTGGCACCCTCTAGGCTACCCACGTGGCTGCTCCTCCTTCCGCCATCCGGCTCCCTCCTGGTCCGTTGGATCTTCCCATTCCCGCCTCCTTCTCAACCGTTCGACCTTCGCTTGTCCACAGTCGTCTGATCGTCACCCAGATTGCATCTTAACAACTCCATCACGCCTCACTACCAGCCATTCGATTCCCTTCCGATCCTACGACCACCATCGCCCCACCTCACCCCATTCTTCTCTACCGTTTGATCATTCTCTCCTCCATCTTCACTGTTGATTTCTGCTTCATCCCTCAACCACCCGATCATCCTCTGGATGCGATCACAACCGCACCTACGCACCTCATCCTCAGCCACAAGATCTTCATCCCATCCCACGCTCATCCTTGTGCCACGTCACCCCTCCTCACCAAGCCGTTGGATCTCCCCTAACTCTCCATCTGGGCTGCTCTTTAGCGCCCATTCCTCCACCGTAGGATCAGATCACATGATCTAATCTCTACCCTCCAACCACGCCTCCATCAGAATTGTTGGATCTCTAGATCCAACGGTGCATGTTCTTCGTCCTCTTCCAGCCCTGCCGTTATCCCTTGTAACTCCTCCGCCCCCTTCCATTTCTATCCTTTACCTCCGGTCACCTCTCCATCCCCTAATAGTCTCCCTCCCTAGCCATTATCCCCTTCTTCCTCGCGCACCTCATCACTGTCCCATTCTTCACTCCTCTATCACTCCACCAACCAATCAAATACCCCCACCACCTCATAACGTCCGACCATCCTATCCTATAAAAACCACCGCCCGACCACCATCACCACTCATTCACCAATCCAAGGGGCTTCGGCCTAGCCTTTGGCCCTCCGATGACAGCGGAGGGGCCCGATGTCAAGGCGTCGATGACCCAACCCACCGGGGAGATCCATGGCATCTGCCATGTAAGCTCCACCCTCTAGCGGATGCACGAGCACTGAGGTACGATCGCCCTCATTGTGCGATGACCTCAGAGGTCCGATGAGGACCTCAGCCCAGATCAATTCCTCCACCAATCGCCTGGCTCCGGCTAGGTACCTGCTACCTCGTTTCTTTCCCATATCTCTTAATTTTTCCTGACTTCCTCACTTGCCGACACCATCATCTGACCACCTTACAAGCCTCGCTACACCGCCAGCATCTTCACACTACACTCCGCCATCACCATTCCCTTCTCCACAACCTTGAATACCCTTCGCCACCTCCTCCTTTGCTCTTTCGGAGGAGAAGTGCCTAGTTCCCCCACTCTTACACCCTCATGGACCTCCATTTCATTCACGTTCACCCCCCACACACTACGCCTTGGATATTCTAACCTTACATGGTCTCATTGGTCGGAACACTGTCGGAGACAAGTTCTGCAGCACCTCCTCCGACGAGTCTTCATGGTGAGCAACATCGAACGATCCCTGCATCGTCTCCACCGTCATAACTTCATTGCCAAGGCTTCCCGGAGCTTCGTCGACCATCAGAGGAGCAAGTGATGCGAGGAGGAGCCACAACAGGTCTGTCGGAGCACAGACTCCTCCGATGGACCACGGTGGATGATGACGATACAGATACCGTCCGATCGTATTGATCGGATGACCATGATGAAGCCACATGGCAGCCCGATCCTCCTGTTGAACCCCTAAATTCGGGTCCTCCGAACCTCGAGCCGAGCCACCAAGTGTTGCCACGCGGACTCGAACCTACGACGAGCCCGAGCTTGGACCCCTCATGTACAACGCATGTGAGGGTCTAGGCAATTTACACGAAGACCATGGATACTTTTGGTATTTGTGCTTTGGTCCCTAGGTGCGTGTCTCATGTGCGCACTTGGGTATTTTTCAAGGATGCCCTCGTAACTTTTGGAAATTGTAGAAATACCCCTGTACATATGAAAAAATTATAATCAGGCCATACGATTTTTGCTAATTGCAAATAGGTCCCTCTGGGGACCTATTTGTAATATTTATCCTTTCAATTCTTGCAGTTTTATTACATTTATGCCCCTGTATTTTTTTAGCATAACTTGAGCATCGTAGATCCAAATTGCATGATTTGTGTCGTTTTGTTCCTTATTTCATCCTCTATATTATGACATGTTTAATTTTCTCATCTGACATTATTTTTAATATGATGAATTTTTAAAGTTAGACGATGTCTCTTGACCTAATGTTTTGTCATAAATAGCTGTTTTCTCATGATGCTAAGCTCAAAATGACCCTGATTTCAATCCATTTTCTGTTGCTCAATTTATGATCCTTTTATGGCATATTTGTAATCCTTTATTTTGCAAACATTTACATTTTATCATCGTCCATGCATCATTCTAAAATCCCATCAAAAAAGCAACTAAAAAATGCATGTATCATATATCTGCATTGTTTTGCATTTTACCTTGTGCATCCTGCATGAAGACCTGCAATTAAGAAATAATTCATACATGCTCTTGATTGATCAAAATTTGATAAATAAATAGAGTAGCTCGTGTCCCTGTGTTCGACCTTGGTAGACTTGCCAAGTATAAATACTCCACAATATTCAAAGATTGTCATTTTGATCGACCGATTTTTGCCTCCTATACTACAATTATCGATTCTTAAAGAGGCGATTTTCACGTTCATCAAGGAGATCAAGCATGTGAACACCATGAAGGGGATGATGAAGTGAGAAAGCAACCCAAGCCAATGCTCAAAGAAACATACAATCTGGGAGATGGGGATATAAGCGAATGGATCCAAATTCCTCAGATCGATGGTCATTTTCGAGCTGAAATCTCAACTGCTCTCACTTCTATCCATTTTCCATGGGAACACTAATGAAGTGACTTGCATTCATCTACAACAATTCAACTGCATTTGTGAGACCATGCTGTTACGACCCTGATTCTGGGTCGTCGGATCCTCTCATATCCAGATTCGGTTACTCAACAATAATTTATTTTGTAATCACAACTAACATTTAGAAATAGACTGCAATTAACAATATTAAGAAGGAAGTATTTCAACACCTTTCCATTCACAAAAAAACTTTACATGGTACATCGTCCCGCTATAACTATTTACATGTACATCAACTGAAAAGAAAATGTACAAAAATATTACCTACTACCTTATAGAGTAATACTACTATGGCTGACTCAATGGCTATTGTTGTCAGTTGGCTGGATTATTAAAGTTCTTGCGATGACTCACCAACATCTGTTGGGTTTCCAGAAATCATATGATGAAGATTAGCGAGTATTAAGTAACAAAGAAGAGAAAAGTAAACAAGAAGTGCAGTTTAACAAAATTTATTATATCAAAATATTTCTTCTTATTAGTTTAAGTCATATTCCTTCTATTCCATATTAGGGATTAGTTCAGGGAATGAACCTCACCACTAATGAACTCCGAAGCTGTAGACACTTCAGGATTGGAGGTTTCTTCCATCTATTCAGCTTATGCCACCACACATCGCCTCAACCAACATCTAATACTACACTGACAATTTCCTTTTCTTTTATTATCCAAGATTTCAGTCCCCCAGCTTGACAAACAAAGAAGCACACCATCCTCAAAGACCTGATAGCTTAAAACCACATGCTAACCTTTAATCACATATAGTAGAGGCTTTAAGTACATGTTATCGTGACCCAGTCGCTATCCAACCACTCATGCCTCCACATGGTACGACTACATCTTCAGTCAATCAACCCGCCTAAAGGCAGCCGAGTACCACACACTGCAAATCATTCATTTCGTACGCACCTACCATAACAGTGCAACCGTGTACCACCTACATATGGCCTGCCAATACAGATATTTTATGACAAACCTACAAGTTGCATGCCCGACATATAGTATGTACTCTAAGTCATTCTTAACGTTATACATGATCTTTTCAGGATCTTTTCCAATACACATCAATTCCTATGATGTAATTCCTCCATTAAACCTTCGAATTGCATATTCATCAACATTGAGTATAGATTTACATATATATATATATATTAATTCATATGTATACATACTCATATTTATACTAATTTTAACTCCCAAACCTTAACTTTCCAGAACACTACATCAATTCAATGCTTAGCTATTATTTTATTAGGAATCGTAAAGAAACTTTTTATATTTTCTAAAAAAACCAAATTAGGGTTCTTCATAGCGAAGAACATAAAATCAGGAATTTCAAAGATCCAATATGTAAACTCAACATCAAAAGGTAGGATTTCGTTACCTAATTGAGCTCTCTCTTGCGTATGCAACATTTTATCGTGATTCAATTTCAGAAAGGGTGATCTACGGCTCCTGAACAATCAAATTTTACTTTCGTATCAAGAACACGAAGAACATGTCAAGAACACAAAGAATGAACAAAGAACGCAAAGAACAAACGAAAAACCTGGAGAACAGAAGAACACATTTTCTCTCGTAATTCAACAAAACTTCCCCTTATACATGGTGATGTTTCTAGGGAAATTTTGTTAGAGTTTCTCCGTATATCGAAACATATTTATATGAAAATTTCGATAGAATTTCAAATTATATTAGGACATATTTTTATGAAAATTTCGGCAGAGTTTTTCCTTATATTGGGACGTATTTCAAAAGAAAAACGGAAAGAGTTTCCTCTATAAAATCATCAGGAGGAAAACAACAACAAAATTGAAAGAATATAATGAAACTATAAGTGATGGGGAATTGGTAGGAACCAAGCATCTTAGGTGAGTTAAGCATGTGACGAATCAAAAGGTTCACTAACGTGCCTAGCCTCCCACACCTAAGTAGGGTATTACATATATATCTCCATCAAAACAACTATAAAAGTAAAATCGAAAGAATAGAATATAACTGTAAGCGATGGAGAATCGGTAGACACCATACATCTTAGGTGAGTAAAGTGGGTGATGAATCACAAGGTTCACTGGCATGCATAGCCACCCACACCTAAGTAGAGTGTTACACAGATTTCTCCTCGAACTACAACACAAAATGAATAGGAAATGAAGATGAATCGAGAACATATCTCAAGTTAGAGAAACTTACCTCCTACACTAAGACAACTAGGAGAGGATCGTACCGTCCTTATCCTCCTCATCCTCTCGGTACGCTCCTTGCCTCCCTCTCCTCCTCCCGACCTCTCGACCCTAACCCTCAAGGTAGTGGTGGTAGTGGAAATCATAGATAATGAATGGGTGGGGGAGCTATTTATAGCTCAGAAATCGCTAATCATGGTTAGTAAACCATGATTAACCCTTAACTATGGTTAGAGACCCATGATTTTAGCCCATGATTTTGATCAAAGCTTATCCAAAACTTAAGGCTTAAGTTAGAACTTTCCAGAAGCTTCTAGATTCGCTTAATTAGCACTAATCACGATTAGCTTTTATTAATCACAATTTAACTTTCGTAATCATGCATATCTTTTGCCGATCTTTGATTAGTATTCGTTAATGGTCATTAGCAGTTCTCAATCCATCATTAATTTCGTTAATTACGTTGAATTAGTCTTAATGATGTCATTAAGGGTTATGACATCTTAAGTTTCCTTATATTTCTTCCGAAAATCATAACAATGTGAAATGAAGTTCGATTCACACAAATGAATTCCATTGATTTCCTCTTGATGAGACGTATCTTATGATATAGGATCTGAAAATGGTTAAGTTCAAGGCTTTACAATTATAACAACCTTAAAGGAAGTCTCGTCCTCGAGATTTGAAGTGCTGGCATAACAACCTTAAAGAGGATTGAAACCACAACAACTTTAAAGAGAATAAACACCCTCTTATTTATAATGAAGATACACACAATATATAGTATTATCATTCAAACAAATAGGAGTATTCTCTCTCGTTTCTACCTCAGATTCCCATGTAGCTTCTTCAAAAGTTTTAGTTCTGCCATAGTACTTCAACTATAGGCCTCTTTATTCATCAACTTCTTGACATCCTACTTAGTATTTGTGCATGCATTTTTAGGTATGTCAAGTCTGGTTCAACATGCAGATCATTATTGATTATCTTATTCTCATGATCATTAATATACTTTCTCAGATTTAATATATGAAAATATCATGTATTGCTGAAAGATGTGGAGAACGTGCAAGTCTATATGCAACTTTCCCAATTCACTGAAAACTTTCAAAGGGACCCCCGAATTTAGGTGTCAACTTACCATGCAAGCCAAACTTCTGAAATCCCTTCATATGCGATATTTTGAGAAATACAAAGCACCTACCTTAAACCCAAGATCTTTTCGCATGCTATCACTATACCTTTTCTGACGACTCTGAGCAGTTATTAGTCTTTTTTAGCAAGATCCACAACTTCTCGTGTCTCCTGGAGTCTTATGAATAATAAAGATTCTTCATCATAGAGGAGTAGTACACCTACGTTCATACAATGCTACAAACGGTGTCATGTCAATACTTGCATGGTAACTATTGTTATAGGTGAACTATGTAAGAGGCAAATATTTAATCCATGATCCCTTCCATTCTAAGACACATGCTTGTAGCATATCCTCTATAGTCTAAATAGTTCATTCTAATTGACCATCTGTTTGCGGATGATATGATGTGCTCAAGCATAGCTATGTGCCTAAGGCTTTCGTGAAGTTCTTCAGTAGTGTGATGTGAATCGTGAATCTCGATAAGAAACTACCTCCTATGAATGCTATGGAGATGAATCACATATGTAATATATAACTCAACAAGATACTATGGAGTGGAAGATTAGCTCATTGGAATAAAGTGTGCTACCTTGGTCAGGCGATCTATTATAACCCATATACTGTTTTTACCACCAGTTGTTTGAGGTAACCTGATAAATAATAAAATAATGCTAAAGCAACAAAAAAACACAAAATTGAAAAAAAAGTTCATTAAAGAATGCATCTCATGTATATGCACTTCATTCAACATATCATGCATATGTACTAGTGAACAGTCATAGGTTTTTGAATCAAGTTGTGAGCAGAAATCGAGAGTGGACTTGACTTGACCTTAATCCACTTAATTTATGAGGAATTTCACCGAGAAGTAGGATTTTATAAACTTCAGATCCTAGACTTAAATCTCCAAGTTCCACATGATAGTGTTTAGACTTTGACTCTTAATATCTAAACAGATTGTCTCATTCTGAGTACAACTCTTGAATAGAGAATTAATCTGGACTCTAGTACTGTGCACTTATCTCAACTCAAATGGAATGTTGGAAGATAGTGCGACTATTTATCTATTACCATGGGTATATAAATATCAGAGTATGAGTTGAAATAAAGATAAAGATTTGGATGAGGAATAGTATTATAATATTTAGCCGTTCAGTCAAGGTGGGGGCCAATGCAATCACATCACATGGCTATTTACTCTTGTACCCTCAAAAATAAAAAAAATTGTACACTGAATAAATAGGTAAAAATAAAAAAAGGCTAAAAAATAAACATAGAGCAAAAAAATATTCCAGCCCAAATTCTTAAACACAATGGTCTATTGTCTGAATAGAGAAGACTTCGACTACACTAGTCAGGCTTCAAATAGGAGACTTAGCTACATTATCTATGCTCCAATTTCATCCTTCTTTCTTCTTTTTGATACCAGCACTGTTTGAACTTAGAAGGAAATACCCGACTCTCCGAGGATGAGATATTAGAGGAGAGGTTTGTATGGTAGTTCAACATTTCGAATAGGAAGAACTAACACCCTTCACAGACAAGAGACAGTTGTTCAATGTTCGTTGAGTGTGCTTTGGGAGGGGGTGGATCTAAGATAACTTCTGAGATGAACCCGTGCAATCAGATGTAGAATTTAGAGACTGTTGATTTTGAAGTCCTAATTCTCACAGCAGTTCCCTCAAACTATTAATCTAAAGGTTGGGTCGTGCTCCATTTTCACCTTTTATTCATGATCTTGGTATGGAACCCAATCTCATTTCATTGCTTCATTCTTTAATTGCTCGGAGATGAGCATGGTTTAAGTATAGGGGACCTAAAAAATTAAAAATACCACTCACCATATTTGCTTCAATTAATTGCATCTTTTATTCAAACATCCATAAAAAATGCAAAAAAATCCAAAACCCATAAAGCTCATCTTTTGAAAATCTAACCCTGTTGTTTTAAAAATTGGTTATAGACTCTCATATTACCTTCTTGAGTTTGACCTTGTGACTTGCCCACGTAAAATAAACAAATCAACCACATTGAAATTGATAAATTATTTTTATGTGGTTTTGATTGACTCTCTCTTTATCATCTACTACAACCGATGCTAATTCCTTCTAATTATGAGTGGTAAAGGGTGTGTCTTTCAAAGACATAAAAGAAGAATAAGAAGAAGAAGAAGAAGAAGATGATGACGATGAATACGAACAACTTGATTTGGATGATGACATTGATGAGGATGAATGACTTGTCTCACTTGCTACTTGTATTGTTTTTGTTTTGACATGTATTCATTTTTTAGCATTATCTCGTGCTATGTAGCAAACATTTTGTTGCTTCTTTTTTTCTTCTTTTGCTTCAATTGCTTCTTTTTTAAGCTCTTATAAATATAAAAATCACTAAATCTATGCAGATATATGATAATATATATTAGAAATAATTTGTATATTTAAAATAATTTTAAAAAAAATCAAAACCGACTATTTCCCAACTAAATCCGATTAGTCTCCCGACTGCAGATTAATCCGTAGTCATTGACCCGACCGACCTAGCATCGACGACTGACTTCTGCAACCTTGACTGTATACCGACTTTCTGAACATTGACAAGAATGGTTATCACGAAACATTCTACTTAGGCCATTGTTATACTTAGACCATTCATCAAATGATCAGGATCTAGAGATCATAACATACTTTGGATTTACAAACACCAACAGATAATCACGTAACCCATTATTATACTGCTACTTCTAATACATTATAAATTGTTAATTTTATAAATTAATACACACTGACCCCATATAGAATGAACACTGTATGATTCCTTCATATAGTATCAGCTCGTGTACTGGTGTATGGCTACATATATCGATAAAATATAATGCATAAACAACCAATCTCAATCTTCAACGAGTATACCAGTAGAATGAGCTTTATACTAGTATGAACAATCAATCCCATCGAGTATTTGATGATGCAACATACTAAGTTACGCCACTATAGCCAAAGAGCACGAGGGACGAAGCCAAGATTCTCATTAGGGAGGGCTAGAAAAATACATCCTTTTATTAACATAGATACCAAAATCATGTCATGTCTAAAAATGTGAACATAAAATACTTAACAATGAAATTAACAACTACAATCCTATTTAATATACATTGTATTAAAATTCATATCTTTCTAAAAATACAAACATAATTACTCGAATAACAAAAGTATCAATTAGATTTTTTAAATCAATTATGTCATAAATTAACGTGATTAGCTAAAATTAGGAAAAATAGCAGCATATAAGTGTTTTCATTTGCACCATTGTAATGATATAGCAAAGAATATGACATTCAACACTAATTTCGAGTATAAAAAGTAATCTCGCAATGAATAATATTGTCAATATATATTTAACAATGGATGACATAGTTGATTTAAAAAAATGTCACTATACACCATTTTATTGAAGTATGCATTTTCTTTTGCAAATCGTATGATATCACTACACGATTTGACCTAAGATAACAAATAATTGAATATTTGTTGCCATATCTTCTGATGTTAAAGATATAACCATGAATATTATTCGTTACCAAATCATCATTTATACTTATAATTAGGAATGCATGTCATATTTGTCGCTAAAGGTTCATATAACGATGATTTTTTCGTTGACTTATTCATCAAATTAGTACTAATCATTACTAAACTAAGCAACGATTAGAGGAAAAAGTAAATGGGTAACCATTGTTATATTATTCATTGTGAGGAATATAGAAACAAATATGACTATTCGTTGTGAATTTAGAGAAGTAAGCAATGAATAATACTCGTTGTTATATATTTAGCTACTGAAGATATGATAACAAATATTAAATTATTCATTTACTTTGCTCAATTTTCTTGTAGTGTATTTTAGTACCTATATAATTAAATAATATTATATATCACAACAACAAAATATGTTTAGGGTGACACTTTTTTTTAAACATTCCTCACTATAATGACGAATCAATGTGTCACGAAATTGTTTTTTATACTTGAAGTTAGTGAGAAATGGCATATCTAATCTTATATCATCAAGAACGATCTATATAGTGATGCTTCTCCATTGCTATTTTTCAAAATTTTAATTAATGAATGCTAAATTTTGAATTAAAAATTTCACAAAAAATAATTAAGATTTGGAACAATACCATTGGATAATCATTGCTATATGAATGACCGATAATGATATATCAACACATATAGAGCACTCACCACTTTTCAAGTACAAAAAATAACTTCATAACGAATAATAACGTCATCACATATTTATCAACTGATGATACGATACTATAAACTCCTTTTGGAGTAATGTATCGGTCCAACTGACAAATTTTCCCAAGTCATCTACGGATTGGATGGTATTAAAATTTCAAATCACTTAAGAAAACAAATCTCTTTTTTACCTTTGAAAATGTAGCAAAAATAGAAAATAAAAAAAAAATTTTGGGAAGAAAATACCATTTAGTTGAATATTGTACCTACAATTGTATATCAAGTACATGTTGAAAAGAGGGTGGGAGAAATGAGAGAGAGATCAAGTGTGAGAGAGCGCGAGAAATATTAATTAATAAAAAGTGTATATTAATAGAGATAATTTAAGGGATTAAGTAATAGCTTTTTTTCTAGTTATTGTAAACAGAAAATTCTCAAATAATAATTGAATTTCTCAAATTATAGAAAACTCTCGAATGTTGGGAGGCCTAGTCCCCTCCCCTCCCCACCTTCCTCCGTCTCCAGGTAGTATTTATGTATAAATTTATAAAGATAAATGGAGATTTGTTCCATAATACAAAATTCTAATAAAAAGTAAGGGATATCTTAGTGTATGAAAAAGACACTCTGAAGAGAAGAGAATTGTAGGGGTCATATCAGGATTGTCATCTAAATTCAATATGTATAGATCCAGTTTAGTTCTTATGTAGTAACTCAAGTTATTTGGATCTGGTCCTTTCCCTTCCCACATGCACTTTTATATCCTCTGACTGAGTACCCGAATAGTTTAAACTTTAAACTATAGATCACAAAATATAATAAAGAGACAACTTAGCAGTTGGCTTAAATCATCACGTAATTAAAAGTTACTAATTACGGCATTCGTTGCAACATTTCACGGTCATCTGACAATATCGAGGAAATGTTCCTTTTAAAAAAATTTCAAGGAAGAATTTAAAAAGGGAATGGTCTACCCGTTTGTTATGCTACAATAGAGGGGGATTGGAATCATCATTCTCCTGTGAATTCTATTTCTGTATTTGTTATATCATATTAGAAAGAAATGATGTTACCCCGTCTCATTTTTTCAATTTTTTATTTTTTTGAAAATATCATCATGTATATTCATCCCTATATCTCTTCTATATGTCACTCAAATTTCGTCAGAAACAGAGACTCTTACGGCCTCCATCGAGATGGTGTCGATTTAAAAAATCATGTTACCATTAAAACTGACTGTCTGGATGGAGGTCATATGAGTCTCTGTTTCTAACGTAATTCGAATGACATATAGGAGGGATATATGGATGAATATATACAGTGATATTTTTCAAAAAAAATAAAAAAATATGTGTAAAACCCTAAATCAAGTACAGTACCACATGAAAAACTCACAAAGTGTGGGTGTGGTTTATAAGTGGTGGGGATTACTACTTGTCAACTTGGGCTTAAGCATTTTGGGTGGTTGTCAACGGGTCCATTTGGGCCCGAACCCAACAAGTTGTCAGGGCCAGTTTTCCTCGATAATGGATCGAGGACCTAAGCTCGGGACGTTACAAATGGTATCAGAGCGGGTTCCCTCTGATAGTGGAAAGGGCTACCCGAAGGGAACTAAACTGGGAGCGTGCATCCGCCATTATCACTGGGAATAAGTGATGGGACATGTCGCAACGAGGACGTTGCGAATATAAGTGAGAGAGGTTGTAACACCGTAATCCCAAACATAGTACCACATGGAAAACTCACAAAGTGTGGGTGTGGTTTATAAGTGGTGGGGAAAACTACTTGTCAACTTGGGCTTAAGCATTTTGGGTGGTTGTTAACGAGTCCATTTGGGCCCGAACCCAACAAGTTGTCAGGACCAGTTTTCCTCGATAATGGACCGGGGATCTAAGCCCGGGACGTTACAATACGAAAATGAGGAGGGGGTAGTAGGGGCAGCCACATATATCATATTAAGACATGAATAACAATTACAATGGAAATCAGATTCCTTCATACATGAGAATATCCATTCATAGATACCCCTTATGAATTGTGATTCTAATCCTTGCAAATGCTAATGAATATATTCTTCTTCAATATTTTTAATATATAATTTATATATACATACACACACATATTAGGAGGGAGCTAACTTTGCTCCCCATCCCATTTTGTTCGATTTTTTTATTTTTTTTAAATTTCTTCCGTGGATTTTCGTCAATATATCCCTATATTATTATCATTCAAATTTCATGCGAAAGAGAGATTCCTACGACCTCCATCTAGACGGGGTCGTTTTTAGCAATTCTGTTACCGTTAAAAAATAACACTCTTGATGGAGATCGTAGGAGTCCCTGTTTCACATGAAATTTGAATGACATAATATAGGGATATAATGATGAAATTCCACGAAGAAATTTTTCAAAAAAAAAAATAACAAAATTGTACAAAACAAAACGGGGAACCAAGTTAGCTCCCCTTAGGGGCAACCCCATTCCACACACACGTGTGGAATAAATTTTCCAAAAAAATAAAAAATCGGACAAAATAAAACGGGGAACCAAGTTAGCTCTCCTTGGGGGTAGCCCCATTTCACACACACACATACGTACACACACACACACACGCACACACACACACACACACACACACGACTTCTTTCAAATAGGACTTGCTCCTCCCTGAGTTCAGGAAGGTCAGCCCTTTTTTTGTATATATAGGGGTTGATGGACACACACACACACACACACGACTTCTTTCAAATAAGACTTGGTCCTTCCTGAGTTCAGGAAGGCTAGCCCTTTTTTTGTATATATAGGGGTAGATGGGGCTGTCCCCTGGGGGAGCCAACATGGCTGTCCCGCCCTTTTTTTATCAATTTTTTTTATTTTTTTTGAAAAATATGATAATGTATTTATCCCTATATCCTTCCTATATGCCATTTGAATTTTGTTAGAAACATAGACTCTTACGGCCTGCATCCAGATAGGGTCGATTTAAAAAATCCTGCGACCGTTAAAAAAATGATTGTCTGAATGGAGGCCGTAGGAGTCTCTGTTTCTGACGAAATTCGAATGACATATAGAAGGGATATAAGAATGAATATAGATGGTGAATCCCCGAGGCCAACGAGAAGATGAAAGAGTCTGACCTAAGAGAAAGTGTGTGCTCAAGGAGCCTGATTATATTCGAGTAGTTGTCACTGCGAGCCGAGACTTCGATACTAGAGAATTAAGTCCATCACAGAGGTCTGGATTGTCCCCCGATCTCTTACTGAAACGAGATGCCCCCTAGAACCTTCCTTGATTCCAAACCCCTTAGTCTCAGGAATCGGCTCATACTGCTTCTTGCAGGGGGAAGGGTGGGGGGAGTAGGGAGGTGGCAATCCCGAGCATTGGCGTGAGGGCCGCCGAGTAAGGGGTGGGGAGTACTCTAGATATCATGAAGAAATTATCGAGGCGAAGAAAAAAGGGGTTGTCAGACGCCCACTCGAACTCCCCTGTCGAGTGGAGTGGGATGACTAGAAATGAATTCTTATTTTTTTCCAAATATAGATATGGATGCATTTACCATCTTTATTTTTTTAGGATATGGATACGTGTTATATTTTAGTGTGTATGTATACAGGTATGGATATGTGTTTTTATTTTTTGTGGATACGGATACCCATATATTTTCTTTTTTGTATGATATGGATACGAATATGGTAATAAAATATTCTAGCAGATATGGATATGGATATATTTGGTATATCAATTGCATGGAAAAAGTCGAAGTAATCTCTATTTAAATTTGACTATCGATTCCTTAAATGAAATATATCAATTATATGAAAAAATAACTTGGAGGATACTTAACAAAATATATCAAAAGAAGGTTATTTTATTTCTATTCTTTTCCCTTTCCAAACATAAGAAAGGAATATGTTTCAAAATAAATCTTTCAATTCCTAATATGGACCAAACAATGAAATGGAAAAACTATTCCTTCCCATTACATTGTTAATTCCATTCTTATCTTTGATTCCATTCTTTTGTAATTCATTTACCAATCCAAATTCCAAAGCTCTTCAAAACTCTTGCCTCCTTATACAAGTACAAGTACAACAGCTTCTCCAGCAGTTCAACTTTCTCTTGTGTTCTAATAAAAGTAGATGTGCGTGTAGGAGTGTCTAACGAGTTCAACGAGTCAAATTTACACCGTTGACAACCCGATTCGAAACTAAACTCGGACTAGAGGAAGGTTGAGATCGATCGAAGGAGAAAGACTTGATTTTTTTCCCAACTAGGTGCGAGTTTACTCGACAAATCTATGAACCAATCACTCAAGAATAGGGGATTGCTCCCTCTTTTCATGCTAAATTCTGGTCCGAGTTATTTGAGCATCGTATATCATACTTCTTAATTCTTATGACCGCTTGCTCTTGACAAAATACACATGCATGATCTGCTTTTTAAGTTCAAAAGTGCTTTGGTTAATCAAAATATTTGCGCAACACAATTCTGAAACCATTAAAACTTGTTTGAAAAATGTGATTTCCCCCAGAAAAACTGGTACATTTGAAGTTCCTCCGGAATTAACTGATATCCAGTATTTTTTCTTGAATGCTTTATTGGGATAAAACGATCAACCAGAATGGAAGATCAGGTCCATGAAGGCATCAAACTGGTTGTGGATCTGGAAAACACGACGCCTTTTTATCCGAAGAAACATTTGTTTGTGAGATCTAAATCATTATTTCCACAGTAAAAGCTATTGGGCAATAGAAGTCCGGCCATGCTCATACTTTGAATATGAAGGATTCCTATACTACGAGAAAAATGAGTTGTGATCACGGAATATAGCTACGAAAACTTGTGGTCACGATAATTCCGTGACCACTAGTTTCTCGTAGAGTCATAGCTACTATCCATGGTCAAAGCCTTCATACAAAAGTTTTGGCCACGACAATTTCTGTGGTCACTTATAGTGGCCACAACATATTCGTGGTTAGAAAACTCTCGTGATGAGACTTGTAGCTACGTTTACTGGTCACAAAGTGTCGTGACCAGACCCTAATTCTGCGGCCACAAACCCCATACCGTGAGCATAATTTTGTTGTAGTGCTAATTACCGGAGGGCTCGATCAAAATTATACAAAATATTTTATTTTCCCGTTTAATCATTCTCGTTTTGTCTCTTGCTCCTAATTGACAGGTATTGCAAAATCCACCCTTAATCCCTTTAGCTATTCAAGCGGTGGTGGTTGAGTTGGGAGTTTTGTAGGGATCATACACACTTCTTGACGTTGGACGGAATCGGCAGTCGAGAGCTCTCAAGTGGGAATCAGATGCAACCGTTGAATACGAATGAACAGATGCTTGCGTTGAAAACATGTCCTTGGACTTTTGCCAAATCGAACACGAGAGATGTATGTATGTATGTGCCGTGTTGACATTTGATCTTCTTTAGAATTTTATATATATTTGAGATTCGCTGTATCAGGAATTTGACGCACATGTGTTCTCTCAGTCTCGGCGCTTTTCGTACGAGGGAAGAAGAAGGGCCTTCGAACGCTCGCAAAAAGCGCCGTTTTCCCATCGTTCCCATCTCTTTTTCTCCCCTTTCTTCTATTTTTAAGGGAAGTACTCGGCCGACTTTCTCCGTGTTTGTTAATCCACAACATGTGCTTGAATGGAGAAGGTGGTCTCGTATGCTCGTTTAATCGTTGAGGTTATGTTATTTAGACACCATACAGGTCGGGACGGATACCATATGACCAGGACACACGGCCCATAATAATAACTAGTAGGAAGCCCGTGCGCTGCACGGGAAAGCAAGTTTATTCCTGGCTACTTAAAATCAGACTGTTCTTTCAATAATATCTTTCACAAAATAGGATAATTATGGGGCATTTCCTTTCTCTAGTGTATTTAAGCTATAGAAGGATTTCATATGGCAGGAAGATAACTCAATTGGTTTTGTGCAATCTATCGGTATAAAACATGATAACTCCAAAGGAGATGCCTGATTGGTTTTGACTGATGGATGAGTCAGATTCATCCCTCATAACCGGCCTTCTAAAGATGTCAATTGTCTCTGCCTAGGTAGAATTTGTAGACGGCTTCGTACTCTACTCAAATGTGTCTCGAAGAGATGGAATTCAAGTGAAGGATTCTTCTTATGTCATCGCGAGAATGGATTATGTGGAACTTGGGTTTGTGCTTCTGTAGGGACAGTTCCAGAAGGAACTGTTGTTATTTCCTCGTTCCAGATTCAACAAAGCTATCTTCGAAGGTCCTTCCCTGTCCTACCCTCTTGTTGTGGGAAAAGAGAAGGATGTCTTTCGAATCCATGGGGAGGAACTTGTTCATGTTTAGAAGTTGCAGTTGGAATCATGATGCTATGGACGAAGAGTATAGCTACGATGTTTCTCGTGATGAATGGGAGTAGGCGCCGTCGATAGCTAGGTCTAGGTGATTCTCCAACATTCTATGAAATCTAGATACTCCTTAATCAGAAGTTGAGTAGATTCTGAACAGAAGAACACACCTTTTCTGCAGCGCATAGAAATTCTTACTTATGTCTATATATCGTGTTTCATCTGTTGATCCGGTCTAGTTACTACCGTCAAATTAGTAATGTTTGTTCCATAGAAGTTACATTTGTTGCCATCTTTGAAATAGCTTCTTAAAGTATTAACCACCTGTCCAGAATATTTTCTCTGACGGTCATTCCTCAAAATAGTCAATCAGACGTATAATTTGGGATTCAAATATTTGTATGTTTTTTTGCGATATAACCCAATGAAATACATAATCAAAGAGTCTCAATAATAGCAACTTTCTAAATTGGTTATTTTAATTGTTACTTATAAGCTATAACTTTACATTATCTTGAACCATTTTTTCTACTTCAATGTAAAAGGCGCCACTGATTGTAAAAAAAGGAACAACAGAAACCACAGTTCCCTCGTGGATCCCCAAAGCTCTGCTAGAGACTAAGTGAGCTTATCCTCTTCTTGTGATTTTATCACAAACCAATTTATCTCTTACTCGATGAATTCAACAAAATGGATATTGCATATAATCCATGTCCATCGGTTAAATGCACTGTAGATGTGGATCAATGATTGCTCGCAAATGTCCATAATCAACTTGACATAGATGCAAATCTTAATCGTTGGATTTTATTAGTTGTTCTTATATTAAAATTTACGTATTTAAGCGCAACCTCAAGAATAGCTGTATAGAATTTGGGGTCAATGGAGAGCTTAACCGAATGTATTGTCACCTGAAGAGAAAACATCATCATCATACTTATTTGTTATTGCTTACATGTCATTGATTGTAAGAATAATAGTTTTGGTGTTTGAGTGCATCTTCAAGAATACATGTATTGACAAAGAAGTAACAAAATAATGTGGTTACTGTAGCTTAAATTTAGTTCTTTGTTTTGAGCAAGAGATTTTTCTCGGCATAGCTTCACATCGCCCCTGACAGAAGTTGCAAATCTCAGATCGCTGCTCACTGTACCTCCGCGTCGCTGGTAGAATGTCTACATCTCGTCGCCTGCAACCCGTTCGGTCGAGGCGTATCCAAATCTGCCGGTTGTCTCTCTGTACGTGGTGGATCTGTATCTACTGAACGTTTACACTTCAGCACAACCTCACTGTTGTTCTCATCGCACGACCAACCCTTGATGCCGGAATCCCTGTCCTGATCATTCACGTCGTTGTTAGGTGTGAATCTCCACTTGGTATCGTCCCCAGATCTGGAGCCCTAGATCCGTTGATGGTGTTACGGGAGGATTAATAACTCCCCCTAAATGAACAGCCAGATCGTGACGCAATAACAACAAAGTAGACTTGCTGGATTGGATGCTTCCGGATCCAAAGCTCGACATCGGGCAGGTGTTGCCCCAGCTCTCCCATCCCGGTGATACTTAAGGGGAGTTGGAGATTGATCTTTAGTGATCGGCACCGGCTGCATGCATCGAAGTGGGTGTAGGCAGAGATGGTATGGTTGTGGGCGACGTCGAGTTCAAAGGGCGGAGGGAGGGCAGGGCTGGAGGTAGCGACCTTGGGTGATTGGTAATAGTTGGTTTCAACGAAGGCAGAAACGGGATGATCGCTGGAGCCGAAGGGCGTAAAGATCTCTTCCGTTTACGCCCTTTAATATGTATAATGGATTGGTGCAATGCCGAGGGCATTTTCGGTATGATGGCTGGAAACGTGGGGGGTCAATGGGTAAAACGGGAATTTTTGGGTGGAAAGTTAATGGGATTTCGGTATGATGGCTGGAAACGTGGGGGTCAATGGGTAAAATGGGAATTTTTGGGTGGAAAGTTAATGGGATCGACGGCCTTTAATATATATATATACTAGTGGGGACCCGTGCGCTGCACGGGAAGCGAAATGTTCGAAAGCTCGAATAAAAGAAGTCCCGATTTGATGTTGGTTGTAACTACTCGACTATGAGAAATCGGTAAAGGTCATCAATGATTTTAAATTAACTTGGAGTCAGTTGTGGGGAATTGGATGTTACAGTGGATGTCTCAATAACTCATTCTACAATATGGGTTTCTCGTATTCAACAAATTGGGTATGCTTTTTTATTTTAATTCGAAAGTTATTATTGTTCTGAATAATAGGGGTTGTGATTGATTGAGTTCTTAAAATATGTCGATCCCTTACAGTGAATTCCATCAACCGAAGACTAAGCCTAGTGATGAAATTCTTGTCAGGTAAAAATTAGAATAAGGTGAGAATCAAATTTAGATCTTGTCAAACTTAAACCATATCCATACTCTCCGTAAGTTTCTAATGATACTTATTTAGCGCTAAACGTTTTTGCTTATTATCGTCTGCATGTTTTCGTTGGAAATCATCAGTTAGATTTCTCCAATATTTATTCCAAACTTTGCATGGACTAATTATATTTGTTGTCGGCAAAATAGAAGCAAATAAGTGTCGTAGTTGCCAGCAACTGGCCCACATAGCTGCTTCTTCGATTGCATAAGTCCATTCATTGTCATCTTCAAGAAATCCATGTTTCTCACATGCCATCTTAAAACTATTACATAATATACCATTTACTGTGCATAAATCAATGTAATCCCTTGGTCCTCGTATTCGGAGAAGTAACATACGTAAGTAGTAAAGTTCACCAGATGCTAATTTTGCACTTGGAAGACGACCGATGCACTTGCCTCTAACTCGAGGACTCCATTGCTTGCTTTGTGGATTCCAAACATAGAATTGTGGAAACTCAAAATAAGTTAGCTTTCTCGCATCAAGACTGCTTCTGTTTACATTAAACCACTCTGTTAGCATTGTTTGTCCACAGAAGGGATTATCTATGATACTGTGTAAGTTGTCTTCATCGCGAAGGTACAAATTCTGTTGATTGGGTAAATGGTAATATAACGTCTGAACTGCAGGGTTTCTATAATGTAATCTAAAGTCAAATATTCTCCAAGAAGCTTCAATTGCAGAAATATATCTGGCATTCAAATACTGACGAATTTCATCTAAATCATCCGACTCCTTCCGCAAGGTGAACGTTAATCTATCGAAGCCTTTATGCACGTACTTGAAAAGATATTTAATTGCTTGAAGTTGATTACAAACCTCAACATTGATGTGCGCATCATATTTTGTTACTAAGTCAACATTATGCGGCACTATCCATCTGTTATCAATAGTTATGCCTCGAACAATAACTTTTCTACCATCGTCACGTCTTCTATAAAGTGCGTAACCATCAGCATCGAAACTTGTTTCTTCATTAAATCTCTTCGGATAGAATTTGCTGCATTTTTTATTAATCATGCATGGCGACTTCATATTTATTTTCCCACATGGACCATGTATCAAGCAACGACTAATAGTCTCATAAGCATATCTATTAGTCACCGGGCCAGGAATTCCTGCAGATACTATTTTGTTGATGTCTGCAACAGTTCTGAGTTTATCTCTTTCCTCTAATGTAATAAGCATGTGCATGTGAGGAAGGCCTCGCTTCTGAAACTCTATTACAGATAAATCTACACAAAAGTTTGAATTTGATACCATTAAACATAAGGGCATATGAAGCATATAAATCTATTCCTACGAATGATTATACAAACCTGATTTAACTTTTCCAAAGAAATACCTTTTAATAATATCATCTCTTAATTCTGCTTGCTTCAAGTAGAATACCCTTGCGATTATGTCGGGACGATCTTCTGGAAATTCACTACCACTGAGTTGAAGCATATAATGAATTTCTTTCCAGTTGGGATTGCATGTGAATGTTAGGAAAATATCAGGTGTTCCAGCCCAAGCGCAGAGAGCCATTGCATCGTAATAATGATGTAACATATACCGCGGTCCTCCAGTGAAAGATGAGGGCAAGAGGACTCGCTTTCCAATATTTTTTGCAATATATTCGCCAGAGGAAACAACATCATAAATGTTTGCAAAGTTCTCACTCCGCACGTTATCTTGATTTTGATGAAGCCAATTTAACCGACTTTGTTCTATGCATGCAAAAGCATCTACAATAAATTGTTGCAATAATTTACCACCACTTAATAATACAGATCCAGATTCGATGGGTCTATATTGAAGCCGATAAGCATAGAAGGCCATCATAGAAACTGAATGCATAGCTCTTCTGTTATTATTGTGCATACTTTGCAGTCCAATCCTCCATCCGTCTTCACCATAAGGGAACAGGATTGGATATTGTAAGGGCATATATGCAGGATGTAGTTCAGTAATTCGATGGAAACCATCAGAGATTTTGCATAAGATAATGTCACGATTGGATGCTTGATCATCTCCGTCTCCAACAATTAGAACCGCAAGTTCATCAACAGGCGGTCGTGTATGTTGTCTACTTCTTGATTCAACGATTTTTAATTTTAGTTGACATTGGTTGTCTTCTGCAACCCAATAGCTTACTTGTTTGAAGATGGCAGCATAGGGATTGCAATCATGGAACATTTTTTGTAATTCTTCTATCAAAGTTTGGCTCACTTGGTTGTTGCTTGTGTCTGTAGAGAAGAAATGGCAACGATTTTCTGTCTCGTGATGTGTATCGAAAACATATAGTTGGGCAAAGCATGGAGGGCTCGATTCTGTTGGTAATAATGATCCAATTCTATGGTACATTTGCCCATGTATTTTGCAGCAATATGGAGCGCGGCCATTATTGACAGTATAATCAACCGAAGCTCCAACTGAAGTGAAACAAAAGCAATTATTGTATTGACGTATAAATTTCCGGAAATGGGAAGAGCGTGCATGGTCACCCCTTAAAAGGGAATCTAAAAGCAGAGGTGCTCGATCCAATGGAGGGAGTATAACATCACCATTTGAGCAACATAAGTTGAATGATGGTTCTCTATCGCTAGACCTCTTTGTTCTCTCTCTACACCACATGATCGCACCACATTTAGTACAACAACAATTTGGTGGACCAAAGTCCCATCTAGCAGTATATTTTCCTGTAAGTATGTACACTTATGTCATTATCAAGATCGGAGGAAAGTTTGATTAGGTAAATAAAATAATGAAGATACAAATAAAATATTTTATTGCAATTTAGATGTCATATTCTTTTCTAGAAGTTCCTCTATTATGATGCAGAGATGATGTTTATTGTAAAGGAGACGTTCATGTGGATATATTTTGCAGAGGATCATGGAGTTTTTTCCTCAAATCAAATACTAAGGAATTCATATGCACTGAATCTTATATGGGTAAAATCCAAAATGAAGTAGTATATATTGTAGAGAGCTAATACAAACGTTTCCTGAAAGGCACAAAGGTAATTATATCAATTCTCAAATGATATTGGAGGCATTAATTAAGGGCACTATATGCGGGAAAAAATTGATTGCTCAAAGTGAAATAAGGTTATATTGAAAGCTGAAGTATTCATTTATACGGAAGTCAAATATAGCGTGGAAGGTGGTAATAAAGATAAATTAGAAGAAGCATTAACATATGTGAATTTCTACTTCAAAACATATAAGAACATGATAAACCATGTGAACAGAAATAATGTCTTGAGAATGCTAAAGAGGGAAGATTATAAAATTCATATGTAAAAGAAATGAATATACCAATAGAAAGAGTGTCTTTGTTAGCATCGTGCATATTCGACGTTTCTCTTGCTGAAAAAAGAGGATACATGTAGTATGGTAAGTAATGTTGCGAACAAAATAAGCATTAAATTGGTTGTTGCAACGATGTACCTATTTTTAGAAGCGACCTCATTCGTTCCACCGGACGAGGATCTGTGGGGAAAACAGAGTTATCATGGAAAAGTTGATATTGCAGCAGTGAAAGGAAAATTAATAAGTAAAATGAAAGGAGTAAATTTGAGTACATATTTACCACATGACATTGGTGCTTTGATTGTATATGATCGTTATGTATTAATGGGGCATCCATACGGTAAGAAAATTTTCACATCCATTAGTTCATGCATCCGTATGCGAACATTATTTAAGTGATATATGTATAGCATAACAATCATAAATGTGTCTACGTTCGAGTCATGACGTCGTGAAAATAGTATGTGAAGGGGATGCAAATATATTTAATAATTAATAATGGTAATGATTAAGGAAAATTGGTGTGATAATATCATTGTGCAAACTGAGTGGGAAAAATGTGATTATAAACTTGTTTCTGTATATTATTATAAAACATGAATGTATCCTTGTAATATAATAGTAATGAAATAGTAGTAATGAAAATATTGTATGGTTCGAATTGTCAAGGTTTCTTCGTATCGATTGTGGTTGTGGTTTTATCAAGGTGTAATATGGCGGTGTAGTTTTAACGAAGAATAAATTATAAGTGAAATATTAGGTACTAAAGTTGCATTGTAATAGTCACGTTGTGTGCTTACATTGGAGAAGTAATTATTAATAGTTTGGCAATGTTGACATCTCTACGTGTAGGAATATGAATTAAGGCACGTAATCCGACAATATCGCATACGGGCTTTGAAAGGTTGCTCGATCGCCGAGATCCTTGTATGGTGGCGGTGGCGGTGGCGGAGTCAGTTGTAGCGGCAGACGTAGAGTGAGAGAACTGGTTGGTAGTCGCAATATATATTACATGCAAGAGTGGGGAAGCAAAGGTAAGAGGTCGGCATCAGGCAGCTTGGCACGGGTCAGTGCATATCGTCGATGTGGGCAGCAGACGGCAAACGTGTAGCATACGTCATACATCAGATTTCTTGTTACATGCAGAAGTTTCGGTAGCCTTTTCCTGTTTGGTTGCTGGGTTGGACTGGGTTGGATTGGGCTGGGTTGGGATGGGTGAATAGTAATCTGTGAGGAGGAAGTACCCTTGTGAATAGTAACCAGGGTTGGGCCAACCCTGCCCAACCCTGCAACCAAACAGGCTACGCAGGAGGGTGAGGTGCCTTAGTCCACGCAGGAGGACGGGACATGCAGCAAAGCCGATGGAAGGGCATTAATGGAATTGTAGAAAAGGTGAATGGGCAAAATCAAGGTCGGTGGCCCCCATGCTCGTGGTATGCACGGGTTGAAATATCTCACATATAAAATGATCAAATTTAAAGGATCACGTTGATATTAATTAATACAGTTGTTACAGATAATTTTATTTATAGAGTGTTAATTTAATTTCAAAAATAAAATTGATTTTATTTTATTCTTGGTTAAGTATATAGTATTAATAATTATTCGATGTAAAAATTGCCTTTAATTGTTTGTGTTCATAACAAATGTCATGTTTTTTTGGTAATGATACATATATTCTGACGATTATATCCTTAAGTTTCTACTTTTAACATAAAGAACAGTAGCACCGAAAACAAAACTATGACAATGAAAACTCAATTTTTTCTTCTATATTTCTATTTTGTTTTTAGATTAAACTACAAAAAGTACGTAAACGATACATATGATTTCAGTGTTACAAGTGAGGAACAAATAAGGCATGCATTATGAGAATGTATTTGTAGTAGACATTGATCTTGGAGTATCAATCAGCTAAAAAAGATCATAAATTAATGTGCATTTTGATGAACAATGAATATGTTAATTCGGCAATAATATCACTTCGTATTGTCATTGTAAATTGATAATATATGTAGCGGACATGAAGCTGCTACAATAAGCATTTGATAATATTATCGATGTTATCAAATCGATCAATTGTAGTATGTAATAAGTGGAGGCACTATTTAAGATAGAGTTGCATTTTGATGAACAATGAATATGTTAATTCGACAATAATATCACTTCATATTGTCATTGTAAATTGATAATAAATGTAGCAGACGTGAAGCTGATACAATAAGCATTTGATAAAATTATCGATATTATCAAATCGATCAATTGTATTATGTAATAAGTAGAGGCACCATTTAAGATAGAGTTGCATATGAATGTTGGCTATATCTATCTGCCAATCTGTAACCACTCTTCGCCTCTACAATTTCTCTCACATCCGTGAACCTCGCTGTCGACAACTATGGCATCGGTAACTCTCACTTACAGATTCGATCACAGGGGAACCAAAATATTAGACACCAAATTATCAGTGCCTTCTATGCTTATATTATCAAGGCAGATTCATGTGAAAATATTATATTTGGAGGACTTATATTGTCGATACACAGCTCGCTGTTGCCCCAATACGTCATTACACCTCACATTCATGGAATGGCAGTTGCAGCAGGTGTTGTAATGCACGGGGATCGTTGGATGAGAATTGGACGACCTTATAGGGGCCTGGGATAGTGGGATCGCATCTCTAGATCGTCTACTCATGATCAGACGGCTCTGACATTTACTGCAGAGTGTGCAGTACACCAAACGATCCTCTCTACATATTCGTTGTCCCTCGACTATCGCGAAGTTCACCAGAGAAAAATCCCACTCGATCTCGCTATCTATCCTAGCCATTCTTCCACCACCTCCGACCCCATTCCCCTAGTCGATGCTCGCCTCTCCGGCTCGTACCTGCCTATCGTAATGTCATCGAAGGTGGCTCCTCTCTTGTTGCTCCCGTCCTTTCCATGCCTTACACAAATTTGCAAAGGCGGATTTATTTGCATGAAGTAACCGAATGGAAATCATGAATAGATGAAAGTGCTTCATTTTTAAGCAAACTATTTTACTTATATTCCATGCACGGTCCTCATGTAGTAAATTGGTTTTATATGTAATTAGATCCCTGGTAAGGAGGCAGCAGAATCCGTAACATCTATTATGACAAAGTACAATGAAATACATATAATATGCAACATATTATAGAGGTCTTAAACTTCTTTCGATCGTGCACAGAAATGTAACATAAAATTTTAGGAAGAGAGTACCATCTTGAGCGGCAGTGGTCACCTGTAGGACGACAGCAGAATCCGTAACATCTACTATGACAAAGAACAATGAAATACATATAATATGCAACATATTATAGAGGCCTTAAACTTCTTTCGGCCGTAGAAATGTCACAGAAATAATATACACATGTAACAGAAGCTGACATTAAGCTATAGAAATATCACAGAAATGTAACATAAAATTTTAGCAAGAGAGTACCATCTTGAGCGGCAGTGGTCGCCGGTAGGACAGCTTCTGTCATCGTTACTGTAATCAGCAAGACCAATCGGAGTCATGTCAAATATGGAGAACTTTGGATGCATGATTGAAGGGTACCTTCTTCTTGGGAAGGGTATGTCCATCGTAGTAGCTGCTCGCAACAATGGAGACTGTGGCGTCAGATGTAGACGGATGGAATCAGCGGAGGATATGAAAGCTATAGTGGTTGATATTCTTAATATATTCCATTCAACAATGGGGAAGCAATGGGTACGAGGTCGGCAAGTAGTAGGAGACCGGGGTCGGTGCATGGCGTCGAGGAGGGCAACACTTACACACGTCATGCATCAATTTTCTTGTCGCATGCGAATTTCGAAAGGTGCTCCGAAAGGTGCTCTAAGCTTAGCCCACGTAGACATGGGAAACACGCAGCAAAATCGCTGGGAGGAGATTAATGTAATTGCAGAAATCAACATGGGCAAAATTGACATAAGGGAAAGTTGAGTAATTCATGTCGGCGGGAACCCCCTGCTTAATAGATGTTATAGATTAATGTAATTGCAGAAATCAACATGGGCAAAATTGACATAAGGGAAAGTTGAGTAATTCATGTCGGCGGGAACCCCCTGCTTAATAGATGTTATAGATAGAGTAATAGATGGATAAGGCATTAAAATTAATATCACGGGAGGTACTGTAGCTACAGTAACAGCTACAGTGACATGTCCATATGACGTGCTGCAGTACACCTAAAGATAATTGAACAGTGTCGTGAACAGTATCTAGTCGACGGCTCTTAATATATTGTATGATTAGTTTAGTAAATACACCACGAACTCTCGATAATTCATAATTACACCCATAACATGAATAATTGCTATACTCTACATCCATAATCCTTCGTCAATTTAATCCATTAACTTAATCAGACTATTGAGTTAATTTAACCTGTCTTCGATCCAACGACTGAATTAAGCCAAAATCAGGAAAGAAAAAGAGAAAAAAAATCCACCCCTTCCTCCTCCAGCCCCCTCCTCTTCATCCTTGACCACCTCCCCGCACTTCCTCCTCTAGCCCCTCCCACTACCTTAACTCACATTTCCAAAAGATGCCAATCAACGTCATCTTTTGGAAATGTGATTTTGTTCGAGGGATAAAATTGTCCAAAATCATCGGAATCGGTCAAAGCTAACAACGAAAATGAATGGAACTTGACACATGATTATGTTATGTAAGGGTTAAGCATGATCCATAGATTTGGGTGTAGTTACGAATTATTGAGGATTCATGGTATAATTACGAAACTACTCAAGATTATGGATGTAAATATCCCTATGAGCAACTAATCATGCACGCATTTATGCTCATCTGTGGACCGTGATTGCCAGCTCAGAGCTTTCTGTCTGAAGGCAGATTAATTGTAGATTTCTAGCTATCTTGAAATCATGGTGTTGCCGCCGTTGATTGGCATTGCACTTCAGTCCCATTCCTATTTTAACTTGGACGGGTCTCTTGTCGATATCGAAAGAAATTCCAGCGAATCTACTCTGGAATGAGAACCGGCGATGTTATGTTTCATCCTAGTATTCTCCACGCTCGTGGTTAGAGTCGTCCGTTCGTACAAGGGATGAGAAATAAGGCGGAACGATGAGGGATACGTGAAAATTATCTGTGATCCTGTTCGACTGATATAAGAAAGAGAAAAAATATTGTAAAATAGGGCTACTAATTGAAATGAAATATCCGTGTCTCTTTCGAATTCGTTTGATAATAGTCCGATAAATATTTGTGTTGTAAATAGGATTGCCATTGCATACATTAAGCAGTAAATTATCGGATCCAAATGAGTTAACAGAGAAACAATACCGAATAAAGTTACATTAAACGTATGTTTCCCAATCATTATCCAATTATACAATGCAAACATGAACCGATTATTAGAACATAAACATAAACACGGGCATGATCCAGAAAGGGTAAAGCAATAAACACATTGCGGCAACCAAAATAAAATGGAGATCAGTTTAGAAGTCACTGAAGCGTCCATGAAAATGGACTGTCCTTAGAGAAGATATCGCCCCCACAATACCGGTGCGTAGGGTACTGACGATCCGCTCCCAGGATACGACGGTTCACGATCTTCGTCGGCGCACACCAACGGGATCGTCCTCGATTGTACCTCAGAGAACTGCAGCCGAGAGAGGAAGAAGAAAACGTTCGTCCGTGAAAGGAAGAACCAGAGAGTAACGACGTGAAAGATAAGTTTTTCTTGCGAGTGTAGAAAAACCGAGTCGGGTGAGGGATATAAATAGAGGGTCTCGCGTCCTAAAGACGCGACCTTTGGTTTCCAAAAGACGCGACCTTTGGTTTCCATAAGACGCGTCCCGAAGACGCATCCTTTCGGATCCCAAAAAACGTGCCCATAATGACGAGATAAATTCCCATTTAAGTCGACTTACCAAATTAATCGCATGATTAATTTAATCGACTTACCAAATGAAAACCGGAGCAAAAGTATCGAGATCCGAATTGACTCTCCCGAGCCGGAGCCGGAGCCGGAGACGGAGCGGAGCGCGCGCGCGCGTGTGTGTGGTCTTCCATTCCTCCTCTCTACTATTGCTACAAGAGCTTGGGGTGTGAACTCATATATAAGTCCACCAAAAAGTTTAGTTCTCCCCGGTGTGGGGCTAAACTTCCACCCAAACTTCCATATTTCAAATTTGGGAATTCCCAACTTTCCCTCCAAATCATTTGGTTTCCCAATTGGAACCAAATTATTTCCAATTGTAATTACATAGACTTTCCAATTAAAGTCTAAATACAATCTTCAATACAACAATCCCCCACGAATTCACCAATTTGAAAAAGAGATTCAAAAGGATTTAACAGACTTCTTTCGTCTGCCCACACTTTCCTTTCAGTAAAGGTACCTTCCGGTTTAAACCTCTACCTGAGTTTACTACTTTCACTTTAACAGCAACGAAGTAAACTACGTCTTGAACTTCAGACCTTGGTGTTAAAGTATACGGTAGAACAACAAAGCGTTGTTCTTGGTACAATCTTAAAGGACATGCACCCTTATCCTGTTTCATGAGTGTGTTCAGGAAAGACCCTCTTCCTTTAACTGCGGCCCACAGTAACACTCACATAGGTGGCGTTCTCCAAGGATGCACTGCTAACATCCTGCCCAAAGGCTTGAACTCATTCAGAGCCTACGCTCTTCCTAAACTTGCAGCTTAAATGGCACTCAGGCTTCCAGGGATAAGACACTCATGCTTACGCATTAAACTTAGAGTGCCAACCAGTTCTCCAAACAGCTTGTTATTACCAAATTGAACCTACTTTGTGGGATCTCCACTCAGATAGGTTGGGTTGCTACTGTAGAGGAACTCCCAATGGGTCTCAGTCCCATCCCAAGCCTAGACTTTAGGACTAAAGATTTATCAAGTTCCTTAGTCAACGGATCTGTCGTGTTGTCTTTGGATCCTACAAATCCACAACCAACACTCCTCGAGACACCAAATCCCTTAACGTCTTAAGTCTGATTTGTATGTGTCTCCTAGTTTTCTGGTTGAACTTTGAACTCTTGATTTTGGCAATTGTGATCATATTATCACAATGTACCGAGATCGCAGGAACAAGCTGACCTACCATGGGAATTTCAGACAGAAGTTCCCTTAGCCATTCAGCCTCAATTCCAGTGGTGTCCAAAGCACACAACTCGGCTCAAAAGTAGATCGAGCTAGAATGGTCTGTTTCACAGACCTCCAGGAGACTGCACCGCCTCCAAGGGTAAATACATACCCTGTAACACCATTACTCCCAGACTCCTCTATTTTCCCTATCCACCTTGCATCACTGTATCCTTCTAGTACATATGGATGTCTAGCATAATGCAAAATAAGAGAAATAGTTCCCTTCAAGTACTTCAGTACTCGATCCAGAGCCTCCCAGTGAGTACGGTCAGGACAGCTAGTGTATCTACTCAGCTTTGCAACCGAGAATGAAGTATCAGATCTCGTGCAATTTGCAAGATAAATTAGACTTCCTATCACTTGTGAATACCTTAGTTGGACTACAGGTACTCCACTTTTATTCTTAAATAGCGTTTTGGACGAATCAAAAGGAGTACTCACATCTTTGCAATCTTGATATCCAAATTTCTCAAGTACCTTCTCAACATAGTGAGATTGAGAAACTACAATCCCATCAACTGACCTTGTCAGTTTGAGACCCAAGATTACATCAGCAACACCCATGTCCTTCATCTCAAACTTGCTACTCAAGAATGCCTTAGTCTCATTAATAATCCTCATATGTGATCCAAACAACAATATATCATCAACATATAGGCACAAGACAATACACTCATCACCTTTCACCTTGGAATAAACATACTTGTCGGATTCATTACCCTTAAAGCCATATGACAAAATAGTCTTGTCAAATTTTTCATACCACTGCTTTGGTGCTTGATTCAATCCGTAAAGGGATTTGACAAGCTTGCAAACCTTTTCCTCATTTCCAGGAGTCACAAGCCCATCAGGTTGATCCATATAGATGTAAGGATATTGAGAATCCTTAAGCGCATCACGGAAGCGTGTCGATCGCATCGTATGCAATCGGAGCAACTAGTCGTACTAGATGCTAGATGCAACGGAAATTAAAATTTTTAACTTTAAAGATGAAACCACATGATCATGAGAACACTTCTCGGATCGTTTCATCAAACCACAAAGTACAAGGAATACCTCTTGAAGCGTGGTTGTGATCGCGAGATCCCAAAGTAGAGATCCTCCTATCTTAAGTCCGATCCACGAAGAACGCACTTGCGGGCGCGATGATGAGTCACGTTCCTTCCCGCAATCCTCGATGAAGATCCAAGCGATGGCTCCCCCGATTTCGTCAAACGAAATCCGTCGTCTTCCTTTAGAGTAAGAAACTCCAAAGAAGATGGAGATCCACGAGTCGTCGAAGAAGAAAACCGAGACTCTCTCCTTTCTCAACACAAAGTGGACGTCCACTTGATGAAGAAGAGAAAGAGAGAGGGTGAGAATGAGAAAGAGAGAGAGAGAGAGAGAGTTGTGTCCTTGCACAACTCTTAATGATGTTCCATGGAGAGGCTACCCTAGCCCTCCTTTTATACTAGTTTAGGATCCAATGGATCTCAATCCATGAGACACATGGATCCAAGGGATATGCTTGGTCCATGATAAATCAATGGCTAGGATTTGTTGTTCAATAACAACAATTTAAAATTAATTAATCAAGAGATAACATGATGAATGAGATGGAGTCAACCACCCTCCTAAAAAGGGGGGGGGGGGGCGTCACCCATGAACAATTCATGGGTGACGCCACCCATGATGGTGGTTGATATCTCCATTTTATTTATCATATTATTCTTTAATTAATCCCAATAAATATTCACCAAATTAATTCCAAATTAATTTTGTGAATATTTCAATCTAGCCATTGAATATTGTGTGAATCATATTCACAACCCAAACTAGTTAGTAAATTGCATTTCCAATTAATTAACAAATGTGAATCCAATTCACATTATTAATTAACAAATGCTATTTACATAAATTCTCTCTCTTATATATATGCATATTATAAATCATATTTATAACACACATATATCATGGATAGTGTTATCCACATTCTCTTAATCTTTGATAATTAAATCTTATTTAATTATCTTAGATAATCATTTTCACAATATGAATCATATTCATATTTAAGCTTGATAATTAAATCACATTTAATCATCAAGTCCTTGCTTGGATATACATTTCATCAAAAGAACTATTCTTGAACCCTTTCAAGAATAATGTGCTTTCTCCGCAGATACTTGGAGATAAGGACAGGGCGATTGTATTATTCCACGTATAGTGACTTGGATGTTGAGATCTCATCTCAAATCCAGATCTTACGGACCTCCCACAGATGCTTGATTAAATCAAGACCGCAAATCCAATCTTCTCATTGGATCTGAATCTCATTCAGACCAATGTCCAACACTTGGACTAAGATCGAATTGCTTCTCTACTGAAAGGAGTCACTAAAATCCAGACCTGTTTCATCACTCCCTCGGAATGGAAGCGTCATGGATATACAATCGTTTATGATCACATCACCCTTCAGGTATTCCCAATACCTGTACATCCTGCATACTGGAAGACCCATGGTCAACCTGAAGATCAAGATCTATTTTTCACTGTCTTCTTCAGGGTTTGATCACTAAGTTTCTCATTTGATCATTGGGATTTGGTATCGATCATATACTTTCCAAAAGCATATATCATACCTAGGTCTTGATCATATACTTTCCAAAAGTATATATCAAACCTACAAATTCAGTCAAGCTTCCAAAGCGAGACGACCGTGCACGGAATTTGATTCTTCCCAATATCTCATGAGTGAGCTCATGTCTTCCGGTTCAGTAGTGAACCTGTATGATCCCTTTGAGAGATCGTATTACTCATATGCCCTTATATGCACACCAGCGCGCCGGTGTATAGACCTTGGTTAGGTCATCAACCTATTGGTCTGCCAAATGTACATACTCAGACATATAGCAATACATCTGTCTCCGGTCAGAGGATGCGTGCCTATGCTGTGACAGCATTCAATCATAGGACTTAGGTTATCTCGATCTCGTTAAGTCAACTCTTTGACCTAACTAATCCGACACCTCCGAATCTCTATTCCTATGCAGAGGACCTGCATCAAGAGGTCGGTCAGATATCAGCCTATGTGAGAAAGGATTGCCATCTCCTACTCAGGCTGGAGATCACATCTTAATAATCATTTGACGGTGCTTGATGAGTCCTCAATCTAACCCTTTAGATATTCATCCAAGCAGCAGCCTCTATGATTCAATTATTGAATCAACAGCTGTATGATCATTAAGATAGCCATGGTACATAACCCTAATTGTACAGAGGGACCTATTATGCAAATTATTTATTCTTCATTTCAGATCAGGGAATGATATTCGCAATAACATTTATTGCATAATGGCTCGCCGTGGGCTCACATGTCCAACAATAGATCTCTTCCTCAAGATCGCCATGAAAGAAGGCGGTCTTCACATCCATCTAGTGGATAGAGAGATCATATACAGATGCCAATGCTATGAGCATCCGGATTGTGATCATCCTAGTCACAGGAGAATAGGTATCAAAATAATCGATACCTTCCTTTTGCCTAAAGCCCTTGGCAACTAATCTGGCTTTATACTTTTCAATTGATCCGTCAGGTATAAGCTTTCTCTTAAACACCCACTTGCACCCAATGGTAGAGCATCCTTTGGGTAAATCAACCAACTCCCAAGTCCCATTAGCCATAATGGAATTCATCTCGGATTTGATGGCTTCCTTCCATTGTTTTGCTTCAGATGAAGCCATGGCTTCCTTATAACTTGGTGGATCACCCTCGATCTGGTAGACAACGAAGTCGCTACCCAGATCCTTGGCTATCCGAGGTCTTTTACTCCTCCTTGGCTCAATCTCTTCAGAGAGATCATTGGGTTCAGGTTGAGTCTCAACCCCCACATTCGATATCCTTTCCACTTGATCTGGAATAGATCCTGATGTGGAGGCGCCCTCAATGGTCAGATTCTGAGGAATCCCAGTCTTTAATGGAAAGACATCCTCAAAGAAGGTAGCATCACGGAGTTCAACAATAGTGTTGACATCTATGCCCGGTATCTCGGACTGAATTACCAAGAACCTGTATGCATAGCTATTTTCTAGGTAACCTAAGAAGACCGCATCAACAGTTTTAGGACCAAGTTTCTTTCTCTTGTGTTCTGGGACTAAAACCTTAACGAGACAACCCCACACTTTGAGATATCTTAAACTTGGTTCCCTATTTCTCCAAAGTTCAAAGGGACACTTTTCCATATGTCTTGGAGGCACCCTATTCAGAATATGGCAAGCCGTATTCAAGGCTTCTCCCCACATATAGGTTGGAAGTCAAGAACTCTGTAGGAGAGCATTGATCATGTCAGTCAAGGTTCTATTTTTCCGTTCTGCTATCCCATTTGATTGCGGTGAATATGGGGCCGTAACTTGATTAACTATGCCAAAAGATTTGTATTGTTCATCAAATAAGTTAGAGGTATATTCACCTCCTCTATCTGACCTAAGGCGTTTAAGCACTTTTCCTGTTTGTGTCTCAGCCTCATTCTTAAAGATAAGAAATTTCTATAAGGCTTCATCCTTGGTTTTCATTAGATATACATAGCAATATCTACTGCCATCATCTATAAAGGTGATAAAGTATTTCTTATTGTCTCGGGTCAACACACCATTAAACTCACAGATATCCGTGTGCACCAGATCCAAGATCTCACTATCTCTAGAGACAGACTGAAAAGACTTCTTAGGTGTCTTAACTTGCACACAAATTTCACATTTTTGAGTTTTATCAACTGTGTGTTTAGGGATCAAATCTAAATTCATCATTCTTTTAATTGAATTTAGGTTTACATGTCCCAATCTACCATGCCACATATCACAAGATTCTAGATTATTCACAACATGAGACACAGAACTAGAACATTCAGCATTCAAAACATTCACTTCAGTAATGTTTACTGAATCACATCTAATTCTAAATAACAAGTCAAAGTCAGCCAAATAGCCTTTTCCATAAAAGACATTATGTCTCAGAATAACAACTTTATTACATTTAAAGTTTAATTCAAAATCATTTTTAACTAAGATGGAGCCAGATAACACATTCTTCTTGATGTCAGGAACATGCAGCACCCTGTGCAACGTCCAGACTCGTCCAGAGGAGAACCTCAAGTTGACTTGTCGTGACCCTAGCACCCTGGCTGCAGAATCGTTCCCCATCTTCACAGTCCCACCGTTGAAGGTCTGATAAGAAGAAAACAACGTTCTGTCAGAACATATGTTTACATTGGCTCCCGTATCCACGAGCCACTCATTTGGATCATTAATATGGTATAGTTCAGGTTTTACAGAGACATACCCCTCGCTAGTCCCGAGTCCAATAGTGATCATGTTCACTTGTGAACTCCTGTCTGTAGCCTTAGGTTGAGCCTTCAAGGACGGACAGTCCTTCTTCCAATGGCCAACCTGATTACAGTGCCAGCAGGATTTATTCTTTGCCTTTTTCTGGATCTTGCTCTTTGGTTTCATTTTATTGTTAATGGGACCCTTTCCCTTCTTATCCTTGCCCTTCGAGGTCATAAAATTAACCTTAGCCTGAATATCAACAGGAAGCACAGGTTTTTGTTTCCTGTGTTCCTCCTCTATGGCAATTGCCACCATCAAGTCATCCATAGAGATTTTCCCCTTTCTGTATTTCAGGGTCATACCGAAGTCTTCCCACGACTTGGGAAATTTCTCTATGATGCACATGACCTGAAACTTCTCTGGAAGTTTCATTTCGGCATCCTCTAGACCATGGAGCAAGAGTAAAAACTCGTGTGCCTGTTCAGAAACAGACTTCCCTTCGGACATGGAAAACTTCAAAAATTTGGCTACGGAGTATTTCTCAATACCGAGGTCTTCGGTGTTATACTTCCGATCCAAGTCTTCCCACAGCCCCTTCGAAGTCTGCGTGGACGAACAATATACGTCAAACAAAGTGTTGGACAGAGCCAACAAGATGCAACCATGACATATACGGTCGCGTTCCTTCCATGCAGATTGCGCCTTATGGCTATCGGGTGAGGGGTTTTCCGCCTCCACCGTAGGACAGTCGGTTTCAAGCATCGAGATTAACCCTATGGTGGTTAACCGGATCTTCATGCGTTGTTGCCAACGCTTAAAATTCTGTCCACCGAATTTTTCAGGCATACCCGTCATATCTACCCTCGATTTAAACATTGTTTCCGACATTCTATAATCGGTTCGGGATATCTTCTCTAAGATTGTTGTAAATAGGATTGCCATTGCATACATTAAACAGTAAATTATCGGATCCAAATGAGTTAACAGAGAAATAATACCGAATAAAGTTACATTAAACGTATGTTTCCCAATCATTATCCGATTATATAATGCAAACATGAACCGATTAATAGAACAGAAACATAAACACGGGCATGATCTAGAAAGGATAAAGCAATAAACACATTGCGGCAACCAAAATAAAATGGAGATCAGTTTAGAAGTCACCGAAGCGTCCATGAAAATGGACTGTCCTTAAAGAAGATATCGCCCCCACAATACCGGTGCGTAGGGTACTGGCGATCCGCTCCCAGGATACGACGGTTCACGATCTTCGTCGGCGCACACCAACAGGATCGTCCTCGATTGTACCTAAGAGAACTGCAGCCGAGAGAGGAAGAAGAAAATGTTCGTCCGTGAAAGGAAGAACCAGAGAGAGACGACGTGAAAGAGAGATTTTTCTTGCGAGTGTAGAAAAACCGAGTCCCATTTAAGTCGACTTACCAAATTAATCGCATGATTAATTTAATCGACTTACCAAATGAAAACCGCAGCAAAAGTATCGAGATCCGAGATCCGAATTGACTCTACGGAGACGGAGACGGAGACGGAGACGGAGACGGAGACGGAGCGCGCGCGCGCGTGTGTGGTCCTCCATTCCTCCTCTCTACTATTGCTACAAGAGCTTGGGGTGTGAACTCATATATAAGTCCACCAAAAAGTTTAGTTCTCCCCGGTGTGGGACTAAACTTCCACCCAAACTTCCATATTTCAAATTTGGGAATTCCCAACTTTCCCTCCAAACCATTTGGTTTCCCAATTGGAACCAAATTATTTCCAATTGTAATTACATAGACTTTCCAATTAAAGTCTAAATACAATTTTGAATACAACATTTTGTTCATTATTAAACAAAATGAGCATGAACTTCAAAGTATTAATTCGATAAGCTTAAGGAAGTGGATTTTAATTTAATATATATTCATTCAATAAATGTTCGGTCCTCATATTATATGTATGTGACACACACAAAAAGTTTTACGGTAAATGAATCTAAGTACAAATATGAGGCCTTAATCCAACTCTACACGAACCATTTCACCTTTTTATGAATGATTATGGAACTATTGAATTTATTATCGAACTGCAATTCCGAGCCTATTCATTTTAGCAAGTTTAACTTTAAGTCAAATCGTTAACTAACTATTATCAAATCGTACTAGAACTTATGCAACATCAAACTAACACAATTGTGAACTGAACTCGAACGTGAACCTCTGTACTTTTTTTCGAACCGAACTCGAGTACACATTCATTCATTACAGTTCAATTTGATTATCATCCCAGCATGGGATCAAATTTCACCTAAATTTCGGTGAAATTGATTGAATTTCAGTTTCGATGGATGATCGACATTTAACCTAAATAACTTGTTGGCCGAAATTTGAGAGCTCCAAGGTAAATAAAGCAGAGTTTATATCTTAGAGACGGCGTCTGACATGTGAAAGGGACGTTAATACACCTCGACATATTTTGGGCCCGGATTGAAGCTAATAGTTAATCGTCCAATCAAAATGTTCACATTTTCTTTATTCCAGAGGGTTATTGGAAACAGCACGTGAGCATGAAGTTAAAGCCGACGAGGACGATGAATGGGTGACCCACTGGATGGGATCTCTACGCAACGGATCCAATCATTTCAAAGCAGCCCATCGGAACGGCGCCGCTCGACTTTCTGGTGCTCTATCTTTGCGGGTCTTTCGCGGAAGCTGTCTCTCCTTTCGAGTACAAGTCTCGTCGGTCGGAAGAGGAGGCGCACACAATGCCCACGTCTCTCTCTCTCTCTCTCTCTCTCTCTGATGTGAACTTTCTATCGTCCACGTTCGAGCAAACTATGACCATTCTTTCAATCATCCAATTAAAAAGCAACGGAGAAAGAGGAGAGAAACCTTAGGTTACATTTGAAAACAAAATTATATGCATGAAGGTGATCCTGCTTAAAAGTTAAGTAGAATTGGCTTGTGGCAGTTACTGTATTCATAAAATATTAAAATGATATATTATGTATAAAAATCGAGCAACGAAAAGTTATTATCCCACAATGATTATGTATTGTTGTTCCATTATATTCCGTTATATGTGTATTGATCTTTATCAATTTAGCAACGATCCGGAGAAAATTTTGATAAGATAGGAGAAGGGAGAAGCGAGGTTTCTCCATCGGTCTTTCCTTGTTGATTTGGACGATAAGGAAAGAATCAGTACTGTAGGCAAAAACACGATGGATGATATAATGAGAATGTGGCCACTTATCTAGATATAGCTATCGTGTTGTAAAGTCTTTTTATCCCAAGATAGATGGATGCTATGTTACATCCAAACATTTTCTATATGATGAAATATAGTAATTTTTTATTTTCTGATTTAGGGCTCATAAACATATGTATAATGGGCATGAATTCCTCTACTCATGCATAATTATCAAGATAGGTTCACTTGAAGAGGAGATTCTAGAACGAAGAGTGGTGGAGAAAAGATTTAGATATTTCTCCACTTCTCCCAAAAGTTTTCGATATCTCCACCACAATACGAGCAAGAGAAACCCTCCTATGCTCCCATGTTCTAGAGGTCGTACTGCTGCATAGAGAATGCTACCACTGAAAGAAGGAACATGAAACTATGGGTTCTTGCAATCGAATGCATGATTGAATAAGAGAATATCTACAATTACATGTATTCGCTTCAATGAAATGAAACACAAACAACAGATCTCGATATCAACTTAAGATGAGTGGGAATCCCTATAGGCAAATGCGGATTTGAGGGGACCGTGCTTCAACATTTAATCTATCTCGAAGAGTGTCAGACCGTGAGGATAAAAATGTAGATATGAGCATATAATTGTAAGGCGGAATCATATTAGCAGTCAAGAGGGAGGAATGAAAGGAGGATTTGGGGATTAATGAAATAAAAAAGAAAGTTGCATGAAAGAAGGGATTAGAAATAACGAACTCATGCCCAGAGATCGAGTGAAGATCTCCTGCCGATCTTGACCTCAATGAGACAGAGATCATAGGTTACATAGCTGCTCGATCAGTTGTAGTAGAGCTTCGAGAACTCTGCATCTCACCATGCACTCGCCTTCCTCTTGCTCAATCAGATAAGGAGACTATCACTCTCTACCTCTCACAGGAACTTGAGAGAACTCGAGCAATCTCGGATAGGGTTGTTGTGTTCCTTAGGGTTTGTTATATAGGTTGTGGAGTTGAGGGGTCGGTGTAGTTGTTTATTGTTTTGACGGGTAAATGAGGAAAGTAGTAGGGCTTGGTGATGGAGAATGACAAATTGAGGTTGTTGAAATGGTTGGGCTCCATGATTTGGTTTCTTCATAGGTGTGCTTCTAAAACATAGGAAGGAGGAGGTTCACCAGAGGTCAACACTTCAAAGATAAAAAGTGTGCTCCAATGGGCGCACTCACGTGGAATGCCATATGTAACACCCCTACCCCCAAACATAGTCTCACATCTAAAATTCACAAAGTGTGGGTGTGGGTTATAAGTGGTGGGGATTACTGCTTAACAACTTGGGCTTAAACATTTCGGATGGTTGTTAACGGGTTCAATTGGACCCAAATCCAACAAGTTTTCAAGGTTAGTTTTCCTCGACAATAGATAGGGGACCTGAGCTCGAGTCATTACAAATGGTATTAGAGATAATATCCATCAGGTAGTGGATAGGGCTACCCAAAGAAGTGATGGGTGATGAATCCATGATTCATCACACTAAAAGGTGAAAATAGAGCTTTATTCCCGAGTAATTAGCTGCATTTCATCATTTATTCTGCATTTTTACCATTCATGCACTTAGAAGTATATCTGCATTTTAGCAGGCATAGTTGCATTCATAATCACCTTCACATTTTCACCTAACTTCATACATTTTTAGTTAAATCATGCTAACTTCGATTGACATGAAACAAACTTCATTGTGTTCATATTACTAGCCTTAACCCATGAAAAATCCTAAAAAATGCTAACTTGTACACATGCAAAAAAATCTCAAACCCTAATTTCAGAAACAACAGACTAAAACGTCGATATCTTTCTCATACAGTGTTTGATTTCACTCTACTCACTTTTTAAGTAATGTACATTCAAAGAGCTTCAAAATAAGATCAATTTCATAAAAATCGGAGCTCATTTGTAAAAGTTGGGTTTTAAGCCTCTTTTGCACACTATACATTTTCGTTGATTTTGACCTATCATTTCATATGTATATTCCATCCGTTCTAACTATTTTTTCTTTCATATCTATAATTCATTCATTATTTTAATAAATCATATAAAAATAAAAAAACAAAAAAATTAGAAAAGCAAAGAAAAAGACTAATTCTGACTTGACCTTATTCACTTAATCAACTTGTACACAATTAATCTCCCTAATTTATTTTGACATTAACTAAACCCATAAAAATCCAAAAAATATTATTTGAGTACATTGCATTATCTCATAGCATGTTTGACTCTTGCTTGCATTTATTCATCATTAAAAAATAAAATAAAAATTACAAAGCCTAAAATTGATAATTTATATACATAAAATATCACCAAAAAAATTCATGTCTTGCATTGTGCTTTTTTGTTGCTTTTGGCTCCCTTCATGAAAGTTATATATCTCATCGAGATTAAAAACTTTTGTGAAGAATTTTTTTTATCCGAGGTCTCCTTCTATTTCTTTTTGAATTTTGGTTGTTTTTAAATTTTGAAATTTTTTTCGGGGTGATACGTGGCGCCTCCTTGGGATACCACGTTTCACCTCTACTTACTCTCTCTCCCCTCTTCCCAGATGCATGTGCTAGGCACGTGCATCTCTAACCTCCAGTGCCTTGCCTCTCGCAACCTCCAACACCCCGTCCTCAGCTCCGCCATTGTTGTCCAATCGCCGCTCGACCCCCTTATCCCATCTCCATTTTCCCCGGGCGACCCAACGCCTCCAACTTCCCATCATCGCTGCCCTATCGCGTCTACCCACCTCCCTCCACAACCGTTGGGGTTCCACCCCCTTATTTTCTTAACGACCTTATCCCCCATCATCCTTGCCTCATCTCCCTATATAACTCCATCACTGCCTCCCTCGATTGCTTCATTTGCCATTCTAGCGAGAGAGAGAGAGAGAGAGCTCTCAACTGCGTCAGTGACAACGAGCGTGGCCCTCCGGTTGAGCGACGACCCTCTTCATCTCTGACAAGATCCGTTGGAGCCTCGAGTGCCAACATCACAACCTTCTCGTGTAGGTTGCCCAGTTTCTAAAATCGCGCCGGTTCCATCGAGGCTACGACCAGTGGTTTCTCTTCGAGCAGCTCTACTTCTTCCATGTGAACCCAAGATATCCTTTTTTTCCCCTCTCCTTCTCCTTCCTCCCTTCTCTGTCTCTTATCCTCTCTTCTTCCTACGTTCTTTCTCGAGATTCTCCTCATCTCTACCCATCTCTACACCCCGCATCGATCTTATTGCCCCCTCCTTTGAGCTTCGTAAAAGCTCGAAGCCACCCTCATCGCTCCTTCCTCTACCTTCGATAGGAGCCATCGCCCCTCTATCTCTTTGCTCTAACATTGCAGGTGGAGATCCTATGTAGGAGCAACTTCCTCCCGCTGCCACACACCATCGACAATCGTTGTCCACACAAGCATCAAGAGCCACGTCGCTCTTCTCCGCCCCAAGTGACTGCTTCAACCACCTCGCACCAGTTACCCGCCGTAGATAGCCACTAGCCGCTGGACATCGAGCTACAGCCATCGATGCTTAACCTGCAACCACCTCAACATCGGCTGCTACTCCACTCGATTGCCTTTGCTTCTCAATCTCCAGTCTTCGTCATCACCTGGAGCAACCATCTCAAGGCCGCCGCTCACCTTCGATGCTAGCGCCTCGAATCACGTGTCAGATGTTCTCCGCCACTAGCTTTCCCCTTCACGTGCAACATACGTGGGCAGGGGGGACTTGTGCACACATCCTCCATCATCCAACAATTACCCACTAGTGCCCCCGAAGCTTTCCAAAATTTCAGATCTTCCCCCTACTGTGGAAAAAATGTAAGGAAACCCAACAACTTACACTATTTACAGATCGATCCTTTCCAATGGTATAACTACGAACAATTTATTTATTTTAATTACTATTTAGTCCTTGAAGTTCTAACACCCATATCTTGAGCATTATTTATTGAATTTTTACGTTATTAGTGTTATTTTGTTCCTTATTTGATCCTCTATCATATTTCACGCTAAGATTCAATTTCTGAGACAATATTTAACATGAATAAATTGAGGATGTTTATCTGAAAAATCTTGAGCACTTTTATTGATATCAATTGATTCTCTTGCTCATTAAATTATGCATTGATTTATTCATGGAATTTAATTAGTGCTTAATTGTATCTTTAATTATTGTGGTCATTGGGGATTATGCTTAATTGATTGATCTGTTCTTTGTGCTTGCTAGATTGCTCCATATTTCTCACCATTTGCATCATATTATTGCATCATTTAAAAAATCATAAACATATTGCTTCTATTTATTTCTGGTGTTACCTCACATTGCATGGCATAGCATTATTTTCCTGTATTAAAACTATTTTGCAAAACTCATGCATCATGTTTCTTCTCGCAATTAATTACATCCTCTTAATTAAGGGTGAAAAAAAGAAAGATAATAAAAATATTCTTCTGAAAACCTAAATTTTGAATCATCTAAAAATTGATCCAAGGAGACAGTGGCTTCCTCGAGTTCGACCTTATACTTCCCAAGTAAAAAAAATTGATCGCTCGCCTTAATTAAATAATTAATTAATTTAGTGGTTTTTTATTGATCCTTGATTGCTCAAATACTATAATAAATCGACAAATTAAGTAGGCGATTTCAGGATTTTTCAATGGGTCATGTCGCAACGAGGACGTTGTAAATATAAGTTAGGGATGTTGTAACATCCTAACCCTCAAACATATCCCGCATCTAAAACTCATGAAGTGTGTGTATGAGTTATAAGTGGTCGGGATTACTACTTGACAACTTTGTCTTAAATATTTTGGATGGTTGTTAACAAGTTCAACTGGGCCCAAATCCAACAAGTTGTTAGGGCCAGTTTTTCTCGATAATGGACCGGGGTTTTGTGCCCGTGTCGTTACAAAAGTCCTGAAGGAAGTTTAATACCTTCCATCACGGAAATACGAAAAATAGAAAATAATTTGCATTTACAAGGAGAGTTCATCACATAAACATAGATTTCAACACAACAAAAATTATGCATTGCGAACTACAATCTTAAGGAAATGATTTCCAAATATGAGTTCCTATATTCAAATGAATATTAGGAAGAGATTAGGGTTACCTCTTGAAGTGTGAGTCTCTTAAATAAGATACCTTCTGAGTGAAGTCACTAAAAAAAGGTGCAATTGACTTGCACGTCCTAGCTTATCCTGGGTGAGCACATGTGCTCGCCCAACTCTGGGTGAGAACAGGAGGATCACATGTGCTCGCCTAGACTTCTCTCCAATTTGAATTATGTGGCACGGTCGCATGACACGTGTCTAAAAATATGGGCGAGCACTTGTATTGCACATGTGCTCGCCCAGATGTGCTTGCCCACTTGAATTTTCATGCGCGACTCATGCGGGCACGTGTCAATATTTGAGCGAGCACATGTGGAGCCATGGGCAAGCACATAAGTATGCTCATCAGAAGCCTTAAGCAGAACGTCACCCATCCTTTTCTTCCTCATTCTATATGCATTCTCTCCCAAAAATCACCTTCGGTGATCCCTACACAGCCATCCTCACCATCGGGGACCTTCCTTTGTGTATTTCAACTACACACACATCTTTCCTTTACTATATTGCTTCTTCCTTTCTCTCATTTTTTAACATCTCATTGCATATCAATAATGTTTGGATAGTTTTAGGTTTCAAATTATTGTTATACCATTTTTTATTTTGTATATATTCGAGTGATTGAATATGTTATCTATGATTAGGATACGACTTGATTAATATCTGCTTGTTAGATTTGATGATGGTTGCCTAGTTTATATGGAAATTCATATGCATGGTAGGTGTATGATGAAATGACACAACCAATAATATGACTAAATGTGGATAATAAAGTGAAAAATGAATACCTTTGTCAACAATAAACTTGGTAGTATATTTTGTTGTGCTTTATAAAGAATATAAAGGATAGGAATATCATGCCATGATATACTATAAATGAGGTATAACGTATTATATTGATGTGACAATTTGAACCTTAATAACATATAACGTGAATAATATTATGGTTAACTTGGATTACACAATTTAGCCAATTTTATTTAGTTTAGGCAAAATCTCTTTATTATAAGTCTATTTATACAAACAAACATCCTTACATAGAGTGTAGATATGAGATATAGGGAGAGATAGATATAATATGTGAAGCCACGAGCATGATGTAAGTATGTGGAGATGTGTGTATATATGTATTAAGGGTTTGGGAGTGTATTATTATAATTAAAATATAATAAATTTCATATATAATTATAGAAAGAAGAAAATATAATTATATTAAATATTCATTAAAAAGGAATGCACTTCCATTATAAAATTATACAATACTACTACTTTTGAAATTGGCTATATGGAAACCTTCTAATATAACTTAAATTGAAACTACTATAGAGATTACTAATTATGATAGAATTACAATTCAGTATTTTTAATAAATATGTTATAATCTAAAAACAACTTATAACTATCTTTTATCGATACAGATTTATATATTATAATGGAAATAATAAGACATAATACAACATTTAAAATGATGAATATTCCTTTAAATCACAAAGTATAAAATACTTTAAATATATTTCAATAAATGCAAAAATATTGAATTTAATTATTTCTTTTATTTAAGTAAATATTATTATATATTAAAATATTAAAGAATAATAGGAATAAGTTAATTGTATGTATAAATTGTGTAGATATGAATTTAACCGTAGGTGTAAATGTGATCAATAGAATGACAAATCCAAGTGTGATTTTTGACAAACACCAATATTTCTTCTATGGTAATTTACTATCATATTAACTTCTAGTTAATGTGGCCAAATGTATCACATTAACTTATGATTTGGTTGATAGTAAGGCTAAAATACTAACAATTTATTACTAAATCGCACAAAATCATTCACATAGAGTGCATCCCTCCACACTGGGTAGTGTGTGGCGTTGCACACCAGGAGGTGTGTGCAACACATTGGAGGATTTCATCATCTTCAATTGTGTTATATTTTTTTATATTTTGTACAATACTATTGGACTCACTTTGGGATGAGATATCTCTCTCCAATGGTCGTGGATTTTGATGTTTATTGGTGGAGAAATCTTTTTTTTGCAGTGTTCATTTAAACACTTTGCTAGGTACTAATTTAGGATCACACTTATCTATATCGTTAACCAAACAAATATTTATAAATGTACTATTAACATAAATGAATAAATATTTTAAGATTATGCTATAGTCTCATTGTAGCACATAGAAATGTACACCGTAAAGTCATCTTAAAATATTACATTTATGTTCTCTTTCCTTAGTTCGGAGATCCCGGACTACGGGGTTTATAAGAGTTCAAACTTACTAAAAGGCGATCATTGTCACATGTTGTTTGTTTCTGATGGAAATTAGACTCCATAACCCATTCCTCTTCGGTATACCAAACCAATCGTAATTTAATATCGAAAATAGTCACTAGTGATTGTTTTGAAAGTTGACCGTGATTGGTTTTTGAGGTATACTAGAGAGGTGTATGGTTATGCTGCCGAATTTTCCTCAGAAATAAACAAGTACGTGACAACAATCGTCTTATAGTAAGTTTGAATCCTTATAGACGAGCTCAAGTGATAACATAATTAACACACTTCTCTTCTCATCTCCTAGAATACGTATGATAAGTTTAGGCTAGTGTTTAACCGAGAAAATCGAGGGTCGTACGGTTTCACAAGGCGAAACCGCAGTCGATGCGGTGACCGCTCAAAAATCCTGATTCAAACAACAATTAACCCACGACAATCAAGTAAGCAGTGAAAGTGTGCGGAGTTAAAATTTATTATAACTATACAACAAATATGTGTATAGGTGCAAGTATGTGTAGAGGTCGAACACATGGAGCAGAAAGGCTAGATCGGGGCAAAATTGCTCAAAAGTGTAATTGTGATCAACTTATCTATCTATGCTATATTTTTGTGGGTTTTAGGATTTTATATTTTTTATTTAATTTTTAATTTTATAATTTTTGTATTTTGATTTTTAGTTTACTGATTTTTTATTTTCTTTTTATATTATATATTTTTTTGTTCTTTTTCAATATTGGAATGTATATATAATATAAGAAGAGAGGAAAGAGGGTATTTATAAAAATAGTGAAAAATGCTCAAAAATTAGAAAATGAAATGTTTTTGGTATTTTTATACTTTTCTACTGTTTTTGTGATTTTTGGGTATTTTTCAAAATATTTTTGGTATTTTTAAAGGTGAAAATAAGAGAAAACAGTGAATAACATGCAAGGTTGAAACTAAAATGGAGAAATAAAATAGAAAACAGTAAAAAAAATTCTCCAAATTAATTTTTAATGAAAGATAATAAAATAAGAAAAATTTAGACACCAAGAATATATTTTTAGGATTTTTGTAGAATTTTTAATATTTTTATAGATGTTTTTGGAGTTATGTGATTTTTAGTAGTTTTCTTTTATAATTTTTAGTGAATTTTGAACTGAAGTTAAAACACACTAAAAGGAGAAAATACATTTTTTCGGATTTTTCTGAGGTGTTTTTATATTTTTTTATGGATTTTATAATGCAAACAATGCTGAAAATGGCTATTTTTGATTTTTAATAAATATTATAATGCAATAATTATAAAAATAAAAATATGCCGTTAATCTACTATGCAACAGAGACTTAAATTGATTTTTGTAGATTTTTAGGGTTTAATAGACACATGCAAAAATATGCTAGCAACATAAGGAAAATGCACACTTGCGGGGGCGTTTTTGTAATTATCAAGAAATGCAGGGGCCTCTGCGCAAATATTTCAAAAAGATTATAACTAAAGAAAATACTTGCTGGACTAATGTTCAAAGCAAAAAGCCGTAGGGGCTAACCCTGCAAAATGCCCAAGGCGCGCGTGCTAAGCACGTGCGCCTAGCAGGGCTATAAGTGTAATACACGCAACTTCAGGGGGGTTTTGATAAATATTACAAAAATATTCTAGCAGCCGGCAAAAGTTTATAAGCTATTAAACAATTAACAAAAATCGCTGGGATGGGTGCGCAAAATACCCAGCTGTATGCGCTGACGAACGGCGGGATCCGCCTCACTAATACACGTGGCGCCCTTACGGCTTGCGATACCCCTTCGCCTTTGGAGGGACCCGTTTAGATCCCTATCTGCAATCGGACGGTGGCTGTGCTCGGGGATCGAACGGCGGCTGAGACGCAGCAAGAACTGGGCAAGATCAACGGCTCTGAGAGATTCAGCAAGAACAGGGAAGAACGCGCAGGCGGCGACCTCCCTTGCCCTTGATCGTACTCCTCCGAGGTTCTTGAGGCTCCAAAATTGCCCAGGAAGGTTACTGCAGGGGTCGTCTACACGCCTGGGGTGTCAAGGATGACCAGCGTTTGCCGGAGCGCACCGACGTCAGGGGAGGCGCAAGTGGTCCCAGCTATCTCCGGCCAGTCCCCAAAATTACCCAGGCGTCCTCGAATCGCTCGTGACCTGAAAAATAGATGGTTACAGAAGGGCACGGGCAAACTGTCGCGCACCTTCTGGCGGTGAAGGAAGGTGGAAGGGCGGGAACAAAGCTCGCCGGAGCGAGTGGTTAGATGGGAGAAATCACGAAGAAAAATACTGGGAGGCAAAGGCTACGGTTTACAGGAAGATAAGCAAAATCAAAGCAAAGAAAACACACTAAAAAGGGAGGAAGAAACATGAACTCAGTGGCCAAAGCCACGAGATTGGTACCTCGACTGCCTTTTGGCCAAAGATGATGGTGGAGCGCCTCCTGGCCTCGCGCGACCCGCTTAGATGGTTGGAGGAGGCCCTGTCACGGCCTCCAGTCCAGAACGCAAGAAGAGAAGGGGTTTGCTAGGTCCAAGAGTGTTCAAGCAGCAAGGAGAGGTGACGGTGGTCTTTTGAAAATGTGGCTCTGGAGGCTCGTAAATCAAAGTGCATCAGGAGACACATGCATCCATTCCCTGAGGAGATTGATGGGCGTGTAAGAGGAGGTATCAAGGAGAAAAAGTCGTCAATGGGCCTTCACGAGATGGTGTAAGGTGCGCCCTCCAAAAAGCATCGAAATCGAGGGAAAAACCAATCTGGCATGCAGCAGGCAGGGGTCAGAGAGTTGACCCAAAGCCTGGAAAAAGATCTTGTAAATTCAATAAAAAATAGAAAACGAATTATTTAATTTTTTATTATTAAATAAAAAATGTTTATTATTTTATGAATTAATTTAGGGTGATTTTTAATTATTTTTATAAAATGCATTTTTACAAGTTTACATTTAGGCCCTTTATAGGTATCTTTACCTACATTTTTATTATTTTATTTTTAATTTTTATATTTAATTTATTTATTTTTGTTTATTATTTTATATATTTATAAAGTATTTTTATACACTTAAATATATTTTTATTTTATTTTATTGATGTGTTTTGTATATTTAATAAAATATGAGTATGTATGGTATATGTATGAATATAGGTATTGTATTTATGTATTTTATGTAGCTATTTTTATTTTGTATTTTATTTAGGCTTTTATTCTAGTTTTAATACTCAAGTATATTATAAGTAATATTTACAAGATTATAAAAATATAAAGATACAAAAATAATGAATAAAGAATAAATTGAATAGTTTAATCTGTACAGCTATACAATGTGGGTCCAAAACTCAACTTTCAAACCGTAGCTCTGCCAAATGCGAAACCACTGCCAATAAATAGATTATTTTATTCTATATAAATTAAAGGTGAGTTTGCTGCATTTGGAGTTTTCATTTGTGAGATACGGGTCTGGGAAGTTGGGATTCTGGAATTTTATTCAGACCATAACTTTTTATCTGTACATTATTTTTGAGTGAAATCAATTTTGTATATTTATTTATTTAATTATCTACAAGTTCATGTACAAAGTTTCTTTATTTGATGTATAAAAAGTGGAACCAAAAATAGGCCCCAAAATGAATAAAGAGTGAATTGAATAAAAGGTATTTTTATTGTATTTGACCTTATCTCCCCCTACTTTGTTCCTTGTCGACCTAGTCATCGAGATGCCCAGGTCTCGGGGTTTCGGGTCGTAAAATATTTACAATATTTTATTCTTTTTCTTTTTTTCTTTATTCTATAATTTGCCTTTAAAAACCGCATTTTATACAATATTTACACACATATACATGAATGCTAAAATGCATGAATTAGCTCTATTTATACGCATTTACTAGGGTTTCTAAGGTCAAAATGATAGAATAAAGATGATGAAATGTAGATTCATCATCCCCCTATACTTTACCTTTGCTAGTCCCTAGCAAACACTTATGCAATAAGTGCAAAAAAGAAAAATGAAGAAAAGAAAAAGAAGAAATGTGGATTAAATTTAATTATCAAACTTGTCTTCACAAAATCAAAGTTTGGAGCTCAAGTCGGACCTTTGGATTTTTAGTACGGGCGGAGCCTTAATGAGAACCAGACTTGAAATCCAACAACCTTTGAGAATCTCAAAACTCTGCTCAAGTCTCCTCAATAGCCAGGTCAGAAATATTTCAACTCATACGCAAACCCTTACGACTATGAGTCTGACTCGTACAATGTAAGTGATGGTGGCTCTCCTCAACCGAAATGACAAAGAGACTGACTTCTCCGATATGACAACCCAATGATTCCCCAATCCAACAACTCATCCCTCAAGGTGCAGGGTATTCCCTTCTAAGTTCAAGTGACAACCGACCCAAGAGGAGGGGGTGAAGAGAAGAATGGACGGTAGCCAGTGTAGCTACCTATCCTAGGATGCAAGACCAGTGTAGTCAAGTCATACAGCTGCAGGCTCACATGATTTTGACTTTGAAGCTCAAGCTTACTTATTTGACTTTACAACATATGTACACTCCGGCAGGCATTTTTATTTTTGTACAGGCCAGTCCACTTTTTTGGAGTTCTCTCCTTTTTTTGGAATACTATATTCAGCAGCATTTACATAGGGAGTTTTTCCTCTTGAGCCAGTAGACTATCCCTCTTTTGAAGCTTTATTGCAACCCACGATCTCCTATCCTCGAAACTCATCATCACTGGACGGTTTGGGGCGCACTTCCCTCCCTAGGGGAGGACAAGTGTTTCCACCTGTGTGCGTCTCATACCGGCGAATCCAATCCCCTCACCACTCCAACTGAGTTGAGCCATGTGAAAGGTGCAGGTGTCCAAGTTAGGTCATTATCAAAAGAGTCGTGCGTGTGCTCCGAAATACTCTACTTAGGCAGTCAAGAATCCATTGAACCAAGTCTCGTGATCCTCAAAGAATTAAGTCAACTAGACCTGAAGTACCTCAAACTCAGTTCCTATAAGGTTCCTGTTAATTAGGTAGATTTTAAGTCCAATCAAGCTCCAATCTTCGGATTTTACTTAGACTCGTTCAACCATCAAACTCAATCCGAAAAATGCTCATGCTATGCAATGCTATGCAGAAAATATTTTTGTGATGCAATTTTCAAGATTTTGAACTTTTTATGGATTTTTGAAAATATGATGATGATGATGATGCATATGCATTTTTTTGTCTTTTTCAAAAAGATTTTTGAATGTTTTTGGATTTTAATTTTGCAAATGTTTTTGGAATTTTTGAAAATAAAAAGGTTTTGGCTGAAAACTAGGTGAAAAATATGTACACGGGAGTGCTTCTTATATTTACAAGAAATAGATTTTAAGAATTTACGGGGTAAGTGGTCAATTTTATACATATATACATATAATGGATTTTAGTAAGATGTATGTCTTCCTCAAACTTATTTGACACATGTTTTTCAAACAAATTTTGAAAACTATAATCCAAAATAATTTTTACAATCATTTTACAATCATGTGCACACATTTGAAAATCATTTTGCAAAGGTTTTCAAAACAGTATATACAGATTTTTCAAATATTTTTGCCACCATTTTTCAAACCATTTGCAAATCATTTTTCAAACATTTTATTTCACACAAAGAAAATAAGTTTTTCAAACCACATATTTTTACAAAGGTTGAAAACATGTAACAAAATGTTTTCCAAATAGTTTTCAAAAGATTTTTCACAAGGATTTTCAAACTATTTTTCAAATATTTTGCAAAAAATGTTTTCACCTGATTTATTAATCAGTAAATGCAAAAAGTATTTGAGGAATGATAACATCTTTTTATTACGATTTTTAATGAATTTTAAAGAATTATTAGCCATATTATAAAGAAAATATGAAAGTACGTGTTATGGCTAAAGTATATACGCAGTATATACGACCCCCCCTATACTTAGCTTGAGCTATGTCCTCATAGATCGGAGAGAAAAGAGAAGACATAACTCGTACTAAGTATAGAAAAAGTCTAAAGAATAAATGAATAAGACATAAATGAATAAACGAATGAGAAGTTGACCGTCCCCCTATACTTAGGATCAAATAATCCTAAGTATAGCAGACTGTACACAAAGCAGGGAGGATCAAGGGTGGGAATGAACAGATCGTACTCAGATTGTCTCCCCCTATACTTAGGGTAAGATATCCCTAAGTATAGACAAGAAGAGGAGACAATGGAGAGGATCAAAGAATGGAAATACTCAGGGTGCACACCCCCTATACTTAGGACAAAGTACGTCCTAAGTATAGAAGTCTGACAAAAAGGGGCGACATCTTTTCGGTAGATAGAGAAGATAGAAGAGGAAAAGAAGAAAAGAAGAAAAGATATCTGAAGATGGATGCAGAGATCATGAGGATGTACACACCACTCCCCCTATACTTAGGGTAAAAGAAGCCCTAAGTATAGGAAACAACAGGAGTGATAAGACAGAACAACGAATGAACACACGGCTCGTCCACCCCCTATACTTAGGACAAAGTACGTCCTAAGCAAGGTAGACACGAGAATGGGTGGATGAGAAATACGGGAGAGTCTGAGATGAACAAAAGTGAATATACAACAGAGATGGATATACAAATGGTCAAGAAGGTTGAAAGCGAACCCTCTTGCGGGACCGCTGAGTAATGGATCTGGTGTGGTGCAGGTCGACATCGGGGTCCACAGTGGACGGAAGCCGATCATGGTCGACAGAGTGAACATCCTCAGGGGCCCTAGGGTGTGAAGGCACAGACTGGTGAGTGGAAGAAGTACGACTAGGTCCGGCCTTAGGAGTCTCGCTGATGTCACGGTGAAAAGGGACAAACTCCTCATTATCGGAAGTAGTGTAATCAGAGTCATCCTGCGAGGTCTCGTCCAGGTCAAAACCAAAAGGAGCGAACTCATCGGTGGAAGTAGTCGAACTCTGTTCGTCCTCAATAATCTCGACCGGATCATCTTTGTCATCGAAAGGACCGAATTCTCGAATAAAAGCAATCAGATCAACTTCGGTCCTGGTCTCATTAGTATCTAGGTGAACAGGAGCGGACTCATCAGTGAAAGTAGTCGAGTCATGTCCGTCCTGTCGAGACTCTGGATCTGCCCTCCGCTCAATGGTGTTAATCGTGTAAATCCCGCGGATGTCATCAACACAGCACCAAGTCCCAGAAGAAGGAATTCTAAGGTCCATGCTTTCCAAGTCTTCCTCCTTGAAGAGGAATTCTTGGGTCTCAGTGGAATCCAATAAGCAGCAAAATTCTCTGATAGTCTCGTCAATGTCATGGTCCTCGAGGTCAGCCAAGATAGGTGTGGTCACATCAGGTACAGGTTTCTGGTCGACAGTAGGTGCGGTGATCAACACTTCGCTCTCGTCAGCAGGACGGAAGCGAATCTCTCCTGATCTGTAATCAATAACGACCCTCACAAAGGTGAGGAACGGTCGTCCCAAGATGATTGGAGAGTGCTCCCCAGTGGAGGTCTACATGGGCAATACAACAAAATCAATAGGATAGCTCGTGCCCTGAATCGAAATGACGACGTTTTCAAGGATACCCTTCGGCCTCTTTATTGATTCATCAGCAAACTGTACGATCATCCTAGTCTTCTTGAGAGGCCCTAAGTGAAGAGACTGTACCAGCGAGAAGGGTATGATGCTAATCGAAGCACCGCCGTCTAGGAGAATGTGATCACATGTGTGGTCAGAGATGGTGCAACTAATGAAAGGTGTGACAGGGTTCCTCTTACGAGGAATGGGACGGTGAGTGATGGCGTGGGCAGTGGCCATGGTCAAGATGTGACACTCAGATCTGCTCCTCCGCTTTCTCTTCTTGGGAAGAGGAGCAGATAAATCGGTCATGGCCTGCTGGAGTGGGGCACGGATGATCTCATATATGGTGGCCACCACTTCGGGTTCAGTCAGCATTTTTTTTGAATTTTTAGACCTCCTCCATACAAGGGAGGAAGTCGAAATCAGCATATACACGAGGCATGCCAAGAGCAGTCTGTACAGCGGCATCCTCGGGGTCAAAGATGGGACAAGGTGTGAGAGGCTGTGTGGTCAAAGGATCTGGCAAGTGGGCGCTCTCCTCATAGTCTGACTCGATCAAAAGTCTCCCAATCTCTTTTTGTGTTTTTAAAATTTTCTCATTTTTTGTATTTTGGGCGATTGCAAGCTCTCATGATAATCCTCAAATGATTCCATATCCTCAAAGACTGGAGCGGCATTTTGGTTCTTATTTAAACTAGTAAGGTCGGCAATCCTCGAATTCATATGCTCCATCATCTGATTCATGGTCTCAAGTGTTGATATCATGAAAGGTGACTCCAAAATCTCAGGATCGGGTGTGTCGAATGTGGGCGGTGGGTGTGGACAAAAATCACATTCCAGTTCAGGATACTCAAGGAAGAGCGGGTTGTAGAAATGTGTAGGCGATGGTGGTGGAAATAACTGGTGAAAGTCAAAGTCCGGATTCTGAAATAGTGGGTTGGTCAGATATGTACAAAAATCAGGAGCAAAGTCCTCTTGGAAAAAAGTAGGTGGACCGGCTGGAGTGAACAAGGGATCCACAAAGTCCGGATAAAATACGCTCCAGGGGTCCATCTCGGAAACAAAAGACAATGATCGGGAGGGCACGATGGTCAAGTCAAGAGAAGTGGAGAAAAGGCGCAAATGCGTAGAGGCGATCTAGAATGCACACAACAGTCATAAACAAAAATGAAAACAAGACAAACCCTCAATTCACCTACTCAACTCGGTAGAGACCACAAGAGCGATCTTTTTATCTTGTCTGTTTTAGAGTTAGGTGAGAAGTCCAAAAGTTGCACAAACACTTAGGGGCTCAATGGGATTTGGGCACTAATCCTTAGTGTGTGCGCGAGCAAGTAAAAGCGAAGACAATGAGGGGATTACTCGCCCTAATACAAGATTTTTCTTTTTAGTCTTTTTTAGGGTCAAGTAATATTAACAGTCCCAATTTTATTGGTTATCACTTTTTTTGGATTTTTAATAGGAAATGCACGAACCTATTGAGGAGTCAATTTTACTTAGCACCTAGGTGATCAAAATCAGAGGTAGAGAGTCGAAAAAGCAATGCAAGCGGCAAAACGATGATGTATGCTAAAGCGTAAATGCTCACCTTGCCTACATCACTCTACATGCAGGGATGCTCAACAGAATTGAAACCTAATCTATATGCAAATGCAAAGCCGATGAAATCACCCTAAGTTTCAGAAATTGCTATTATCGTGAAGAACCACAAGTCGGTCACCAATCCTCAATCCAAGAAGTCCGGTCTAGACTCACCCCTCCTCTTCTCGACAAATCGAGTTCAGGAGAAGCGTTTGATGGGGTGGGCTCGCAGCACGTAGGCTCGAAGATGATGACGTGACTGTTTAAATTTGACTATAAGTCCAAAACGCACTATAGGTACATGCAATGGTTATTATTGTGTTTGGACCTAAGTCTATCGCAAGCAATCCTAAAACTAGGGGCTCAATCACACAAAATAAGGAAAACAAAACCAGAAAACAAAATAAAAAGGGCGGTGAAAATCGTAAAAATCGCGGCGAGCCCCCAAGTGAACAAACACTTGGAAATTAGGCTTAAGAGTCCAGAGTTCGGGGGTACCTGTATTATTACACAATAGAGTCTCTCTCTCACTGAAATTACACAAATAAATAATGCACAAAAAATGCTCAAAAATGTGCTTGTCTTCTCAAATCCTCCAAGCCTCCTTTGATGCTAGGTTGGCAAGCTGACGCCGGCTTCACGTGGGTGCGTAGGTGCCTAGGGTAGAGCGCCTCCCTCGATCCGTAATTCCCTCGCATAAAGTCAACAAGAGAGGGTGATTAGACAAGTAAAACAATTATATCAAATAAACGAGCAAATGAATAAGGTAAAAATAGGCAAATAATCACAAGCACAAGCAAAAACCTGAACTACGCGCTGTTGCTCCCCGACAATGGCGCCATTTGTTTAACCCAGAAAATCAAGGGTTGTACGGTTTCACAAGGCGAAACCGCAGTCGATGCGGTGACCGCTCAAAAATCCTAATTCAAACAACAATTAACCCACGACAATCAAGTAAGCAGTGAAAGTGTGCGGAGTTAAAATTTATTATAACTCTACAACAAAGATGTGTATAGGTGCAAGTATGTGTAGAGGTCGAACACAGGGATCAGAAAGGCTAGATCGGGGCAAAATTGCTCAAAAGTGTAATTGGGATCAACTTGTCTATCTATGCTATATTTTTGTGGGTTTTTGGATTTTATATTTTTTATTTAATTTTTAATTTTATAATTTTTGTATTTTGATTTTTAATTTACTGATTTTTTTTATTTCTTTTTATATTTTATATTTTTTTGTTCTTTTTCAATATTGGAATGTATATATAATATAAGAAGAAAGGAAAGAGGGTATTTATAAAAATAGTGAAAAATGCTCAAAAATTAGAAAATGAAATGTTTTTGGTATTTTTATACTTTTCTACTGTTTTTGTAATTTTTGGGTATTTTTCAAAATATTTTTGGTATTTTTAAAGGTGAAAATAAGAGAAACCTGTGAATAACATGCAAGGCTGAAACTAAAATGGAGAAATAAAATAGAAAACAATAACAAAAATTCTCCAAATTAATTTTTAATGAAAGATAATAAAATAAGAAAAATTTAGACACCAAGAATATATTTTTAGGATTTTTGTAGAATTTTTAATATTTTTATAGATGTTTTTGGAGTTATGTGATTTTTTGGAGTTTTCTTTTATAATTTTTAGTGAATTTTGAATTGAAGTTAAAACACACTAAAAGGAGCAAAATATATTTTTTTGGGATTTTTATGAGGTGTTTTTTTTATTTTTTTATAGATTTTATAATGCAAACAATGTTGAAAATGGCTATTTTTGATTTTTAATAAATATTAAAAATGCAATAATTATAAAAATAAAAATATGCCATTAATCTACTATGCAACAGTGACTTAAATTGATTTTTGTAGATTTTTTAGGGTTTAATAGACGCATGCAAAAAAATGCTAGCAACATAAGGAAAATGCACACTTGCGGGGGCGTTTTTGTAATTATCAAAAAATGCAGGGGCCTCTGCGCAAATATTTTAAAAAGATTATAACTAAAGAAAATACTTGCTGGACTAATGTTCAAAGCAAAAAGCCGTAGGGGCTAACCCTGCAAAATGCCCAAGGCGCGCGTGCTAAGCACGTGCGCCTGGCAAGGCTATAAGTGTAATACACGCAACTTCAGGGGGGTTTTGATAAATATTACAAAAATATTCTAGCATCCGGCAAAAGTTTATAAGCTATTAAACAATTAACAAAAATCGCTGGGATGGGTGCGCAAAATACCCGGCTGTATGCGCTGACGAACGGCGGGATCCGCCTCACTAATACACGTGGCGCCCTTACGGCTTGCGATACCCCTTCGCCTTTGGAGGGACCCGATTAGATCCCTATCTGCAATCGGACGGTGGCTGTGCTCGGGGATCGAACGGCGGCTGAGACGCAGCAAGAACTGGGCAAGATCAACGGCTCTGAGAGATTCAGCAAGTACAGGGAAGAACGCGCAGGCGGCGACCTCCCTTGCCCTTTATCGTCCTCCTCCGAGGTTCTTGAGGCTCCAAAATTGCCCAGGAAGGTTACTGCAGGGGTCGTCTACACGCCTGGGGTGTCAAGGATGACCGGCGTTCGTCGGAGCGCACCGACGTCAGGGGAGGCGCAAGTGGTCCCAGGTATCTCCGGCCAATCCCCAAAATTACCCATGCGTCCTCGAATCGCTCGTGACCTAAAAAATAGATGGTTACAGAAGGGCACGGGCAAACTGCCGCGCACCTTCTGGCGGTGAAGGAAGGTGGAAGGGCGGGAACAAAGCTCGCCGGAGCGAGTGGTTAGATGGGAGAAATCACGAAGAAAAACACTAGGAGGCGAAGGCTACAGTTTACAGGAAGATAAGCAAAATCAAAGCAAAGAAAACGCACTAAAAAGGGAGGAAGAAACATGACCTCAGTGGCCAAAGCCACGAGATTGGTACCTCGACGGCCTTTTGGCCGGAGATGATGGTGGAGCCCCTCCTGGCCTCGCGCGACCCGCTTAGATGGTTGGAGGAGGCCCCGTCACGACCTCCAGTCCAGAACGCAAGAAGAGAAGGGGTTTGCTAGGTCCAAGAGTGTTCAAGCAGCAAGGAGAGGTGACGGTGGTCTTTTGAAAATGTGGCTCTGGAGGCTCGCAGATCAAAACGCATCAGGCGACACAGGCATCCATTCCCCGAGGAGATTCATGGGCATGTAAGAGGAGGTATCGAGGAGAAAAAGTCGTCAAGGGGCCTTCACGAGATGGTGTAAGGTGCGCCCTCCAAAAAGCATCAAAATCGAGGGAAAAACCAATCTGGCACGCAGCAGGCAGGGGTCAGAGAGTTGACCCGAGGTCAACTCTCCAGCCCACCTGGTTGGTCCACGTGGACCAACCAGGAAAAAGCCTGGAAAAAGATCTTGTAAATTCAATAAAAAATAGAAAACGAATTATTTAATTTTTGATTATTAAATAAAAAATGTTTATTATTTTATGAATTATTTTATGGTGATTTTTAATTATTTTTATGAAATGTATTTTTACAAGTTTACATTTAGGCCCTTTATAGGTATCTTTACCTACATTTTTATTATTTTATTTTTAATTTGTATATTTAATTTATTTATTTTTGTTTATTATTTTATATATTTAGAAAGTATTTTTATACACTTAAATATATTTTTATTTTATTTTATTGATGTGTTTTGTATATTTAATAAAATATAAGTATGTATGGTATAGGTATGTATATAGGTATTGTATTTATGTATTTTATGTAGCCATTTTTATTTTGTATTTTATTTAGGCTTTTATTCTAGTTTTAATACTCAATTATATTATAAGTAATATTTACAAGATTATAAAAATATAAAGATACAAAAATAATGATTGAAGAATAAATTGAATATTTTAATCTGTACAACTATACAATATGGGTCCAAAACTCAGCTTTCAAACCGTAGCTCCGCCAAATGCGAAACCACCGCCATTAAATAGATTATTTTATTCTATATACAATTAAAATGAGTTTGCTGCATTTGGAGTTTTCATTTGTGAGATACGGGTCTGGGAAGTTGGGATTCTGGAATTTTATTCAGACCATAACTTTTTATCTGTACATTATTTTTGAGTGAAATCAATTTTGTATTTTTATTTATTTAATTATCTACAACTTTCATGTACAAAGTTTCTTTATTTGATGTATAAAAAGTAGAACCAAAAATAGACCCCAAAATGAATAAAGAGTGAATTGAATAAAAGGTATTTTTATTGTATTTGACCTTATCTCCCCCTACTTTATTCCTTGTCGACCTAGTCATCGAGATGCCTAGGTCTCGGGGTTTCGGGTCATAAAATATTTACAATATTTTATTCTTTTTCTTTTCTTTTCTTTTCTTTATTCTATAATTTTGCCTTTAAAAACCGCATTTTATACAATATTTACACACATATACATGAATGCTAGAATGCATGAATTAGCTCTATTTATACACATTTACTAGGGTTTTTAAGGTCAAAATGATAGAATAAAGATGATGAAATGTAGATTCATCAGCTAGCGATGGGTTAGGGTAGTTTAGGTTTTTCTGCTTAAGTTCTCTGAGATTAAGTCAAAGTTAAATATGCTCATCTCATTTGACCATATGAACTATTACATTCATGTTATAAAGATGGTTAATAGAGAGTGGATGTATAAGCGTGTAGTAGATGGACATGTTATAGATACCTTTCAAAGAGGTGTTCAAAATTTATAGAATTTGCTTATGCACAAGGTTCTCGTGTTCTGGATACAGATGGTACTATCTTGTGTCCGTGTCAAATGTGTTGTTTAATGAAGAAGAGATTTACGGATGAAACTCAGTTGCATCTTTATAAAAATGATTTCATAGAAGGATATCAGATTTGGTGGATGCATGGTAAGGACTTCGAGGACACGATGAATGAGTCATAAGAAGCATACAATATGAACCCATCCGTAGATATGGTTATGGATGTTGTAGGTTCTGATTTTAACACTGCTTATCTAGATGATGAGGAAACATATGAAGAGTCTGTAGACTTGTACGAGCTGTTCAAAAAAGCATAAGAGACATTGTGATTCGGTTGTAAGACATATTCAAAACTCCCTGCAGTTTCAGATCTTCTATCGATGAAGGAGTATAAAATGATTGACTGTAATTTTGATGTCATGCTTAAAATTATCAAGAAAATGTTACTAGAAGATGCTGAATTACATGGTAATTATTACAAAGTCAAGAATATGACGCTGAAGATGATTTTAGTGGAAGTTAAAATAGACTCTTGTATAAATCACCATATTTTATACTACGGTGAACATCAACATTTGATACGTTGTCTGGAATGTGATTAGCCAACATTTCAGGAATCAAGTAAGAGTGAGAAAAAATCTCAAAAAAAGTTTTACGTTATTTCCCGTTGACACCGAGATTAAAACAATTATATTATTATAAGGAAATGACGAAAAATATGATATAACATGTAGAGCATATAGTTGATGAGTTAATGGATCATCCATCCGAGTCTGATTGTTGGAAAGTATTGATATCAACATTTCCTTTGTTTTCAAAAGAAAATAAGGAATTGTATTATATGTTTATTTACATACATGTTTAATCCTCATGGAAGAAGTAAAGATTATTCTTGTTGGCCAATAATGACAACACCATACAATCTAACCCCATGGTTATGTAATAAGAGACAATTTATAGTTCTATCGTTGTTGGTGCCAGGACTTATACATCCGAGAAAATACATCGACGTGTATTTACGACCTCTTATAGATGAGTTGAAAATGCTATGCGTCGATGGAGTGGATACATATGATGTAAATAAAAGTCAAACATTTAATATGAATGTATCTCTACTATGGACTATAAATGACTTTCCGGTATATGGGATGTTATCTGGATGGAATATACATATGCGTAAAAATTATCCATATTGTATGGAAGGTACAAAATTATTCCAGCTTCAACACTGTTAGAAATCTTTTTTTATTGTCAAACAATCATCCCTATAAAAGAAAAAAATAAGCATTTAAAAAGAATATCATCAATCTTACAGATCCTTCGATAATTAAGACCGACGAAACGATATTATCAAGTTTAGAAGAATTGGAAAATTCAGCCTTAGGAAATGGGGATAAAAAAACCTCTTCCTGATTTTGGTAACAATCACAATTGGATTAAGAAGAGTAAATTTCTGGAATTAACATATTGGATTAGGCTATTGATATGGCACAACTTATATGTTATGCATATAGAGAAAAATGTCTTTGATAGCATCTTCTATACAATTATGATTGTAACCATTCACATAAAAAATACAATAAAGTATCATCTTAAATTAAAAATCATATGCAATCAGTCAGAGTTGTATATAAATGAAAATGATAATGGAAGGGTTGAAATTCCTAAAGTGAAGTATACATTAGATAGAAACAAGTGAATTTTGTCTACGAATAGACAATTAAATTGAAGTTTTCAGACAGATATGTATCAAATTTCTCAAATTTGGCTGATTTAAAGAAGTCTTCATTTAAAGGAATCATGAGTCATGACTGTTATATTTTCATGAAATGACTTCTACAGCTAGTGTTCAAATGATTGTTATCGAAAAATATTGTAGTTGTTTTATCAGATGTCAGAAGATTTTTCTAGGTTCTTTGCTCATCATACATACAACGGATGGAGATGGAATATCTTGAGAAAAATAATTATGTGATTATATCTAATTTGGAGAAGATATTTCCGCCATCATTTTTTGATTCAATGGAGCATCTGATGACTCATCTTCCATACGAAGCAACATTTGGAGGTCCTGTATTCAATTTGAAAGGTATTTCTAAATACTAATTTCTTTTTTATTATTTTGATATATGAATAAAAACATATACATATTTTACGTAGATTCATGTTCTTTCTGAAAAGAAAGGTCCGAGATAAAAGTAAAGTGGAAGGATCAATAAGATTGTAGTATATTTACGAGGAAGTTACAACATTCTGTGCTAGGTATCTTTCAGAAGATGTTGAGACTATCTACAACATATTAAGGAGGAACAAGATAATTTACTCTAAGGAAAAACCTCATATCAGTGTCTTTTGTCAATCCACTCAGCTCATAGGAAAGGTTACAGAATTATATTATCGAGACAAAAGAAATATGCTGCAGAGCTATACGTATTAGACAATTACGAGGAAATAACACCATATATTAAGTACGTCTCTGTATTACTATATATACATATGTAAATTTCCTTCCACTTATTTATAATGTTTCTTATACCTTTTTATAGAATTTAGAAGGAAAATTGTCGAAGAAAATTCTATGTATTCTGATGATGAAGCTGTGAGCATCTATATGAATCAATTTTCATAATAGTTTAAGAACTGAACAAAACAATTAGATGGTTATGATTATCATATACAAATATTGAAATATTTTATAGAAGGTTCGATTTATCTTACAACTCTTGTTGCAGTAATGGTTATCGATTTCATACAATTAATTCTGGTAGATATTTAACAATTCTGACTCGAAGAGTGATGATTCATGGATCTTATTACGAGGAAGATTATTTGGATTACAATAGAATATTAAAGGAGATACTGGAACTAGAATATAATATTCCATGATTTAATAAAGTAGTTCTCTTTATGTGTAATTGGTACGATCCTAATGGAGGCGTAGTGATCGATAAGAGAAATAACATTGTTGATGTGATATCAAGAAAATTTATACGCAGATTAGAACCCTTCGTTATAACGTCTCAAGTGGGCCAAGTTTGTTATCTCCCACAAGTGTCCAAGAAGAGAAAGAGCATCGAATCTTTCAATGTTGTGAAGCTAAATTCTCGAGGTTATATTTCTAGTGAATGCACTCATCTTGAAGATGTTAAGATGAAGCCTTCATACCGACTCATGAGTGAATAATATAGCAGAACAAGTCCCAATCATTGAATCGATTCAATTGGCGGATAATGAGCTAGTGAATGCACTTATCTTGAAGATGTTAGAATGAAGCCTTCACACCGACTCATGAGCGAATAATATAGAAGAAGAAGTCCCAATCATCGAATCGATTCTATTGGCGGATAATGAGGTGTTATGTGCTGATTTACAAGATGATGTAGATTCTACAAATGATGATTCAGATAACTCAGAAATTAATGAAATATACTTTAATTCATTCGAATCATGACAAATTTTAACTGTAAGTTCTAGTAAAATATTATACTTGAATCAATAAAAATATTCATTAATAACTTTGTAGTTAACTATTACATCATCATTACAGTCATGGTAGGTTTTGGACGTAGGCGCTCTTATGGATCTCAACAATCCACTCACCCATCTTTGTTAGACTCACCTTCTTCTAGTAGGTAGCTGACCCTGCTTGTTACTTTAGAGTCACTTCCTGACGAGACTCGACGACTCATATCCTACTACGAGTCTCTTGGTTATCCTTCTCGTCTCTTTTATGGTGGTGTATATGGAGAGCCATCTTACACAGTTGCTCCTGTTGTATGCCCGATATCTGTACCAGCATGGACCTTGATGCATTCTGGTTCACTTTCTTCTCCACTACATACCTTTTCCCACTTGAGGTGGGCAGACTTCGAAGTCCTACCCTTTGTTAGATGTTACTAGGAATGGGATGTACGGTTTTTATAAATTTTCTAAATTTAACTTTCATATAAATAAATCTTCTCATTTTAACTTTCATATTATTTGAAAATTTTAAAAAATATGCAGGGATTTTTTGAATAGCAACAATGTGATAAAGGATATTACCAACATAATCAAGATACATTTGACTTGCGTGCAATTTCATTGTGTTGCATTCCTGCTACCGAGAAGGAGAGATTGTTTGAGATATTTCTGGTAAGTATAGTATTTTAGTGCATTCGTTGAAATTTATTGCTACTCTTTAATATAATATTTTGCAATACTTTTTAGAATAGGTATCATTTGGTTCTGGACTGGAGAAGGATGCTTATCGTCGAGCATTATTTGTTTGGTGGAGAAGAGGATGAGAAATACTTTTTCCAAGGTAAGGAGAGACTCGCATAGGAAGACAAGATGCGATGAGATGAATTTTGAGGAGATGAAGAGGTTCCCACCAACATAGTGCACAGAGGATAAGTATTATATTACCTCCATAGTTTATGATGTATTTTTTTTAAAAAAAAATAATATTTATAACATATTTATTGTAGGTGGGTGAATTTTTGTGATGCATTCATTGTAGATATTGAGTTTGGAAGGAGATCGATGGAGAGAAGGACAAATTGCCAAAAATTTAGAATCAAATTGACCAGTGTCTCTAAAAGTCACAAACAAATTAGAGTGGAGACGACACTTCTTTTTAAAAAATTTATTTTAAATACTAACTTATTTTAGATCCATTATGTTATTATTTTTTATATTTATTTTCAGGCGAAAAGAGAACCTTCTTTAAGGAGTGGTGGTCTAGGTCCCACATGAATGGGAAAGATGGAGAGTCTCAATGGTCCATTCTTGAAGCAGGAGAATTATTGGTTAGTCTTTTTATATATAGGTAATTTGAAAGATATAATATAATTATTTCCTATATTTTAACTTGTAATTCAGGATTGTTATTTGGCACTAGCTGTAGAGAAATAGGGTGGAGATCCTAATAGGGAATAACCACCATTTGATAAAGCAATTTGGAAACATGTATAGATAAATATTATTTTAGTATATTCAAATTTTAACTATATATTCATATTAAATAATTAAAATTTTAATGGGTGTTGAAAGAGAGGGATGTTGTGGCGAACATGAAGCATGAGCTTGGTGGCTTCCTCCATACTATGTAGAGAAACATCATCATTCCTATTCTTCTTAAGACCAGCCATCGTATTCACAACCACAATCATCACAACCATCATTGTATATAGAGTCCCAGACGACGATGATGGTGGAGAGTGTGACGAAGCTCTAACAAGATTTCTCGGTGTACATGTAAGTATTCTCCTTCTAAACCCTAATAATTTCATATTTCAATATATTCAATTGCATATCATATATATACATATATTCTATAAAGGTTGCAAGGGCATGCATATCAATATGAAGACATTGAATCAAGTGCGGAGGAGGAGGAGAATGACCCGGAAGAAGAGGCACACATGTATGACAGATTTAAGAAGAAGGAGAGGGAGAAAAAGAAAGGAAAGCATGCTTTAATTTCAAAAATATTTAGATCAAAAAGGAATGATTTGTGGTTTTTATCTTATTTTTTGTGGATTTTTGGGAAATCTTTTAATCATTATGAACTTTGAAATATAATTAGTTGTACTTGTAATTGTCAAACATTTCGAAAATCTACTGGTATTATATTTAGTTGCTAAATGTGATGCATATACTGAAATTGTATATTATCCTATATATATTATGTGAGTTTGATAGGTACAAGTTACTGTATTTAATTAGATGGATGGTATATTAAAGGTACTTTTCTCGGCTCTAATAAAAACTTGCAATGGTTTATTGGTAGGCCATACAGGTTCGACGGGGCGTCTACACCCTGTCGAATATGTATATTTTTTCAGCTCTTTAGCTTGGGACGAGCACGTGTGCTCGCCCAGTGCTCTGTGTTGGCTCTCCAGCATGGACATGAGTGAGCCTTTACTGAACACAATTGTGCACGCGCTTAGGTCGGACGAGCATCTGGTGTATACAGATGCTCACCCACCTACTCTAGAGAACCTCCATTGGGAGAACACACCTCGGGCGTGCACTTTGCGTGTGATCGGCGTGCACATCACGAGCCTCCATGTGCACGCCAATCGTGATTTTTTTGTAGTGAGTCTGATCCGAAGACTCTCCTCTCATGGGTACGAGGATGAGTCACGTAGCTTCCCACGAACAATGATCTCATTGAAGTTTTCCACATAATAATAAGATCTAGATGATCTCAAGATTCTTATTTCATCTCACAAAATCGAGTCCACCTTTACGCATGCAAGCACGATGAAGAAGACTATCTTCTCTTCCATAGGGCCATCCCTATGAAAAGAGAAGAGAGGCCTGATGGTGGGCATGTATGGTTGTAGAGAGAGAAGGTAGAACACATACTTGGGAGTCTTCTACTCTCAATACTTCTCTCTCATTATTCAAGGAAACTCAGGCTCTCATAATGCAAAGCACATCATGTGTTGAAAGAGAGAGGTATGCCCTCTCTTGTATACACCTTGGTGAACATCCCCTTCGAGTCCAACTCTAAGAGGGCATACCTATCATGAGGGCCTTAGATGATCATTCAAGGGTTAGGATCATTTCCTAGTCTAGGATTGAGAGACATGTTGCCTCAATTAATCATAAAAAAATAAAAAAACACAAAAATAGGAGAGTCTATCAAGACTCAGGGTGAATGGCGAGGCTTCTCAAGCATGGACATCTACATTGTCCTAATTTATGTCCTATTTGTTGTTTGTTAGTTGTGGCATTATCTTCATGATAGTTCAATTATTATAATAGTGAAATCTATGAGAGTTATGTCATAACTTATGGATATTTATTCATAAATCCAAATTAAAATATAAATCCAATTTACATTTAATTTCCATATGAATCACATCCATACGTATGCCCTAAAATGATATATGAATTGTATTAATATATATATATATATATATTAATTATTACGAATCAATATTCATATTAATTAAATACAAATGATATGGATCATATCCACAACACCCTGGATACTAATATATCCATGATAATAATAATTATTATCATAATATTGATATCATTTAGTACAAATCCTAATCCAATTAGGACCCATGAACAAGAATCTTGGATACTTGGAGATAATGTCGGGAAGATCATACTATACACGTATAGTGACTTGAAATTTGGTTAACTATCCAATTTCATAGTTTATACCACTTTTTTGCAAAATATGTCACTTACAAATATTGAGCTTGAGCTGGATTGTTTCACACTTTATGTGAGCTCAACGAAACACATAACAGTCTCCATGAGCTCAATAAAGGAGCACATTGATGACTCAGCTTCCAACTACATTTCTAATCATAGTCCAAACCATTTAGAGTTTAGAAATGAGCGCAAGAAATGAGTCCGCCTCCATTTCCATTATTTCTAACATTTGGACATTGAATTGGAATTGAAAATTGGAGTTAAATGAAATCAAACTTTATCCGATTAGTTCTCGTATCATTAAGTCATAAAGTGGAGTAACTAAAATTTATCTGATTTTGTCATTCCCTTGGAATGGAATTGTCATGGTAGATGATATACTAATATAGATTTAACCTAAAGTATTCTCAATACTCCTTCATCCTTCATTTTTGGAAGTCTTTTACATATCCAAAGTTTAAAACCTAGTTTGATCGTCTTCTTTAGGACATATCAATATATTTCTCAATCGATAATTGGGTCACAATATTAATCATGCACTTTCTAAAAGTATATATTAATATCTTGAATTCACGTCTCATTTCATAAACAAGACAACCATGCATGGAAATCTTTATGACCTTAAAACATCTCATGAGTGAGCTCTCTCTCCTGGTTCATCAAGTATGAACCTTTATGATTCCTTTGAGAAATTGTACCTCTCATTTATCCCCGTATATACACTAACTCGTTGGTATATAGACCTTGGTTTGGTCTTCAACCTAATGGTCTGTCTAATATACACATTTAGACATATAGATGTATATTGTCTCTGGTCAAAGAATGTGTGCCTGATCGAGACAATTACGATTCAAGTCTTAGTTTATATAGACCTCATCAACTCAACTCTTTGACTTGATTATTCCCACACCTCTGAATCAATATTACTATGCATAGGATCTACATCATGAAGTCAGTCAGAAATCTATCTTTAGATAAAGATTACTATCTCTTTCTCAGAATGGAAATCATTATTGAATATGTAAGATATTCAATATAAAGATGATATGTAACTCTAATTGTACAAAGGAACCTTAATTTAAATGCATTCATAAATATTCATTTCAGACAGACATGAGATCGCTAAGATCTTACAAGTCCAACAAGACCAACCAAGACCAGTCAAGGCCTTACTCATGTGAAGCACAGATTGAAGCAAAAATAAAATACCTTATAAATTAAATATTAAATATCAAATAATATTAAATTGAAAATAATTAAAATATATTAAAGACAAATAAATGTATGGCATATTTAAATAATTTAAATAATATTATTTAGATATGGAAATTAAATGAAAATGTAATTTATAGGTATGATATACCGATATAATATGAATTTTAAGTTTTAATATAATATTTTTATATAATAACTACCTATTTTTATATTTTTATTTATTAAATTAAATCAGGATTTTAGATTGGCATATTTTTGTTTTATTTTATGGATAGTTGACATATATAAATAGAGGAAGATAAAATATATGCATTTCCATACATAAATAATAGTGTTATTTATTTATTTATTTTGATGTATTTTTACTTTTGATATTATTTTATTTTAAAAGTACAATATAAGTAAAAAATACAAGTACATACAAAATATCATTAAATAATACTCAAACACATGTTAAATACAATAATACATATAGGGTTCCAACATCAAACTGTTGCATGTTAACTTTGATTTTATTAAACTACCTACATTTGAAAGATAATTTATTAATAGGAACTTTAAAAGCGAGTTTGATAAATTTAGACTTTCTACCAAGTATATATTCAGACTGGAAGTTGAGTTTTATGGTTTTTAAGGTTTGAGTTCTAAAGGCATCTGTACATTGTTGACCTTGAGGCATATTTATCTTTATATTATTATATATAAGTTTTAAGAAAAATAAAGTTAATTTGGGTGAGTATAATTTTTGAGAAGTTACGGAAGTTTATAGAATCTATAAATATGGATTCGAGTCGTTATTTTGTGTGCAGAAATCAATTTTTTGTGACATTTTTTGGTTATTATCTATCTCTCTATTTTATTGTAGTCGTCCAACATGATGACTGTATCTGGGCTAGAGTTAGTATGCACATATTTACAACCTTCTTTCTATTTATTTTCTTAATTATTTTCTTTTATTTCCTTTTTGTGTTAAAATATGTTTATTCATGAGATGCATTATGAGACATGATAAAAGAGGAAGGAGATGAATATAGGATTCATCAACCCTGAAGCATACACAGGTTTGTCTATGATATGTCGTTGCATTAATTCAATATTGCTAATATGGAGGGATGACATGATGAAACCGTGACGTTCACGGCTAGGGTTGAAACAAAATCGAATATGGTTTGGACAATATCAAATACATGCACAGATTCTTATTAGATATAAATCTTAGAAACCATATCCTTAAATAGGTTAATACAGTTCACATATTCATTGTTTGTGAATATGGATCTAGGAAAGATTGAACACAAATACGATTGAGCAAAGAATGAGTATAAATATGGATGGAATATTATTGAATATGAGGTAGTTTAGATGAAAATCTAGTTCAAATAATAAATATAAACGGTACAATAAAATTTTTGTTTACATGCATTCATTGAACAAAAGGTCTAGCTTTTTAATTATTGTTGCTTTCAAGTCATACGCACGATACACATTTCACCAATATTGTAATATACTCTTGAAGATGAATAAGGTCGATTTCATCGTGTTACACAAGATCGAGTCTTGGAGGAGTTCATGTACAACATGTTAAGAAATAAAAACCTTAAAGACAATTGAATTGGATTTTTTCAAATTTTTACGTCTGAAAAGGTGAGGGTGTTTCCATCGCCTCGATTTCCCATGTTGCTTCCTCAATATTCAGACTTTATCACATGAACTTGACCAATTAAATGACATAAAGATATGTGTTTTTATCAATTGCGTGTTCTAAAATAATGCAATATTAGTTGTGTCCCTCCCTTTTGTGGAATATCAGTTGTGACACTTCTTCCAATTTTGTCACACATACGGTTTGGGTTAGTTGTCGTCCACTTAAGTACCAAATATAAGTTAATTTTTCGACATAAAGGTACTTTCTAAGTAACCTCTAAGGTAGATTGGTTATTACTATTCTCTTTATCTTTTATCTCTCCTCTATCTTCCTCCTCCTTCTACCTCCTTCGCCACCCCCTCCAATCCCACCCACCCCCACCCCATTCCCCATCTCTTCCCGTCCCCTCCTCCCACCACCTCCTCTACCGCCGACCATACCTCCTCCAGCATTTTCCTCTACCACCGACCCTACCTCCTCCAGCCCCCTCCACAGTCACCACCCTCCATCCCCCACCTCCTCCAACCCCCTCCTACACACCCCTCCTCTGCCCACCTTATCCAACTCCCTCCTATGCCAGCCACACCTCCTCCCGCCCGTCCCCTATTGCCGATCACCCCTCCTTCATCCCACATGTTAGTTGAACCCATTGGATAAGTTGTGGAGGAGAGCCATGATCAGACACATATTCTATTTTGGGGCTTTTCCCCCTTCTAGCAACAATTTTAAAAGAACCCATTAGAGGGATTCGACCACCAAGCACCAAGTCCTCCCTCTGTTGCTGTGGGCTGCCCTCCACCCCTGCAATTTCTCTCCGAAGTCGCCCTAGTGGCTTCTCCTCCTCCCAACCTCCCTTCGAGCTCCCACACCCTCCTCTGCCCACCTATTCCAGCCCCCTCCTCCTTCTCCCACACCTCCCATTGTCCTCACATCCTCTAGCTTCGAGCGGAGGAGATGCCATAGTCGGCAAACACGTGATGGAAGAAGTAGTTGAGAAGAAGAAGAAGATGATGAAGATGAAGAAGAAGAAGAAGAAGAAGATGATGATGATGATGATGATGATGATGATGATGATGAGGGGACTGGAGAGGGAGGGACCAGAGGAGGAGGGGGTCGAAGTTGACCTAGAGGAAGAAGAGAAGGAGGTGTTGGAGATCCCATGTCATGCTACTTGACATGAGAAAAAGAAGAGAAGGCGGCGATGGAGATCCCATGTTCTGCTACTTGACTTGAGAAGAAGAAAAGGAGGGGGTGAGTGGGGCAAAGGAGGAGGGAGTGTGGTTAGTTTTGATATTTATGCCCTTATTAACTAAACCATGGTTTATTCAAACCCTGATTTGTTTCAACTTATTGACGGGGAACTTAATGGAATGGCACATGTGATAACGACACAAAAAGTTATGGGCACAATTGATATTTCAAAAAGACGAGGGGCATAACTGATATTACAATATCTCAAGAGGGCACAACTGATAAAAACCGTAAAGATGTATATTTTTCTTCATACATTTGAAAATAACTCCAAGATGTAATATACTACATGTAAACTTTTTAACATATTTAGATATGCCTATAAACAAGATAATACATGTCTATATATACATATAGATTCAATAATACGAATTATATATATATATATGTATGTATATATGTATGTATATGTATATGTATATGTATATGTATATGGGAAAAGGGAGCCTACACCCAGGGGTGTAGGTAAATACCTACACCCGGCTCATTTTTTCATTATTTTTTGATTTTTTTGAAATGAAATCTTTGGGGAATTAGGTCACTACATATTACCATGGTATCATTCGAAATTCAACTTAATTCGAGACTCCTATCATATTCATCAAGACTGTCAAATTTTAATGGTCTCAGAATGACTGAAAAAAGACTCCTTCTAGATGAACATGCTAGGAATGTTTGTTTTGCATCTAAAACATACCTTCCAGAGTAAAAAAAAGAGTGCAACTCCCAAAATCAAATGGTGATTTACATCTCCCTAACTGTGGGCGGAAAAGAGGATTATAGAGAAATTTAATGTGAAATTGGTGTGGAAATATTTTTTTGGCAGGACAAAATGGTTTAAAATGCGGTTGATTTTACATGGACGGTGCAAATACTATGGAAATAGGCACTTTGAGACACTATTGGCAAGATTCGTAATTTTGACATGTATGGACGGAGAGGAAATATTATGTGAGAACAAATGGGTGCTTGAAATCATAGGGTCATATGCAAGAAAAGTTAAACTACTTTTTTTAAGTTGGCCACAAAAATTGATAGGTCTAGGATTGACCAGGCCGATTATTATGTGTGAGAGAGACGAGACAACCAAAAAATATATTAAATTATTATAGTTATACAATATTATAGAGTCAAAATAAACCATTGCTAAGTTGGAGTCCAATGTTGTTTTACGTGAGAAATTGTGATTGGGACTTGTAACTAAATACTTACCGCATTTTGTTTCCGATATTTTAATTTTATAGGGCTATATACACTATAAATCCTAAAAACTTCATCATTTATTCAATGATCCGTGTATTCTTCATAATTAATCCAGAAGCCCTATAGACATGCTCCGTTTAATACTAAGTCCCTTCTTTCGTATGGTGTGTATAGTTTAACTTAACCACAAGATTTACGACTAATTTAAATAAGGTGCGTCATTCTAGATGGTGATCGATGATCGACAAATAAGAATTAGGGCGGGAATGCTCTACCTCGTTCCCAGTCATTATTTAACTTTGATAATCGCCTTTGCATTCATTGTAAGAGAACTCTTTGATCATCCATATCACCCTCTTCCTCACACTATCTCACTTTGAAGCTTTCAATCTTTCCTATTGGCTAGATGGGAGGTTGGGATTTTAAGTTGCAAGAATGTTTACAATGTTTAGTAATATGATGTTTGACATTAGGATATCACTTGCACATTCTTTAATTCTGATATTTTAGATCTAACTTGTAGGTTCTAGGTTGTGATGGTGGGTTGGGTTGGGGGTCACAAAGGCATTCTAACGTTGTTGAGATGTTCAATGCACATAATAATGAATCAATATATTCCTTTTTTAAGCTTTCTTCACCCTCTCTACATTTAGTCCAATCATCATTCATACATTCCTAGGTCAAGACTAGACTCCCCGCATGTGAGGAGCACCAAGACATCACCTACCTCATGGGGAAGCAGGAAAAGGAGGAATTAGACTAGGGGATGAGAGTCTTCCGACGTATAGAGGTTGAACTGGTGATCAAGATGGCAGAAATTAAGGCTTTGAGTTGTGACAGATCCTAGAATCAACCTGATTAATTCATGTCGATGTTGTTGTAGTCGGATAATTCGAGATCTATCAAAGATGACAGCCACACCGAGAGATAAAATGTAAGATTAAATCTCAAAGTGATCAGATATTTATTTTACTTGGGTAAATCCCAAGGTCGACACAAGGAGGTAATATGAAAGTCTAGAATTAATTCTCAAATAATTCAGAAAATTTAGGTTTTTAAGAGAAGAATATTTTTTATTTATTTTTTATTTTGCAATTGTATGGGTTTTAAAATAAAGAGGACAAATTAATTAATTAAAAAATATGATGTATGGATTTTGACAAATATTTTAATGTAGGAAATAATGTTATGCAATACATGAGAGAGAAATGAATAAATGAAATTTTTAATGAATTTTAAAAGATGGAAAATGATTCAATGTGAATGCTATGGTAGGACTGCAGGTGCAGGCAGGGCCAAGTCATGCAATTAATGAATCCTCAAAAGCCTTCTGTTTATTAATCTTTGGAAATAATTTTAAATTAATGTAAATTGTATCCTCAAACCAAGCCTCGATTTTTCACAATTTATTGAGCAATAGAAACAAATATCAGAAAATAAGATTCAATATATATGAATAACTTCCCAACTAATTAATACTAGATAATGTTTCCATAATGAATGATTTACTATTCGACATGAAAGATAACTAAATAAGGTTTAAATCAACATAAATAACACAAAATTCGGGCTCTGAATGCTCAAGATAACAATAACTAAAGTTCATGGACTAAATTATAATAAAAATAAATAAGAAACTCTTATATTAGACCTTTAGAGAGACCTTCTTGCAATTTCCCAAATCCACCCGAGTTTCTTCTGCAATTTACTCGCAAGGTGGTGTTCTAACGATTTCCAGGAGGTGCGAGTGTGCTCTACAATTTGGCCAAGGTCACGCGTGCAGTACGCGTGACTGGGCCTCCTCACAAATAGCGAGGAAAGCAAGGGCTCTTTAAAAAATAAACCTAAACGTGCGCGTGCACGTGATACCCCCTTGATCCAACAGCTGGAATGCGGCCCTCTTGTCTTAATCGAGTGACTAACATATATACTACGTGGTTTCTTTACATCTCTTGATGAGAATGGATCCAAGGGTAAATATTTGGGTATAAATCAATGATCTAGATGAAATGCTGCTTCAATCGAGTGGAAATTTTAGTGTCTCCTAGTTCTTCTCCTTCGTCAAAGTTGATCAGAGGGGAGGGAAGCATGCCCATGTTGCTGTTGGTTGGCACACGAACGATGAAGTATGTTGGACATACGAGCCCACAACGAGACATTATGCAACAAATGTTATTGCAATTCACTCCTTAATATGAAATGACAGATAACTAATTTGCATAATAGGTCCCTTAGTACAATTAGGGTTATGTTCCATGGCCATCTTTATGATCATACAACTGTTGATTCAATTATTGAATCACAGAGGCTGATGCTTGGATGAATATCTAAAGACCTAGATTGAGGACTCATTAAGTACCATCAAATGATTGTTAAGATGTTATCTCCAGCCTGAGTAGGAGATTGCAATCCTTATCTCTAAAGGCTGATATCTGACCGACCTTTTGATGTAGGTCCTCTACATAGGAATAGAGATTCGAAGGTGTCAGATTAGTTAGGTCAAAGAGTTGACTTAACGAGATCGAGATAACCAAAGACCTATATCGTATGTCACGGTATATTGATAACACGCCTAACCACTCGGGTATAAGGTACAGAAATAGGGTCGTTGCGACCCAAGCGATCAGGCTATGTATATCAAGAAAGATCGAACCACTCGAAACAGATAAAAACAATCGAAGCAAGGAAGCGGTCCTGCTATGAGATTAACCTGGTATAGCACCCAGGGTCGAACACAAGGAGCACGGATTGACCGAAAGGCCTACGAAGTAGTCAGAATGAATAAAATAAAAGGCAAAGTAATTTTTTTTGTGGTTTTTAATGTTTTTTATATTTTTTTGGGATTTTTAATATGTGAAGAAAATAAGAGAAGTAAAGACAAGGAAACTTTGGCAAATTATTTAATGCATCAAAAAGCAGATAAAAATTCAAACAAAAATATTTTTATGTTTTTTATGTTTTTTTTAATGTTTTTGGTGAATTTTTGGAATTTTTATGATGTATATTTTATTTTCTAAAAATCAAACAGTAGCAAAAATGCAAGGTACTGTCCAGCCAGGCCCAAAATCCCTAGATAAAATATCTAAGGACCTCAAAAGGGCCTGGAGGTATTTTTCCTGTAAATTAGGTAAAACAAGGAAAATTTGAGTACCAAAATTATTGTTTTTGGGTTTTTAGGTTATTTAATAGAATTTTTAGGAGTTTTTAGGTGTTTTTAGATTTTTATGGTTTTTAAGCGGTGAAAAATAGCCAAAATTGGCTGGAAAATCAAGGAGCACAAAACAAACAGTACCTAATTTTTATAGAATTTTTAGGGGGGTTTTATATTTTTTTGGGGTTTTTGACTCTAGACAGTAGTAAAAATGTGTGTTTTTGAATTTTTAAAAATAACAAATAAACTCAGAAATGTCCTCAAAAATTCTCAAAAATCCTACACCATGGCAGGAGCCATGTGTCAAATTTTCATCGAATTTGGAGGTGATTTGATATTTTATTCAAAAATGACAAGAGGGCACTGTGCACAGGGACCAAAGTGCAAATACCCAAAGTTCTCGAGGTCCAGGTGCAATTAACCCAAGAAGTCACGCGCCAAGCGCGTGCCTGGGGCACTCAGGGACCTATGTGTAAAGAAAACAAGTCCCGAGGACCTATTGGTAACTCGTACCAAAAGTCCAGGGGGCTGTGTCGCAAATTACCCACAAATAAACGCACATGCGAAATTAAACTATTCACAGGGGCATAAATGCAAATATCAAAAAGATTTCATTCATTTCAAAACCATCCAGAACTACAAGGGCATATGATGCAAATAACCCAAAAATACACGTGACGAAGCACGTGGCTCACACATACAGGGGTATAAATGCAAATAAACTAAAGCTCAGGGTCCCTCCATAGTCCGTACCGGTTCAACTTTACAAAGATGGGTAGTTTCCTTGAACTAGAAGTTAGATCACAACTCGTGCTCTCCTGAAAAAGACAACAACACATGTCGTGAGCTAACGCTCAGTATGTGCCGAGTTGGGGTCAAGCCAACTAGCGCGGAAAAACAAGTCTCCCTAAGCTAACTTTAAACCACTATAACATAATCTCTTACCTGTAATATTTTAACAAAACAACGATACGATTTACACTATTATCTTACCGCATGTAATATGTACCCGTTCTCATATATTATCCCTGTGAGACTCATAATTCAAATAAACATGCATACGATGGGAATTCCTTCCGGATCCATCCATTAAAGCCATAATTTCATATATACTCTAAAAGTTTGCCATATTTGCATATATGCCTTAACATTTTCATAATTTTCACTTATACCCTCAGAATTTTTCTATAGTTGCATATATGCCCCAGAACAATCATAACACCTGCATAATGCCATTACTTGGCCATAGTTGCATACATGTGCCTTTGCAATTTCAGAAACTATACATATACCATTGATTTGTTTAGTGGTTAAAGTGGTCTTGATTGTTAATCCTTAATGGCTTTGGTGGCTTTACCGCTGGCACAAGCGGTCCATGAACATACATGACAGTGTAGCTACAACTGTAGAGGACTTATCTTTCGCCTCAATCAGTTCTTTAAACCGTATGCCTCCTTAAGGCGTTGGCCCCTTTGGCCTACGATAATTGGACTCTAGAGGTGGCTCCCACCATTAAGTGTAGCACTTAGCTCCGCTTATCGTAATCATGCCATTATTTATTTTAAGGAAAATCCAATTCTTTTATTAATTTCCTTTTTCCATGCAATAGTGGTTCATTTTGAACGTTTCAATCCAATATCTTACCATCTGACTTGATAACTCCTATCAGCAACATTAAATATACACATATTATAAAAGTTATAGTTCTTTTAACTTTATTTCCTTTTCTATACAGTAAGAGTTGATGTAGATACTTCGACTCCAATATTTTATTCGAAGAAAATGTAGGACTTAGATAACTTCAATAGTTATTTTTTATGCAATGCACATCCAAAGTCTCCTTATTAGCCGTGACAATAGATCACTCAATTGTTACCTACAGACTGTATCCAACTCCTTAATTTTGAGTAGATCTAACACGCTTCTTTCCTTATGCTATTATACTATGGAGATTTATTATTATGATTAACCAACCAATGAGTGATAGCTACCTAGATATAAATATAAGCTACCCCTTGTCATCATATTTATCCTATATAAGGCAAAGCCATGACACTTACAGTATGTATACTATATACCCAACATGATGTTTTTTTTGTAGTTTACGTATCATATGGAATCAATAATATGGATCATGACCACTGGAGTAGTTCATGCTTATTATTAGGAGACGTTACATGGACTTTAGGATTTTAACATCATAATGATTACAGTAACAACCAAACAGGTGGATATTTTCATACTTAAGGGCCATCACGAGAGATGCAACTATAATTATGCAATCACAGTGCCACATTATAGTAATTATCCTTACTTGTGAATATCCAAAATCTAACATAGCATAAGTGGAAGGTCTCTACTGTTGGTAAATATTTTAATTCGAGTTGGATTTCGGAAGAGAGAATCTCTATCAACCTTTATGAACTGAATATATTGAGAAGGGAAATTTGTCATACAATTCTATGCTCATATGGAAACTAATCAGGAGATATTAGCACCATTTTCATCAATTTATTAGCACCACTATTCATCATGAAGAAGATTCGTCAATAAGATTTTGGCATAACGTTAAATACCTATTCCAGGTTATGCACATGGAAAACATAAATATTACATATAATCTGCATAACCGATAGAAAGCCTATAGATATTACTGCATGGTAACGGCATTCATGTTTATCGTTAACCAACACAAAGAATCATCCATGCGACCTTATGAAATCGGATGTTTTGGCAACATAAAGATTTGAAAGTGAACGTCAATCGTCCTTAAAGGCTCGACACATACATGTAGATGATCGTTATTTATACGAAAATCTAAACAGGAACACACGTTTATAAATCATATTCCGGGTTTATTCTTACGGTGTTCGACACATACCTCAAGTTTGACAGATTGTATCCACTAGATTGCTACCCTTCTCTCCTTCTCTCGAGCCGACGTTCTCCTCCGTCGAATTGACGCAGCCTTCCCTTCGGTGAGGATAATTCTCCCGATGAGACCTCTCTTTCTAATCCTCCCTCTCTTCTTCTCTCTTTGAAAAAACGAGTGACGTGTTGGGATGGTAGGGGGATTTATGGAATTTTTTTGTGCCTCTCAATTGGGAAATCAATGGCCAATAAAACCCATTAATTTCCGAATTAAATCAATGATGGTAAATGTGGAAATAAAAGGAAAGTTTTGCTGGAAATTTTCAGCCGTTACAGTGTGCAATGCTCAAAGCTTTTTCTAGACCAAAGAATAAGCGTTAGACGTTGATGGTCACCTAGAAAATTTACTTAAAAATACAGGAATGGATAACAGCCAGATGTCTCAATTTTTTCTACCAAGAGCTCTAGTCCTCGAACGCATACTGAATTACATTTTCAATATAATGCTTAGCAGATACGAACACCTTCCCACAAAATCACAAAGAGTCCATATTTTGCAAAAGGCCTAAATCATTCCACTCTTTTCATTTGCTCTACCTACCATGCTTCCATCTCTTAACCTTCTCTAAGTATGCGTTTGGTTGGTGGGTTTTCTGGGGGTTATCTTGGGGTGGGTAACCCGTTTTTGTTTTAGTGTGTTTGGTTGGTGGGTTAAGGGTTTGGAGGGTTTGCGTGATGTGATTGTATTGGAATTTGAAAAAGTTGATAGTTATTATGATATGATTGTATTGAAATTTGAAAAAGTGGGTGGTTGTTGTGATGTGATTGTATTGAAGTTTGAAATAGTGAGTATAAGTTGAGTATTTTATGATTTTTAGATGATATGATGGTATAATATATAATTTTTTATGGGAAGTGGGTGGACCCCACTAGTGGGTTAAAAATGAGGGTTTTGGGGGATTACCCACCCAAAGTGGAGGGTAACCCCCAATCCGAACAGGCCCTAAAGGAATGAAAAATTTAAAGTCAGTGATATTTAATACAACGCCAAATCTTGTACATACATCTCTTGAGAAAGAACATCGAAGGAAAAGAAGCTCCACATTCTCCCATGTGTTAGTGCAAGATAGATAACAGGCTTCACCTAATGGATCACATCACCGCCAATGTACATTGGAGTCAAACAATTTCCTTTAAGTAACCAAATAAGAATTTTGACCCTAATCAGGAATCTGGCCTTCAAAATGCATCTGCAATCTTGGACAAATGATGAGTCAAGCATGACTGGCCTCTTCAGCTGAACCCATGGTTTTAAAAAGTACGCCTCAAGGTGTTGAGGCATACACCTCGAGGCGATTTTCTCAAGCAGCCCATGTGAGGTGTGCACCTCGAGGTGCTGAGGCGGTCCTCGAGGTGCCACCTCATACTGCACATGTTTGGTACCTGATTTTATATATTTTATATATTAATATTTATGATATCTTAAGTATAATATTAATTATTAACCATTTAATTTGTTATATACTCGTATATATTTATGCTATATCCAAAAATGGTGTTAGTCATATAAAATTCATTTCGGAATGGGGGTACTCCCCCCATGCAACCCCCGCAGGGGGACCACACCTACTCCCCCACCCCCAACACCCGCAGAGGCTCATGCTGGTAGGGTATGGTGCGAAAGGGGGTGCATACAACAGTTAACTGGATTTAGCAAATCGGATGGTTAGGATTTAAAGCATGTCAACAATATGTGTGTGTTAGCCATATAACATATATAATACAACATAAACATATTGTATGTTGTGTATGTTAATAATATATCTTAGTTACATAATTTTGCTTCCCTCGGGCATATAAAGGGCGGTATTGTATATCGACGAGAACTTCACTCCACCAACATAAATGGAGGTCATAATAAGCTTAACATTGTATACGGATGACAATACGAGTTAAAATTCAAAGCAAAAAGCAAATCATGCAAGGAATATTACGTATTCTCGTGTTCATAACATATATGATGAATATGTTGGGTTTGAATATATAAATTTATGACTTTATACATATATAAGTATACTTTATGCATATTTTCCTATATAGATCGAGGCTTGAGCCTCGAGGCTTACGCCTCACCTCGTCAAGGGAAAACCGCCTCAATCCGCCTCACATTTTTTAAAACCATGGTTGCACCATCTTTAAACAACAAAAACCAAGAAGTCATCCCATCACATTCCGAAAAAGCTATGAACACCGTCCCACCATACCAATCCCCCAAGAAAGAACATTAAGTTTCAAAAATCTGCATAGTGACCACCTGAAAGTAGGGAACTGAAGATGGGAGCACAAACACCCTAGTCATCAATTGAACGCAACCCCTACTCTACCACCAATTACTGAAAGTCCACTGCAATATACATCAGCCTAGGACAAACTTCCCCAGGCAACCCATCCCTCAACCAATTGGCCACCCAAAAACAAAAACTAGTGTTCTCTCCTCTCTTCTGCTTAATAAAGTTGGCAACTTGGGGAGTCACACCCATAATTCATGAACAAGCTCTTGCAACCTGAGAATTTAAACCCATGTGACTAGCATCTACCTCATCTACCTGTAATAGGTTTTTTTTGTGGAGATGTTATCGCCGAAGACATGTGGCAGATGTGCATGATCAGACAAAGGTTTCAAAAGGTTCCGCATTGCTGCCACCAAGCTCAGCCACATAAAGCAACAATTTGGTACCTTTAACAAAGTTCAATTAGTTTTTCCAAAAAGAGCTCTAGCTGGAAAACACTTAGACGTCATGTAAAGAGAATGTAGGCTCCCACCCAAAAACAATGGCTCATTTTTTCTCAAGCATGCATCATGTATATTAGTGTCGTTTCTTTTTTTTAACCAAAACAGGGGGAAACACGATAAAGTGTCCACCTCGGAGATATTATTAAGGGATAAACGGAGATTACAAGAATACGTACAATGTCCAGCATTCCAGAAGAATCCTACCATGAAAGATAACATTTTCAAAATAAAAGCACTGAGAAGAGAAAGTAGAACCATTATGGGCCAACCAGATAGCCTAGAGCAAAGCAGTAGGATCCAGGAGTTCTTCCCTGGGGCGCTTATGCCTAGCCTTAAACAGGGAATACCAGAAAAGTTCCAGATTCTGGAGATTTAACCGATTAATACCAAACTCAGACCAAAGTAGAGCAGACTTCATACAATGAAAGAAGAGACGCTCCACCGTTTCGATATGTGTTTCGCAAAGGGAGCATCTATGAGATACAGTACATATAATCCTTTCACATCGATCCATTGTCATAATTCGTCTTATGTGCATCAACCACGGGAAAAAATAAATTCTTGTGGGAAGTTTAAGACTCCAAATAAACTTGGAAATACAGTTCATATCACTCGTCCAGGGGGAGGCTTAGAGATAGTGAAATAAGCCCTCTTTACCAAGAAATCGTTATCCTTCCGGACCCAGTGGTCGTGCCCAGAGGAAGGACACTTAAGTTGTCTAAACGACTCAAGAAGCAAGTGATATTCTTCAATTCGTTGGTCTGAAAAGTCTGACAAGAAGTAAGGCATCCGATTTCATCCACCCAGCAATCCAAAACTCTGACAAGAAGTAAGGCATCACGATTAGCAGCCAAATCAGAGATGCGGGGAAATATGGAGGAGAAAGGAGCATGCCACGACCAGTTATCCGTCCAGAAAGCAAAAGAAGTACCATCTCCCAGAACCGATCTGAAGAGCTCCTGGAAGCGAGACATCACAGAGCTGATACCTTTCCAAAGAGCTGAAGGATGAGGGAAAGTTTGTTGAGACAAACTGCTATGGGATCCAGCATTATAAATTTTGCGAATAAGGCAGCATCATAGATTGTCATTTCTACCCCAGATTCTGCTCACCCACTTGAGGAGGAGAGCATCGTTCATGGAGTCAAGGCAGGATATCCCAAGGCCTCCCACTGCCTTTGGGAGAGTAACAATCTCCCAATCCACAAGGTGCGGACCCGAACCCTCCTGACCACTTTTTTTGGAAACCATTCCTGACCACTTTTGCCCCATAGAAATCGTCGCAAGAGCCACTCCATATGATGTCTAATGCCAACAAGGAGAAGCCAGTGATAGCAAACAGAACCGCATGTAACAAGATCAAACAACCACAAAGGGAAAGAATAGTCGCTTTCCATCCCGTTAATCTTCTTTCCATCTTCTCAATGACAACCAGCTAATCAGATAACTTGAGCCTCCCAGCAGAGAGGGGCAGGCCCAAGTATCGTATGGGAAGAGAGCCATTTGTCGTACCAAGCTCATCACACCATTCTTGAGCCTCATGAATAGACATTCCAAAAGAAATAGCCTTCGACTTGGCATGGTTAAGAACCAGACCTGACATCTCCCCAAAGATTTCCAATGGGGTTGTATCATTAGCCATTACTGTCTCCCATGAAGAAGATAGTATCATCAGCATGCTGCATAAGAGGGATAGAGATACCAAAAGAGTTGTAACCAGCTAATAGGTCACTTGCCAGCATCCGCTCCACCATTGATGCAGCGTGAAATAAATAAATAGGGTTTAAATATTGTCCGCTAATTAAAATCAAATTAATTTATGTTTTGTTGAATCTGTTGCAATTTTATTTTAAATAAATTTTATTTTAAATAAAGAGAATGAATGCAATCCCAAATCAAATTAGTTAGTCGGTTAAAGAAATTAAGAGTTCAAATTAGGATTTTCTTTTATCTGATCCTTTTTCTATTCTTGTAACACATACATCCTATATAAAGGGGATGATAGTCCAATGTTTTGTTCATTCACTTCAGAGTCTATTAACTTTGAAATTTTATCTCATATCTCTCCCTCTTCTCTCTTCTCCCTTTATGCAATCTCCGTGATTCTCTTCCCCAAATCCCTCGCATCCAGCGAGCCTTCTCTTCTTCCTCCCTCCAATTTCTTCCACCAAATATATATCCACCATCAAATTTAATTTTTATCGCCACTGTATATTTCCATTTGCATCGATTGGTATCAGATCCTATTAATGCAATTGATGCAAATTGGCTGATGCGGCGTGAAATAAATAAATAGGATTTACATTTCGTCTGTTAATTAAAGTCGGATTAATTTTACATTGTATTGAGTCCGTTGTAAGTTTACTTTATGTAAAAAGATCGCGTATATCTCAAATCATATTAGTTAGTCAGTTATATTTACATTTAGTCCATTAGAGATCTTTAGAGTTCAAATTAGGATTTTATTTGATCCTTTTTCTATTTTTTTAACCCATCCCACCTATATGAAGGAGATGGTAGTCTAATTTTTTATTCATTCAATTCAGAGTCAATAAAATTTGAGATTATCTCTTATCCCTCCCTTTTCTCTCTTTTCCCTCAACGTGATCTCCCTGATTCACTTCCTCATATCTCTCGCATCCAACGAGCCTTCTCTTCTTCCTCTCGCCAATTTCTTCCACCAAATATATTTCCACCATCAAATTTAATTTTTTTCATCGTTGCAAAATTCCATTTTCATCAATTGGTTTCAGAGCATGGCCTACAGATCATCCTCCCGATCTGATGATATATACAAATGTTCGCGAAGGCATGCAATGAAAGACTATCGTTCGTCGGAACGCAAACAACGAGTCAATGAAGCCTACAACAAAAGTTGATGTCCATATTGCTCGAATTTCAATCAAATCTATGGAATTTAATTGCAAATTTTCAGATCATGAGCACCGCAGGTCGAAATCTCTCGTCGTCAAAGCTGTTATCCTAGTTATCGAGGAAGAAGAATAAGAAAAAAAGAAGCGATGATGTTCTGCTTGTTGTCCAGCAAAATTCCGACCGACCTACGCTGGTGGAATCGATTCCACCGACATCCGCAACCCTCTCGTGGGTTCCCTATACCAACCCCCCAACACCCTCGCAGGTCCCTTCCACCCTCAAAATCGCCCACACAGTTGCTGTCTACGCAGATCTGTAAGCTCCAACCGCACTGAATCTTGCTCCCGCGACATCGATCGCTCCATCTACAACCCTCCATCACCACCTACTCCATCCCCCCTCCGACGAACCCAACACCCATGCCTCCTTCTCCGCCACTATAGCCAGTCTCCTATGCTCCCGAAGCACCCCTGCAACTCCTCCAACCCTTCTGCCACCACCACTTTCCAACAAAAACTCCAACCCCCGCCGCCTAGGGATGAGCATTAGGTTGGGTCGGCCCGACCCAGCCCAAAGCCCAGTCCAAAAAGCACAGTCCGATCCAAGCCCAAACGAATATTGGGTCGGGCTTGGGCCCAATATTTAGGCTCGAAATTTTTTTGGGCCAAGCTCAGTCTTGTTCGGCCGAGCCCGACCCGACCCAAGGGCTCGACCCGAAGAGGGCCCGAACCTTAATGTATTCTACACACCTGGAAACTCTAACTTGTTGCATGCACACTCTGTTTATGTATCTTGCCTTCATATACGATTTATAAATCAAGAAAGTCAGGTATGAGACATATGAGTTGATGATCATTGTATTTCAATTCAGAATTAATTTTCCTTAATTAGTCTATGGTTTAGATTCTGCTGGTTAATCTTGAATTTCTTAGTGTTTGTTTTTTTCCATCAGAATATTTTCTATTATTGAACCTTTACCCAATATGAGTATTATACCCATTTTTTAACATGTAGTGTATGGTGCACCTATTGTTGTTAACCATGTAAGTTTGGTTCACTCTTTCAATTTCTGCAATGAGAGACGTTTATGTTATCTAACATTGAGTGCACTCGTATATAACGAGAAATCATCTCCGATAGAATTGAGTTTTAGTTGTTTCACATATATTATGGCATAGGTTTTAAACAATTTTAGCTCGTCTAACTTAAATTGAGATTGATTTTAAACAAAAACTCAAAGTTGATAATCTATAATGGGTGGAATTGAGCCAGGTCGGGCTGGGCTTGGGCCGAACCCAAGAAAATTTTGCGAGCCTAGATCTAACCCAAGGCCCTAAGTTTTTAAATGGGCTTGGGCTAGAGCCCGGCCCATGCTCATTCCTACCGCCCCTACCTACAACCGCACCACTATTGTACCGACCTCATCTCTCGATGGAGCCATGCTCGCGTGAGCCTCGCCATCACCTTGCAGGCATCCGACGAACCACTTCTTCATCCCTCCAACAACGCCGCCACCATGGAAATAACGACGCCACCATTATTGGGTTCAGATAACACCCTAACAAGAGGCAAGAAGGCCTCTTTCGATTGCTTGATTCCCAAAAGAAGAGGCGCCAATATCTCTTGGAAAGTTTACAAAAGGTGCTCCTCACGAAAAACCCCTTTATAAAAAGGTTAGACTCGGTGGAAAAGTAAAAGTGAGAATTATTTTAAGAGAAGGGGTAGAAAAATTGTAGAGGGATGCCATCCAATTGAGAAGAACTACAAATGTAATGCTAGATTACGAAAAAAAGATACGCAAGTGGGATGGATTGTTAATAATTCAACATAAATTCTATGATACCACACCCGATAAACAAGCCAATCATTAAGAGATGAGTTTTTCAAAGTGGCCTAGAGCAGATGCAGCATTAAATAAATAAATATGGTTTAAATTTTGTTCGTTAATTAGAGTCAAATTAATTTTATGTTTTATTGAGTCTGTTGCAATATTCTTTTAAATAAAGAGATCATGTGTGATCTCAAATCAAATTAGTTAGTCAGTTAGAGATATTTAGAGTCCAAATTAGGATTTTCTTTTATTTGATTTTTTTCCTATTTTGTAATCCACCCCTCCTATATAAAGGGGATGGTAGTCCACTGTTTTATTTATTCAATTCATGGTCAATTAAATTTGAGATTTCATCTCCTACCTCTCCCTCTTCTCTCTTCTCTCTTCTCCCTCCATGTGATCTCCACAATTCGCTTCCCCAAATCCCTCGATTCCAACGAGCCTTCTCTTCTTCCTCCCTCTAATTTCTTCCACCAAATATATTTCCACCATCAAAATTATTTTTTCTCACTATTGCAAATGTTCATTTGCATCAACCAAGCACCTAAGGATATCAGCCGCAATGACAAAAAGCATATGCGCAATGGGACATCACTGACGAACACCATGTTGTAGTTTGAAATAGCCACCTCTAGGGTGACCGTTGATAATCACATAATATGAAGTCGTGATGACACAACGCTTCATCCAAGAGATATAGATGTCTGAGAAACCTCTGCGACAAAGGGTCATTCATAAGAAGCGTCAATCAATTGTACTACGTGTCTTATTGAAATCCACCTTCCACATGATATCCTTAGTTTTTTTTCTTTTTCTGCGATAACCTTCGTGGCCACAGCCAAGCTATCAGAAATCTGCCTATAAGGAATAAAGGCAGATTGTAGCTGAGAGAAAATGGCAGCTAACACCCATTTAAGTCTGATTGCAAGGACCTTGGCCAGAATCAAATTGATAACGTTAGAGAGAGCGATAGGACGGAAGTCGTGATGACAAACGAATATTGGGTCGGGCTTGGGCCCAATATTTAGGCCCAAAAATTTGGGGGTGAGCTCGGGCTTGGCTCGGCCAGCCCGACCCGGCCCAAGGGCTTGGCCCGAAGAGGGCCCGAACCTTCATGTATCCTACACTCCTGGAAACTCTAATTTGTTGCATGCACACTCTGTTCATGCATCTTGTCTTCATATACGGTTTATAAATCAAGAAAGTCAGGTATGAGACATATGAGTTGATGATCATTGTATTTCAATTCAGAATTAATTTTCCTTAATTAGTCTATGGATTAGATTCTGCTGGTTATTCTTGAATTTCTTGGTGTTTATTTTTTTCATCTGAATATTATATATTATTGAACCTTTACCCAATATGGGCATTATGCCCATTTTTTAACCTGTAGTGTCTGGTGCACCTGTTGTTGTTAACCGTGTAAGTTTGGTTCACTCCTTCAATTTCTATAATGAGAGATGTTTATGTTATCTAACATTGAGTGCACTTGTATTAAACGAGAAATCATCACATATAGAATTGTGTTTTAGTTGTTTCACAAGTATTATGGCATAGGTTTTAAACAATTTTAGCTCGTCTAACTTGAATTGAGATTGATTTTAAACAAAAACTCAAAGTAAATAATCTATAATGGGTGGAGTTGGGCCGGGTCGGCCCAAGCCCGGCCCATAGGAATCGGGTCGAGGCTGGGCTTTGGTCGAACCCAAAAAAATTTTGCAAGCCTAGATCTGACCCAAGGCCCGAAGTTTTTAAATGGACTTGGCTTGGGTCCTTTAGAGCCCGGCTAGGGATGCAAACAGTCGGATACGGATATGGATATAGGTATTACCATATCCTTATCCGTTTTTTAATACGAATACGGATGCGGACACGGATATTGACGGATATTAAAACTATCTTACCATATCCTTAAAAGACGGATACGGATGTAAAACGGATACTGATCGCATACAAGTAATGTTAGAAATACTCTATAGAATCGACTTAAATATATAAGAATTGGAAGGAAAACACATGATATTAATTTACTAAATGTATTTATATTATACAAATTATATAAATATGGTAAAAGGAGGTAGAGAATTATATTATATATGGTTAAAAATAAATCTATGACTATATTTATATACAAAACGGATATACGGATACGGATGTTTGCAGATATCAAAACGATATCCATATCCGTATCCATTTTAAAAAGGATACGGATGCGGATGTCAAAATCTGTATAAAACGGATAGGGTGACAGATCGGATACGGATATATCCGTATCCGTTTGCATCCCTAAGCCTGGCCCATGCTCATCCCTATTACCGCCCTTACCTACAACCGCACCACTACCAAGCCGACCTCATCTCCCGATAAAGCCATGCTCGTGTGAGCCTCGCCATCACCTTGCAGGCATCTGGCGAACCTCTTCTTCATCCCTCCAACAACACCGCCACCATTATTGGGTTTCGATAACAAACCCTAACGAGAGGCAAGAAGGCCTCTTTTGATTGCTTGATTCCCAAGAGAAGAGATGCCAATATCTCTTGGAAAGTTTACAAAGGTGCTCTTCACGAAAAAAACCCTTTATAAAAAGATTAGACTTGGTGGAAAAATAAAAGTGAGAATTATTTCAAGAGAAGAGGTAGAAAAATTGCAGAGGGATGCCATCCAATTGAGAAGAACTACAAATGTAATGCTGGATTACGAAAAAAGATACGCAATTGGGATGGATTGTTAACAATTCAACATGAATTCTACGATACCACACCCGATAAACAAGCCAATCATCAAGAGATGAGTTTTTCAAAGTGGCGTAGAGTTGTGCAGCATTAAATAAATAAATATGGTTTAAATTTTGTTCGTTAATTAGAGTTAAATTAATTTTATGTTTTATTGAGTCTGTTACAATATTATTTTAAATAAAGAGATCGTGTGTGATCGTAAATCAAATTAGTTAGTCAATTAGAGATATTTAGAATCCAAACTAGGATTTTCTTTTATTTGATCTTTTTCCTATTTTGTAACCCACCCCTCCTACATAAACGGGACTGTAGTCCACTGTTTTATTTATTCAATTCATATTCAATTAAATTTGAGATTTTATCTCCTACCTCTCCCTCTTCTCTCTTCTCTCCTCTCTTCTCCCTCCATGTGATCTCTACGATTCGCTTCCCCAAATCCCTCGATTCCAGCGAGCCTTCTCTTCTTCCTCCCTCTAATTTCTTCCACCAAATATATTTCCACCATCAAAATTAATTTTTTTCACCGATGCAAATGTCCATTTGCATCAACCAAACACCTAAGGATATCAGCAGCAATGACAAAAAGCATAGGCGCAATGGGACATTACTGACGGACACCATGTTGTAGTTTGAAATAGCCGCCTTTAGGGCGACTGTTGATAATCACATAATATGAAGTCGTGATGACACAACGTTTCATCCAAGAGATACAGAGGTCTGAGAAACCTCTGCGACAAAGGGTCATTCATAAGAAGCGTCAATCAATTGTATCACTCGTCTTAGTGAAATCCACCTTCCACATGAAACTCTTAGTTTTTTTCTCTTTTTCTGCGATAACCTTCGTGGCCATAGCCAAGCTATCAGAAATCTGCATGTAAGGAATAAAGGCATATTGGAGCTAAGAGACAATGGGAGCTAACACCCATTTAAGTCTGATTGCAAGAACCTTGGCCACAATCAAATAGATAAGGTTGGAGAGAGCGATAGGACAGAAGTCCTTAATTCTCTCAGAGTTCTCCGTCTTAGATAATAGGAAAATGAGCACCTTATTTAGCTTTTCGAATCCTCCATTTTCTCTTGAGAATTCCTTCACCATCTCAATAATGCCTGCACCAACAACCTGCCAAAATTCACAAAAGAAAGAGATCGAGAAGCCATCCATTCCACAACTCTCTTTTTATCTTCTGCCACAATAACTTGATGTGATGTCACTCTAGTAATGAGCTCGTCCTCAGGTCCCTGGTGTCCTCCAAGTGATCTAAGCAGTTCACCTCATTCTCTGCCTCCACATGACTAGCACACGTATGGATTCACGAACCTTCTTATTGAAATAGCACAGTCGCTTGTGCAAGGAGACCAGTTTCTGATCAAGTTTATTTGTTGATGAGCCAGCCACAACAGTAAAGGGCCAATGATTTGCAAGCAGTTCTTTGAATCCCTCTTCAAGCATCCAGGAGCGTTCAAATCTAAAGAATCCCCAACCTGGAGAAGATTCTCCCGTGTGCCAGACCAGCGAAGTATGGTCAGATCTAGTACGGGAACACGAGAACATGGTGGATAAAGGAAAGGCATCCAAAAGCTTCGTGGAAGCCAAAAATCAGTCAATACATGAATACGAACCCGAGTTTCTCTAAGTATATTTAGTATTGGTTGCAACAAGAACCTCCAGCTCATGATCACTAATAAGGCCCCCGAAGTCAATCTTTAAAGCTCGCCCCGGATATATAGTATGAGTTGGCCTCGTAGCTAGGCTTGAGACTCGCTGGTCTCCGAGAGTAGGCTTCTTTCCCGTCTAAGCCCGTGGTGCCAGCGGATGCAGTGACTTCTGGATGGAGGAAGCAGTAAGAAAGACCTCAAAAAGGACGACCCGAGGAGAGGAGGGTAACACTGAAATCCCCTCCGATAAGCCAAGCAGCCCCCGGAAAGATGTTTCTCGCATCTCAAAAGTCCTCCCAAAGCTCTGATCTGAAATTATGCGAGCAGGGGACGTATACGCAGGTATTAGTGCCATTTCTTGCATATATGTGGTGAAATATGCACCTTACTATTAGTTTACATACCTCTTTGCCTAGAAATAGCAACACCGTAATGAGCTTAGAAATACATACTATAATTTCCAGCATTCTATGTTGATAGGTTTGGTTTGCATTCAGAACCATTATATGGTGCAAACCTATGTGCTGGTGGTTGCTCATATGGCAGTTTTTGTTTTAAAAAAATGTATACTCTGAAAACAATGCTTGTTTCCAAGCATGATCTCGTACATTTGACTAAAAGCAAACTATTGGGACTATGGATATCATGCAAATACAGTCTTCAAAATTGGAATTAAAATCCGGTATGTTATTCCGGTTTTCTTGATTTACATCATAATTGAGTTTCCACAAAAAAAAACATCTTACTCTACCTATAAGGTAAATATAAATCTGTGTATTTAATATTATACCCATATAGAAAAGCAAATCACTAATGCAAACAAGAAGTCAACCAGGGAAAAAGATGCCAACTCACCCTGGCACGCATAGCAACAGCACGACCACGACCAACTCCAAGAGAGGAGCCTTTTCCCTGGATAAATACCACACAAACTATTACAACAAATTGTTAAACAAAATTAATTTTTATGCCAGAATACATAGGTGTGTACCTTGATTCTGGCATCCAAGCGTTTAAACATCGGTGCATTTTTCAGCATGTCGGGTATCACCATGAACCTAATGAGTACATGTCGAGATGCAAAAATTAGACATAAAGGGAAGCTCTTAAACCTTTTTCCATTGCAAATTGTATTGTAGCCTTTTCATTTTTCCCTTGCAAATTGTACTACGTCAACTTTCAGTTGTATGTATGAATATTTTGGAGGCAAAAGAGCATACCTCGCTTTGCTTCCCCTAATGAAAACATGTTCAAGCTGAGATACTTTCCCATCCTGAGAGAGAGAGAGAGATAGAGTATATGAATGACAGTGAACTACAAATATTCCAAAATCAAGTTAATATGATCCAGTTTTCGACAATAAGAAATCAGCAAATATTGAGTTGAAAACTTCAGTCCCAGAGGCCTCTTTAATGGTTCCCTGAGATGAAGTAACCAAAAGGGAGTGACTCAAAAATATTTACATCGAATTCGATGCGCATATGAGTTCGAAACTTTGATTACCCTGTAAGAATAACATACCGTGGCGAGGTATATACCATCGTATGTGCATAAGACCACAGTACACATGTCTGAATAGATGATCAGATACAAGTAATTGAGTAGGCATAACAGATATATGGAGTAAACATTACACAAAAGTGAATCTATAGAAATCAGTTTTGTGTATATAAATCTAAATTAAACTATCAGCAATTCTAGGAATGGAGTGCAGGGGTTCAAAATCACATATCCATAGTTATACAAATACTCAAAAAGCATTCAACACTACCATACAGTCATGTTACACCAAAATAACCTTTTTTCCCTAAAAGCCTCTGAACATTAGATATTAATGGCCAACCATAGATTCTATTTCTATTTAAAAAAAACTACAATCGAGATTAGAAAAAATAAGAACACTAAGAACACCCTCCTAGGTACAATAATAATATAAAGTTTGTATCACATTATTAAGATGCGGTCTACCAGACCTAAAAGGATCAGTATTCCGAACAGCAATAGGTCAAGTGTATCATACCCTTCTGTGTGAGATTGCTCTCATTCCATCCCTTGTCCCTGTCTAGAAGCACCAGATGGTGCTCAAAGAAGCTGTGTCCAGGCGAGGAGGCTAACTCTATCACAAACTTGTCTCGAGAAAGTGCACCAGAAGGACAAATGATGTACAGCACCTTGTCCAACCAAGCAAGGTAGGTAATATCGGTATCGGTATCGATTACCTATCGATACGATGTATCGTCGATATATCGACGATCTATCGACGCCATATCAACACCACGAGCCCATTCATGGTTATGAACCTCAATGTCCACTCCTAACTCCAAAGTAGAAACTAAAGATCTTGACCTCGATATGAGTCTTGACCTTTCATATGCATTGATAGTCCCATGGAAGCAAAACATCCAGCTGAGTTAGGGCTGAGAGAAGTTTCATATAGGTAGTCGATATCAAGAAGTTCCTCTCAGTCCATTCACAACTATCAACTAAAGAAAACATGTGCAAAAACTCGTCACATTGAAAGTCCAAGAGAGGACTGAATATAGGAGCCCAAATACCGAGGCAATATTGGGCATAGACCAACAATCAGCCATTGTTGCATGAAATTTTGATGTGTAAACATTATCCCCTTAAATATCTCTCCATCCTGCCAGCACTCAACTAGATATCCAGCCAAAAAATACAAATATTTTCATAAGAAAAGTAGGAATCGATGGATAACTTTCTTTATTCCGGCCAGACACAAACATGACGTTGAGCATACAGGGATACAACAAATGTTAAAAATTGCTAATTGTGGTGCATGAAAGACAAGTCGAAAGGGGTGAAGGGAAGGATGGCGAGTGCGAGAGGGGTCGTCGGTGCAGTGAAAGGGAAGGCGGTCCTCGTCTCGGAGGGGGGTGATAAGCGAACTCGCGACATCGAAGAGGACCCCATAGTAGGAGAAAGCGGGGAATGGAGGAGTGTGACACATAAGAAGCCTGGGCGGAGATGCTTTCGATGTGGGAACAAGGGGCATGTTGCCTCTTTCTGTCCTTCACCTCCTAGATGTTTCTCTTGCGGTAAGGTGGGGCACCGACAAGCAACCTGCATGGCGGCTCGTGGATCAGTGCAAGCTTCGGATCCTGCGAGGGACCACAGTTCCCCTCGTGCCCGATACAACTTGCATGCTGATGTTCGGGGGGGGGGGGGGGGGGGGGGGCATCGTTCGCGGAAGTAGGGGGAACATGTCTGGGGGTGCAGCTGCAACAAAGCCTGTAAGTATTCCTAATGTTCTGGTAGGGGGTGGTGGCGTTGTGGCCTCGAAAGAGGTAAGGGAGGACGCGCGAGATTCACGGATGCATGCGTTGATCGGGTTCGCGGTGAGGGGCGTTGTCGAGATGGATGTGGTGTTTTCACATCTGTGTGGCTTCCTTGGCCCTCGATTCGCGGGAGATGTGGTGAAGATGGATGCTCGAAGATGCTGCGTTCGCGGTTTATCAGCCGATCAGAGGGATCGGCTGCTTCACAATGGTGATGTCGGAAACGACTGCTGGAGGAGTTTACGTTTTGCGGATGGGTCCTGCTCGAAGATGGAGGTCTGCGTGGCTACGGTAAAGGGTGTCCCCTTCCTCTCGCGATTGCTTGGATGCTTGAGGAAGGCCCTACGTCGACGGGGAACGGTTCGGGCAGTGTTGGATGATGGGCTCAGGCCTGATTCACCGGTGGAAGACACGACGATCCTGCTTGAGTGCAACAAGAGCTTCCTCGACAAGGTCGGAGGGCGAAGCACATTCGCAGAGTTGGAGGTGGGTCGTTTTTCTTTCAGAATAGAGCTTCTGGTTGATGAACCTCCGCCTCCACCGGAGGCTCCGAGGGAGGAGGCCGGTAGAGAGTCCGAGGGTGCTTCGGGGTCCGTGCTGGTGATTGGGTTTCCGAGGGGTCCCCACGGTGGAACGGCACGAACGGTTCAATGCACGCGGCGCTTCGTGAACTCCTCCCGGGTTATGTACCTTCCGTCAAATACATTCCCTTTGCATGGTGACGCGGCCAAAGGGCTTCCAGAGTCGTCACCGACCGCGCTGAAGTCGGATGTGGGTGTGGGTCCGAGTGGTCTTTCCGGGTTTGGGGACCCTCTCGCGGATCCATGTGCGGTATCTCTACCTGTTGCGGATCCAAGCAGCGTCTCGGATGCGGGTGTCGGTCGAGTATCCTCGGATCCCACGTTGCTCATACCGGTCGTGACTTCATCAGCCTCGTCGACGTGGTTTTTTCCTTCTTGGGGATTTGGTGCCTCGCTAGCTGGCTCTCCGCAGATGGTTTCTCTCTCACTCTTCCCTCCTTCCACAGCGGAGGGGAGGGCTCGGGCACGGTCCCAATGATTTCTTCGGGCAACTCGGAGGGCTTTGATCGGGTTGCAGTGGATGCCTCTATGTTGATGTCTGTGATCATGTCTCCGGCGCGGGGGCGAGCGACAAGAGAAATGGGAAGAGGTACAGAAGAAGGACCAGGTCCAGGGCTTCGAGGGCGGTGGCGCAGTCATGCCCGTCGTCGTTGAAGATTCGCGTTGCGGAGGCCGCGGGTGTGGCCCAAATTCAAGGGAGCTTCGATGGTTCCAAATGAAAATACTCTCTTGGAATGTTCGTGGCCTCAATGACCGAATAAGCAAAGGGTTGTGGGATCAAGATTCTTGGAATGGGGATGCGACATCATTTTGCTTCAGGAGACGAAGTTGCAGTCTATGTCAGACGACATTTGGAGGTCTTTCAGCGCAGGGGCATAGATCAGTTCCGTTCGTTGGATGCGGAGGGATCCTCAGGTGGGCTACTGGTGGCATGGTGTTCTTCGTCCATGTCCTTCAGCTCGATGATTCGTTGGAGGCGTGTGCTGACGGTTTTGTTGGTATGTACGGCTTCATCCATTCAGATGGTTGTGTCATGTGTATATGGTCCATGTGATAGTGGGATGCGGGGGGAGCTTTGGGAGGATCTTCTTGACGTTGGTAGATCTATTGACGGAATCCCCTGACTAGTGGGGGGGACTTCAACGTTACTCTCCTATCATCAGACAAGCCTGGGGGCAGGGGGCAGGACATGGGCTCGCTTGATTTTGCGGACACCGTGGACTCGCTGGGCCTTGAGGTGATGGATGCGGAGGGCGTCGCGTATACCTGGAGGGGTTCCAACTCTCGTTCACGTATTAATCGCTTTTTCGTCTCAAACGAGCTTCTGGAGGCCTTTGCCTTGGCCTCGGTGGAGGCAAAGTCGCGGTCTTGTTCGGATCACAATCCAATTATTTGGTGCTCTGGAGATGCCCTACTGCAGAGGGGACTTTTTAGGTACGAGAAGTCCTGGTTGTAGGAAGATAACTTCAGGGAGCAGGTGGCATCTCACTGGGCGGAGGTGGCTGTCACGGTATCCACAGCTTCTCGCTTTGTCCAGAAATTATCTTCGTTACGGGTGCAGTTATCAGCTTTCAAGAGGGAGTCTAGGGCAGCTAGATGCGCATCAAGGACGGGCGTGAAGGAGGTCATTCAAAGTTTCGATGTGCTGGAGGATCTAAGGGACCTCACGGTGGATGAATTGGCATGCCGCGCTGCTGCTGAGATGAAAGTTTCTTTGGAGGATAAGAAACGCATCACGGAGTGGAGGCAGAGGTCGAGAAATGTTTGGCTTTGGGAGGGGGATGCGAATACGGCCTTCTTCCATCGTATTGCGGGTGTGAGACGCAGGTCCAATGCGTTGCGTGCCATCTCAATTGGTAGAGTTCGCGTGGAGGGGAACAAGGAGATGGGGAGAGCTATTGCGGCTCATTTCAGAAATGTTTTGTCAAGAACTGTTCCGAGGAGGTGGAGGTGGCTGGGGATGGATACTCGTGCTATAGCGGAATCTTCTTACGACGCTCTCATTCGTGATGTGACCTTGGAGGAGCCTAAGGATGCTGTGTGGGACCTGAATGCTGACGTTGCACCTGGTCCTGATGGTTTCCTCGTGTCGTTTTACAAAGATTTTTGGGACCTTGTGGGTCATGAGGAGATGGAGGTGATCTCGGAGTTCTGTCAGGGGAACGCGGGTTTCGATAAGGTTAACTGTGCCCTTATCATCTTGCTGCCCAAGTCTTCGGCGCCGGACTCCATCGATGATTTTCGACCTATTGCGTTCTCGAACACTTTATATCTTATTACTGCGAAGGTCCTTGCTGCCAGGCTAAGCGACGCTCTTGGTATCGTTATCTCACCAACGCAATCGGCCTTCATTCCCAGGAGGCAGATCTTGGATTGCCTCACCCTGGCATCCGAGATCATTGCTGATTGGCAGAGGAGGGACAAGAATGGGATCCTTTGGAAGGTGGACTTTGTGAAGGTTTATGACAGCCTGGATTGAAAATTTCTATGGTCGGTGCTTAAGAGGAAGGGGTTCCCAGAGAAGCGGATCTCGTAGATGAGGCGGTGTGTCACCACGGCCTCCTTTTCGGTCATGGTCAATGGCCGACCGGAGGGGGGTTTGGTTCAGCCACGGAGGGGGGTGAGTCAGGGGTGCCCTCTTGCACCCATGCTTTGCATCCTTGCGGCCGATGTTCTGTCTGATATTGCGACTCGTGTGGTCAACTGTGGCCTCTCTAAGGGATACTCGAGGGAGGGTGTTATAGTATCAATTCTGCAATACGCAGACGATACCCTTTTCTTCATTGAAGGGGGCATGGAGGAGGCTAGGGGCATGACCATGGCTCTGGAGATATTTAGCGAGTTGTCTGGGATGCTTAAGAACGATAGTAAGTCCAGTTTCGTACCCTTCGGCCTTGCGGTGCAGGAGGCTGACGGGTGCACGGTGGTGTTGGGGCCGGGTCGCACTAGCTTGCCGATGGACTACTTGGGAATGCCCTTGGCCCTGGGCAGAACGCGGACGAGGGACTGGTTAAGGGTGGTGGAGAAGGTGGAGGCGAAGTTGGCTGGTTGGAAGTCCGATGTTCTTTCGAGAGGGGGCCGGTTGGTTCTGTTAAAGGATGTCCTCTCGTCCATTCCCATATATTTTCTTTCCAATCGGCGAATGCCTAAGGGGATTAGTGCTCGGCTGGAGAAGCGAATGCGTGCTTTTTTATGGGGGAAGCAGAAGGGTGGGTCGAGAGGGGTCCACCTTGTTGGATGGGAGGATATTACTCACAGGAAGGATCAGGGAGGTTTGGGGGTGAAGTTCCTTGAGCAAATGAACGACGCCTTGCTGCTTAAATGGGCGAGCAGGATATGGGGGTCGGGGGAGGATCTCTGTTGCGATGTGGTACGAAGAATCTATGATGTGAGGGAAGTGTCGCCTCTGCAATTCGACTGGCATGCTTCCCCAACCCCTTTTTGGAGGGAGGTCATGAAGGTTTTCTTGACGAATATTGCGCTTTTTAGGCCGGTCCTTGGTGGGGGGGACTCGTTCTCCTTCTGGACAGACGATTGGACGGGGGGGCATGTGCTCGCGCTACCCTCGTTTGTATGCTTTGCCGGAGGAGAAGAGGTGCACGGTTGCGGCCTGCTGGGTGAATAGAAATTGGTGCCTCACTTTCTCCGCTAATTTCTCCGACCAGAGGTTGGAGGATTTCGTGGCACTGCTCGACGCTGTGAGGGAGGTGGGGCGCCCAGCGGGGGGACGGGACCACAGGTGTTGGCGGGACGCTCCGTTCTCGGTCAGGAAGGCTTTTGGGGCTATCTCACGGCCACCACAATCGGAGCATCTGATCCGGGATTGTGCATTCATATGGGCTCTCGGACTTCCTGAGAGAATTGGCTTCTTCCTTTAGCTGCTCAGGAGACAGAGGCTGATGACGAGGGACCGATGTGCCAGACTTTTGAGCGGCATTTCTGATAGGTGCCTGTTGTGCAACAAGGCGATTGAATCCGTGGAGCACCTATTCTTCTCGTGCTCCATGGTGATTCAACTTTGGCAGGGGGCTGACTTGAAGTGGTGCTGCACTGAGGATCTCCAAACTTTCTGGGATGCGCTCTTAACAAATAAGGATAGGCCGAGGAAGGAGATGCTTTATCCGCTGGTCATTCTGTGGGCGGTTTGACGGGGTAGGAACGATTTGCTTTTCTCGGGCCAAAGATTCTATAAGGAGAACGTGGGGATCTTTGCCAAGCGCATGGTGGAGGACTGGGTGTTGGTTTAAATCTATAATGTAGGTGTGTGTGTGTAGGTGTGTGTGTGTCTCCCCCTTTTCTGTTTATACTTTTCTTTGGAATAAAACTTTGGGCGAACACCATCGAGTGTTTCCCCTTCGCTTATGGATTTAAAAAAAACTTTCTTTATTCCATTCACAAGGAAGGATAGATCATGTGGAAGTCTAAGTGTTTGACACACACTATACCAGATCCAGTGTCCATCTGTAGCATTACCACATCTATTGGGCACAGCAACACACCAAAGGATCTCCTTCTGAGGAATCTAATCTTCTGAAAATATTAGCAGGTAGCAGGAAGATCAAGAGTAAATAGAATAATGGAGAAGACTAGCCAACCCTCAGAAGGATAAGTCTACCGCATCGAGAGAGCATCTATTATATACAGTCTTCCAACTGCCTCTCAAGTAGCTATAAGATGGACACCCCAATCCAAGTCCTCACAGGCGTGCCGAAAGGAGTCTAAAGTCAGTAATAGGCGCATGGTGATGATACTGCCTCAATGCAGCTCACTTCAATGTTATATCCATAGAAAATAGACTACAACAAAACTTCTGATAGTAGACCACCAAACCTAAAACATCCCAAACATGTCTCATTCTAGATTTATTCATAAAGAATTCATCATATGCGTAATGCAATAAGGAAAAAATAATGCCAGTTTCTTCCACGCATATGAAACCAATCAGCATACATGTTATGCGCATTCCAATGGCACCAATTACATGAACATCTTCAGCCAAAACAAATATGAGCAAGGCAAAAGGCAACTCTAGGACACATCCTCAAAAGTTTAGATCCATGCCTCTCCGCTCGGTCCTTAACCAGGACTTCATAAGAGACAGTAGTTACACACCAAATTATCCTTTTCACACAGAATCCACAATGCCTAAGTGAGATCCAAGTAAAGGATCGACTTACAGTGCCAAGACATTTGTTGAAATCTAATTTCCACAAATAACCATGACTTAATTATCTTGCCTACATCGTGAATATCTAATGACGGCCACAAAAGCTACACAATATAGAATGGCCTTTTAAAATCATAGAATAAACCAGTGAGATGATCTCCCCAATCACCATGCTTAAACTGATCATCAACACTAAGCCCACGGTGGAGAAATGGAGTCGAATACAGCAAGTAGCTTGTCACCATCAACATTAGTGGAGTCCTTAAGTAGAAGGAACATGAAGAAAAGATTGATCTTATCGAACGCAGAGTTACACCTGATGAAAACTTCATGACCACAGCTACTACCTCACCTCCAATAAAGTCCGTAATTCTCTGTAGAAGACCGGGAATCATCAAAACTAATGCTCGTCTAGAAATAAACGCCCATACATTTAGAACATCATCATATGAACATCAGTTTCTTTACAGCGAAATTGGAAAGATTTTCATAAGACAAGCATGGATTGATGAGAACAAATGCACTATAACCAAAAAAAATGAGGAAGTTGAATAAATGTGGAAAAATAAGTCAAGACAGGCATTCAGTTCTGATCTGAAAGGCATTAGTTTTCAAACTTTTAGTTGGAAGATGAATTACGACACCTACTTCCAGTCTCCGGTGCATCAGTAAATGCATTTTATTTGTGTTTGATGTATAGAAATCTCTACTTGGAACAAGTATGGACAGTTGAGCCAGAACCTTCTGTTTTTACTGTAAAGACAAAAGACGTATTCCATCAACCAGGTCCTATATGAACATTCAAAACTCATTTAAATCCTCGTGTTTAGCATAACCAAATGACGTAACATATGGAAACTTCCCATATAATCTTACCTATAATAGGACATCAACCTAACATATGTAAATGGAACCACCAAAAGTAATAAAAGAGAAAAGACAATGGAGAATTGGGGTTTTCATAGAGTAAGTATACTGAAAGCAACAAAAAACTGACTAATACAACTTTAACATAGATAAAGCATAAGCATTACCACAGAACCAGCTGTGAATAAGAGCTATAGCGAGCATTGGAGAGAGGGAGGATGGTTAACGACGTGGTGGATGGCAACATTCTTACCGGCATGTACTGCGACAATGCTAAAACGAATATGACTAAATCGTTTGCAGGCATTGCTATCTTCGGATTAAACCTATGTCCACTACTACTAACGATTTAGTGAAAAAGATTACATATCGTAAAAAAACACGAATGCATTTCGGCATCTATCTACCGCAATAGTTGCACGGAATGGATGCAGAAAAAACCTTGATAGAAAAAACAAAAACCCTAGAAAATCTCATCGAAGGGAAGGGCGGAAACCCTGGCAAGAGAAGAAGAGAGGGAGAGTGGATGCCTTGGCGGTGAAGGTGATGTTCTCGAGCTGGCAGTTCCAGTTGTCCTCGCACTCGACCATGCTGCCGCGATAGAGCTCTCGGCTCTTGAGCTCCACCGTCACGATGTGCCCCGCAGACTCGTGCAGGAGCTTCACTGGTATCCCCAAGCTCCTGCTCATTTCTCCTGTGGAGGGTGCAAGGCATTGGACCCGGTCGAGGGCGGCGGCGAGCAGCGGCCGAGGTCGAGTTGTAGCGTTGGCTGCGCGGGTGGGAGAAGGGTGCGTGTGGTGTTGGCTGAAGTGGGGAGATGGGGGTGAAGGTGGTGCTGGTGGCGGTGGGGAGAAGGGAGGAGAAGATGTGGGAGGAGGAGGGGATGGAAGGTCGGAAGGGTTTTAGGGTTTGTCACAGGAAGGGGAAAGAGAAACTAGGAGAGAGAGAGAGAAGTGGAATATTGCGGAAAAAATTATTTGTTAACCATGTAGAAATAAGTTTTTTTCCCCAAAATCATGCAGAAAAAAAGTGTATCTATGTGATTTTGATAATTTACATTGTGCTCAGCACTAGGGATGCAAACGGTGGGATACGGATATAGATATTATCGTATCCTTATCTATTTTTTTATACAAATACGGATGCGAACACGGATATTGACGGATATTAAAACTATATTACTATTTCTTAAAAAAACAGATACGGATGTAAAATGGATATTTATCGCACACGAGTAATATTAGAAATACTCTACCGAATCGACTTAATATATAAGAATTGGATGGAAAACACAGGATACTAATTTACTTAATGTGTTTGTATAATAAAAAATATACAAATATGATAAAAAGAAGGTATAGAATTATGTCATATAGGGTTGAAAATAAATATATGACTCTATTTGTAGACGAAAACGGGTATACGGATATGGATATGGATGTTTGTGGATATCAAACGATATCTGTATCCGTATCCCTTTTAAAATGGATACGGATACGGATGTCAAAATCTGTATAAAACGGATTCGGTGACGGATCGGATACGAATATATCCATAACCATTTGCATCCCTACTCACCACCCTTACTTTTGTCATATTTAGAAAAATGGAACAAACTTAGGTCTTTGTGATTTGGGTCCCGAACAACGGTTAGCCTTGGTTTTATTACATGATAGATTGACTATGATCATGCCTTATTTTATTGTTGGTCTAGACACTTTACTTGTCTTGTTTATGGACTTTGAAGGTTAACATTGTCTGTTATTGGAGTTTTCAATGTCCAAAATTAGTGGATTTGGAACAAAACAATCTGTAATTTGTTCAAAATGGTTGTTTATATAATTATTAAGTATAATTTGTAGGTAAAAATGGCATTCTGATCCATCATCTTGTTACAAAAGAAAACCGGTAAAATGATCCATGACAAATCAAAACACTATTGAATATTGTGACAACGGTGAAGAAGCACAATTGAGAACATCATGGACCAACGAAATCCCGATCATAGATTTTATGCTTGTGCACACTTTCACGAAGAGGAGTGTACTGTTTCAAATGAGATGATCCACTGATATATCCAATAGGTAAAGAAATTATCGGAGGATTACTAAAGAGTTTGGATCAGTCGGAGTTTGGTGTCGAAAGTCAAGCGAAAGGAGCTAATAGTGAGAGATATTGGCATGGAGAAATAAATATGCGCATATAAATGAACTATCAATTGGAAATATTATGGTATCTCTTTTTGCTTTGTTTTTTTTTGCTTCGTATGAATGGGAAGGATGTAGCTGCAATATGAATTTTAGGTGAACTTTCTGAAAATTTTAATCTCATTTTGGATGTGTTAAAACTTACATGCCTAGTTTATAATCTAAGTGATGTCCTATGGAGTTTTCATTCACTACGAACGATTTTCTTTGTCTTGAGTTTTTCAAAGCAGATAAGTATCTTGAGTATAGATGATTTTTCAATGATTATAGTTGGAGCATTCAATTGATCGTAGATGATATTTGATATAAAATACTCGTATCTTATGTAGAATATATTTCCTATATAAGTTTGTTGCATTACCGTACATAATAATAGGCAACGATCTTTCCATGTAAACGGAAGCAAAGGAATGGAATGGAATGGAATTATCCTTCTAAACATATGTGTTATTTAGAATATTGAACATCCAACTTTCTTTCAGATGAAATTTCTGAAAACTTTAGACTCGATTTGGATATGTAAAAATATTATACACCTTGTTTATAATCTAAGTTGTGTTGAACAATTTCCTTTGTCTCACATTTTTCAAAGCAAATATGTAACCCGAGTGTAGATAATTTTGCAATGCTTGTAGTTGGCACATTCATTTGGTCGTAGATGAGTTTTTGGTAGAAAATCCTTGGGTCTTTCATAGAATATATTCTAGGACGCAAACGGTTACGGATATATCCGTATCTGACATTTATCCTTGTCCATTTTAAAATGGATACGGATATGAATATCGTTTTGATATCGACAAACATCTGTATCTGTATCCATATATCCATTTTCATATATATATGTATAGCCATAGATTTATTTCTAATCATATAACATAATTCTATACCTTCTTTTATCATATTTGTATACTTTTTATGAAACAAACACATTTAGTACATTTAAAATATGTGTTTTCCATCCGATTTGTATGAATTTTAGTCGGTTCTATATAGTATTTCTAACATTACTCGTATGCGACAATATCCATTTTATATCCTTACCTGTTTTTTAAGGATATGGTAAAGTAGTTTTAATATCCGTCAATACCCGCATCCCCATCCATTTTCGTATTCAAAACGGATAAGGATACGATAATAACGTACATCTGTATCCGTATCTGTCTGTTTGCATCCCTAATATATTCCCTATACAAGTTTGCTGCATTATCGTACATAATAATATGCAAAGAACTTCCTATTTAAACATAAGCAAAGGAGTGGAGTGGAATTATCCTTCTAAAAATTTGTGTTATTTGGAATATCTCATTCTTTGAACATCCAAGTTTCTTTGAATGCGTTTCATCAGATGGATCCTTCTAAATGAAAATTATATAGAACGGAAAGGGGTTGGGCACCGACCAACAAAAGGAATCATGAGAAATTCTACTTATATCCCTTTATGCAACCCTATTGAGTTGCCCATTGGTCTCTTCTTGGATGTTACTAACAATGATGTATTGGAAGTACCCTACATTATATATTCACAAGTAATCACATGTCTATGTAGACAACACATCAATGCTACATTTTATAAATGTCCATCAATGTGTTGAGGAACTCTCAAATTTTAATTCCCTTTTACATTTGATTATCCATATTCAAAGTAAATCTATCTTCATTGTGTGTGTTGATCATTTATGTTCAAGTTCAACTCATTAAATTCACTTCATTGCACAATCTAATAACTATTTATTAAATATGATACCCACATGTATTCCACTCATGTATGTTTTTTTTTCAACCAAGAATATTACACATCACTACAAACAATTGCCAAAAGCAAAGATCATACGCAGACTAATAATATAATGGGTCATATGTGGCTGCCCCACCTTATTTTGGTAATTTTTTTTATTTTTTTTGAAAAATAACACCATGTATATTCATCTCTATATCCCTCCTATATACCATTCGAATATCGTCAGAAACAGAGACTCCTACGGCCTCCATCCAGACAGTCATTTGTAATGGTAACCGAATTTTTTAAATCGACATCATCTCGATGGAGGCCGTAGGAGTCTCTGTTTCTGACGAAATTCGAATGGCATATAGGAGGGATATAGGGGTGAATATACATGGTTTTATTTTTCAAAAAAAAATAACAAAAACACCGAAAAATGGGGCGGGGGCAGCCCCATTTTTTCCTAATATAATGGGTAAAATGGGTCTGCCCCCATGGGGGAGCTAACTTGGCTCCCCCACGTCATTTCACCCACTTTTTTTATTTTTTGTCGAAATTTTTTCTGTGGATTTTCATAAATATATCCATGTATTATGTCATTCAAATTTCGCACGAAATAGAGACTCTTACGACCTCCATCCAGAAGGATCGTTTTTAGCAATTCTGTTACCGTTAAAAAATGACTGTCTGGATGGATGCCGTAGGAGTCTTCATTTCACACGAAATTTTAATGAAATAATACAGGGATATAGTGATGAATATTCACGGAAGAAATTTTCAAAAAAATGAAAAAATCGGTGAAATGGGGCGGGGGAGCCAAAAGGGGGCAGCCCCATTTGACCCCTAATATAATTGCCATCAATGTCCAACAACGGTCATCATTGTCCAAAACAGGAAGAGAGGTGCTTCCGGTGCTCAAGGACGGATTTTTACACATGGTTGTGCCCCCCTCAACCATAGTGTAAATAGTCATAGTAGCCTTCGATTTCGTGGAGAAGCACCTCAGATGTTGGGAAAATTAAATCCGTACCCACGGATGAGAAAATTACAAAGACACCCCTACCACCACACCTTGGCACGGGGTGAGGGGATAACTGACCCGAGTAGCCTTCAATTTTGTGGAGAAGCTCCTAAGATGTTCGGAAAATTGCATTCATACCCTCTGATGGGAGAATTGCATCCGTACCTATGGATGGAAAATTTGCAACATCACCCCTGCCACCGAACGGTGGCTCGAGATGAGAGAAAAGTTGGGAAATTTTTTACATCCGTACCCATGAATGGGAAAATTGTATACGTACCCACGGATGGAAAAATTGCAAAGAAAATCTCAACTATAGAACCTAAGTAAAAAATGTTCACCTTCCGAGTTGAAAGCATCTAGAACAAAATCAATAGTGAATTTTTTAATAGATGCAAGTTTAACATAGATCAACAAAAAGTATTTATTTAAAGAGCATTCTTGCATGTCATTTTTAGTCGCCTTAAGTACAAAAATAATAAACCTTAGTCAATAGCTGCAAAAATGTGAAACTCCACATTGTAGCCGCATTCGAAAATCCAACTTACACATGCCTTTCAAAAAGGAATACTATCAATTTCACGATAATATTGCTCGATTCAGAATTGCAAATCGACATGTATCCTACAATGAAAGTGGAATAAATTATTCAAAACTAATCAATAAAACAAAACAAGGCAAAAATAATAAAAGATTATATATAGTACACGTATCAAAGGCCCATGTTATTGAAAAACACTTAATTGTTTAATACACCTTGCAATATCATTTGTCGTTATTTGCACCTCTTCTTAATGGCGTTTTTTTCTCTTTTACGTAGACCTTCACATGTACTTGTGTTGTGCCAAATGTTTTGTAAATGCTACATTTAAGAGAATGGTAAGCGCTCCTTAACTTATATGGATTTTTCCCTCGTCCGGTGCTTGTCGACATTGTTTTTTGGATCTACCATGCACTTTTATCCTTATTAGAGGCTCTATGGGAGCATAATTCATGATCAGCCATTGGGTGGAATCTGGTATCGGCACTCTAATCAGTTTGTTGATTACATAAAAATAATTTAAATAGTACTTGCTAACATAATCCTCACAAACTTCATTACAATGACACATAACAATGATACAATGTAAATATGAAATATCAGTCAAGTCTCATTTTCATGCACATGCATGAATATGCTGCTAAATCAACCTCATATGCGTCATTCTTGTAATCCACCTCAAAATTCTTCTCGCCAACAAATAGAACATCGTAAAACCTTGCCTCCTGCTTATGATACTCTGCTTATGATACTCTAGTTTGGATTGAAGTACGGAACAAATACTTCCTTGATAAGTTATTAGGAAATCTCTTTGCATAATTTTTATCAAGAACTTTCTAATGAATTCCAACATCGCGACGATTGGTTTATCTCTTGTAGCAAGTATGATTTTATTTCACGATTCACATGGATTGTTTAACAACCTATCACATTTTGAATGTGAATTGAAACTAGATTTACATCATAGTCCTGATTTTGGTTTCACAAACCAATTATAAGCTTTCTCCCCATCTATCACTCCTTTCCTAAGTTGGTCCATAGCATCCTGAAATTGGAATTTCAAGTATTGATATTTGATATTACATCATTCCAAAATAAATTCTTCATTGATAAGCCCTTAAATTTTTTAAGTTCTCAAATAGGTGCCTTGCATAGAAGCATTGTTCAACACCAGCTAGAAAGTCTTGAGAAAATGGCTCCACCAATCCCTACAATATGATTTAATATTAGAACGTCATAATAAATCACATGGCTTCAATGCAACATTAAAAAATAGAAACATACCATTTATATATCTGAAATAAAACTCTATCCCTTTTATTGATTTGGACGGATCGTTCCTAACAAGATTCTAAGGAACTACATCCATGTATCTTATGTTCAACAACTATTGCAAGCTTGAATATCTTATTATTCCCATCTACTCCAGTAGAACCGAGCAATTGACCACCATAAGGCCCTTTTACATGACAAATTGTCCACTCCGATGAACGGTCTATATCCTTTGAAGAATCCTTCAACTACTGAATGCAAGCAAACGAATACTTTACGAAAAATGCACTTAGAAGATGTCGGGGCTCCATCATCATTTAGTTGTATTTTATCTTATGGTATCTTTAGCTTAACAATATTTGCATAGTCATACATCTTAGCATATAGAACAACAAGGTCACCATCAACTTCCATAGCCAAAGTTTTTACCATGTTTGCTTTTGTCTTGGATATAGAGAAAGAATATTTATGGCATATAATGTTTTGTAAAGTACTAATCTTGCAATCTGGATCATCTTTGATGTTGTCAAAAAATTTTTCCAAGAGCCACTTAGAGTGACTAAGCGATTTGTGAATTTCTTGGACAAGTATGCATCCCATGAAAGGTTTTTATCACAAATGTTCTTCAACGTGTAGAGCACAAGGAATACAATATATAAGGATATGTTGTATCTTTCCAAATAACAAGTACCTTTTGCTTGTTGTTTTCACAAATTTGAATTCACGTCCTGAGAGAACAAAGATGGCGATGAAGAGGGAAAGAGTGAAACCTTCTTCGAAAGAAAGAATCCTCTTAATTACAGCTCTGATTTTAATACGAAGCTGACACAAAAACTGAACTTCCCTAAGAGGACATCAAAGAATAGAAAAGAATAAATAAAATGCTCTTAAGAAATTTCAGGATAGTGATCAATATTGCTAAAGGACATGTATGGACACTTGTAATGCTGAGAAGTTTCTTGTAGAGACTACATGTCTCATATGCACCTCCTTGCAATATCTCTCTTTAATCAATGAGATGTGATACTTGAGCCCTTGAAATTATCGGGCTTGCAGTTAAAATAAGGTACAACAAAATCAAAGATAAATGCATCATTCTTACCATTTCAATCATCAAAATGGTTAAGGTATTTATTAACTCATCCTCATTGTTAAGTCTATTTTCATCAAAATTGAGCGATACATGTTAGGATTAGAGTCATATTATGATTGAGATCCTAATGGGATTGGACTCATAATCCTAATACTAGTTGAGTTGTATTCTATTTATAGGCCTATTGGGAATAGGATTATGGGGTTGTATTTGGGCTATATAAAGCTGGGGGTGGAGGCATTGCCTCAACACTACAGCAAGAACAATGTAACCCTTAGAGAGAAAGGGGGAGGGGAAGAGAAGAGAGGAAGGGAACGAGGAACGGAGAGAGTTGTACTCGTTCTTCTTTTAGTGATATTTCCTCTCCGGTGGCCACGAGAGGTGATCGACCACCGTTATGCCTAGTTGTTTTTTTTTTCATGTGCTTCTGTGATGGTTGTCGATTGCGCATCCACATCCGTATCTGTATTCGCTTGCCATATCCAGGGAGGTTCGTATCCCCAGCATATAGTATCTGAGAGGAGACGATACCGGTGGATCGTGTAACTCGTGTTCCTAACAATACATATCTGTGTCATCATGGCTATGTATAATAGAGTCATCGATGCCCTTCTCGAATCTATATATTCCAGAAGCTTGTGTTACTTGATTTCCATGCACTTTCTCGTTACCAAGAACACTGAATTTCTTCATCGTGTTCCACAAAAATTATACTATTGCGACGTTGACTTCCAATCTTACAAGCTCTTTATTCGTCGATTTCGAATCCCTCAGGCACCACAACTTAGTCACATTGTTGTCTATCCCAAAATCTGACAGAATATTTTAAATTCCAATTAAGGACAATGTATCATGTTCAACATTATCCATATAGTTGATTGTACCATTCAAATATCTATTTAGAACCCATTATGTTCTTCCCGAATTGTGTGTCTCCAATGTGTGGAAGTCCTCTGTACATGACAAGTCAAATAACAACTTTATAAAGTGCAGAAGTCAAACACATGGAGAAGTTATCATAATGTGAATATATATCTTTCTGAACAAGAAAGGTGGGCAACATCTCACAATGTTACATCTCACAATGTTATCATGTGTTAATATGGTCAGAATGCTAAATCTCAGAGTTACATCTCATAGTGTTACTATATGTTATTATGCATCAAAGTCAGAGCATTTAATGGGTCTGAAAAGCCATGGAACCACAATGTTATCATTAACAATGTTCTAGACCAAAATCGATACAATTGGAAGTTTGAGTACCATATTGTTAACTGATAGAAAATAGAAGATTTAGGGACCTCCTGGTATACTCTATATATTGAATTAATTCATCTATATATAATCCATTTATGTTTCATTCTCTATTTTCCTTGATTATTTAAAATACAATAAAAGATTATTGTGTAAATATTTGTCTCATATTTTATTTCATCCTCTTTGTGTGTATTTTTAATTAAACAATAAATAAAAAGAATAAAAAATGTGAAAAGGTGATATTTTTATACCATTGTGCATATATCTTCTTTTGTATTGAGGCCTTAATGAATGTTTATTTTGGTCACTTTTTTCTTTGACGTCATTTTATATTTATTTCTCAATTTTCTTTTTGTTTCTTAATGTTGGGTCAAATGTCCTTGGTCAACCGCCTGCGTGGTGCTTTGCTACTGGGCATATTCCATCCACCTTACTCGCATATGTTGACCATCGGTCAACAAACTCTCACAGTCGAACCCCCCTCTCAAGGACCGTCACGTGGAGAGAAAAATTGACCTTGGCTCAACTGCTCCTCCATATGATTCTTCCAACGGCTACCCATTTCTCCCCCTTGTTCTCCCTCACCCTTCAGCGGCCCCATACCTCCGGTAACTGCCCAGATCCTCCCAGTCGATTTCCCCTCCCGCCTTCATCTTCTTCTTTTCTTTCTCTCCCTTCCTTCTTCTTCTTCCTCCTATTCATCCCATCGTGTCCACCTTCTCCATGAAATCCACCACATTGATCACTAATCCGTATATTTATTTGTTTTTTCGAGCAAGTTTTTAGGACCAATTTGATAACGAAATTACCAAACAAGTAGGGAAGATCCCTTGTTGCACCAGGGGATCCTCTCCTCTTTCGAATTGAACCCAACGACATGCTCTGAAGAAAAACAATAGCAGCAATCAGTAACTGTAATGATCAAGTGGTAACTTTTTCTCCATCGGTCCATTGGGAACTCACCGACTCGGGCATCGTTAGTTTTTAGCAAGTAAGCAAGCTGTTCACATAAGTAGCCAGCACACACATACCATTCATTGATCAGCAGTGCGTCGATGACCTGGACGGCTGTGCGGTTTCATCGTTCCGGAACGTCAACAACTTGACACCACCAATCTTCCATCATTCACGTGACTTCATCTGCATCAATCATCGATTCATCGGTATAAATATCTGTTATAGTCTCACATTCTACATGTTACACAAATGTCTTATATCTGAATCCAATTTCGACACTTTACAATATCATCACATATCGTATATAAATCACATAACATTTATGCACCCAGAAAATAACAGTACTAACATTTCTGTATTTTTTTAGAAAATTTACATCTGTATTCAAATATGCTTATTATCAGAAATTCAGAATATATATCAATATTATATATAATATATCTAAGTTTCACTATTATTCGAATATGGATAGATTGTTGTGGGATACCCCATTCGTGTACTTAGAGATTATATAAGTGAATGTGATGAAGGGAAAGAACCAGATCCATGGGTTACAAGTTACAACACAAGAACTAAACTAAATGTATGCATATTAAGTTGACACTTCTGATATGCTGTCTACAATTCTAAATGAATGTATGAAGTAAGATCTAATCATATTGATACTCTTTCACATGCTAAGATACCCCTTATCGATAGACGCAGAATTCAATACTTAGATAAACAACAGTATCCATTGCCCTAAGCCTAATGGCCACAAAATAAGAGAATAACAGGAGGATCCTGCAGGTTAAACCGGCCCATTCAAGCTAGGCAGCTTGTTTTTTAATCTCTTCTTTCATATGTTGCTTGATGAAAACACAAAGCCCAATTGGTTCCCCACAAATGTAGCAAAATAAGATTTGAATCTGAGTAGGTAGTCGAAAAGGAAACGTTATTCGTGTGCTGTATTTTCAAGAAGGATGTCTTCCAGAGGACATTAAGATTCCAGATTAAGAGAGTGAGAGTTTCTTCTGAAAGCAGAAGGAAGCTTAAATATTGTGTGGATCAAGCTGAATATGTCCCGCAACTTGAACACGCGGTTGCCTTTCATTTCCATGTCATCCAGTTTCGAGGCAACAGCCAACTCTGCCTTCAATGTACCATTCTCCATTCTAAGCTGCAACCATGAAGTAGAAGACAAACGTAATGACGCTGAGATTTCATTCCCCGTGGCAGATTAAGGATTTGCAGTATTTTTGGCACTTCCCTACCTCTTCGATTTCGCATATCAGCTCTTTGACGGTCTGCCGCAAAATAAGAATCGTTTTTCTGACGGTGTCTTCATAGTGTGATTGTAGCTCCTCGGTAGATTGAGGATCATACAAAAGGCCTTCTAGAGTAAATAATTCTTTTAATGATCTCACATCCTCCATGGAGAGATTTTCTTTTAACTGGACAAGTGGTATGAACGAACATGGAGAAATTCAATGTAAATAAGAGATGGACAAAGCGGTTAAGGCATCTTATATACCTTTTCTAGTATCTTATCACATGATGTATTTCGGGTCGGAGCTTGGATCACCATGCTTTCTTCAGCTGTGTCAGTCTTGGCATCCACTTGTAAAGTCGTCCTTATAAGCTTAGACCTGCAAGACAGATGAGAAATCCAAGATAGATTCAAGTCCACCATGAAAGGGAATACTGTAGGGGGGTATCTAGCTACCTAGTGCCAAAGCGGAGAGTGGAGAGGCTTTCTGATGCATTCAACGGGCTCGGGGAGCAACAACAAAGTAGTGCACATTGGGAATTACCACCCTGAAAGAAAAGTTTTATGCCAAAATTTGGTGGGCGCGGTTATTCAGGAAGGATTCTAAGAAATGTTCAAACCAGTGAATCCTGCAGAATACGCGTAAGTTTTGAATCCCGATATGGTATGTGGTTCGCTTTTCCTGTAAATATTTGCCATTGGTAGTGCACATAAACTGGGGTTTTTGTACATGCAAGCATCTGCTCACATGCATCTGCACACATATGTACACAATCCTACTCACTTACAATGTCTGCAATCTATGATACATTACCTGTAGTCAAACCATTGATAACATTCCCAAGGGCAGATAGGGACTTATTTATGGTCTTTGCTTCCTCAAGAACTTTCCCTTCAGCTCCAGTTTTCTCAACTTTCTCGGAACCAGTCAAGTCCACAAGAAGAAGTTTTCCTATTCTCATCCTGTCATGTAAATTATATCGATTACTTTACGATGATGATGATAAAGTAGAATTTTCTCGAATTGCATAGCCACGTAGAACCGAAAATGAGAGAAGCAAAGGTGTGTGAAACTAGAGTTTAGGTTGGATTGACTGAAATGCAACATATGATCAGTATCCTGCTACCCACAAATCCAGATTTGTTAATGCACCATTCACTGTACTTTGCAGTTACAAATTTTCAAAGTAGAATTTCCAGACATAGAAGCACTTCAATAATGTTATGAGGTGCGCAGTGCATTCACAACTGAATGCATGTAACCCATCAATAGCTTCATATGGTGATTGCAGGTTACTCAAAAGGCATATCTCAAAGAAGAGAAAAATTCCTAAGAGACGTTTAGAAAACAATATTCTCCCACTAAGCCCCAAATTTTTTTTCTTTGAATAGTGTACGCATATCGCAGTTATTATATGCGCTATAGTACAACGCATGTATTCTATACGCTTTAGCTTAGCGTAGACTTTCTATGCGCTTTTTACCTATAGCGCAGGGAAAAGCTGCGATATGGTCTGCTACTCGGCAACAAAAATAAACAGAAGCAAAAGCTGGGACAAAACAAAACCAAAGGTTGGAATACAACATTGAGAATTGAATTCACTAAACTTCTTCATGCATAAGATATGTACAAAATTCGAAGATTGTTTGAATAGATGTTCATGTCCACAGGTAGTCTTCATTGCATCCGAAATGAGTACATGAGGGGTACAATACAAATAAGTAAGACTACATTGTTAAATTTTGTTTACATTACATATTTATCTCTTCCTCCTCCTTTGATATGATGTCCTTCCAAATCTAAGATCAATCCCTTGAAACTGAGAACTTCCAATGCCTTCTTCCTCGTCGAAGGTGGGCGCAGGTGGCGGGGTCAATGCAGCATACGCATGTTGAGCTTCTTCACCTCTTATGTTCCTTGCAGGAGCTTGTGGAGTTGACATCTCGCCGGTTTGAGGTTCAACAGTCGGTGTGACAAACTGTGTCTCTAAAACAAAGTCAGAAACCTCATCCATATCCAGGTGTCCCTCCTCCAAGTTGACGCCATGTGCAAAATCTTGTTGCCCTCGTCTACGACCTCGTCCATGACCATGTTGTTGTTGTGCCCTAGCCCGACCTCTTCCTCTGCCACGTCATATTCCTCTATCTTGGATATCCTCCTGTTGCGTGTACTCCTCGTTCAAGATCATAGCATCTACAAATTGAGTTACTAATGAACGCTCCATTTCGGACTTGGTCTCTTGTGCTATGTCTCTATACTGGTAGTGGCCAGGATCTCTTCCTCCTAATTCCATAACAAGATCCCATCTTTGCATCTGAAAATTTGAAATAAATGTGAAATTAGATAATTACAAGTTAGTGAAATATATTTGAATTATGTATACTTACATTTTAGGTGAGGATTGCACCTAATCTCCCCACGTATCTTCTGGTGATCCGGAGATACCAATCCATGTAATCCGGAGTTGTGGTAACCCCAATGGATTAGTCTATGTGGAGAACTCTATCGTGTCGAGACATCCAAGCATTGATGTGGTCAACATGCTTTTCTCTCCAATCTACATCCACCTTACCCTGCAGATCGATCGCATGTAACACCTCATCAGTGTCGTAGGGAGATGGAATACTCTGGCATCCACCAAATTGGCGTACAACACGGTCAGGAAAGTAGTACTCGAGCATGTGGAAGTAAATAAGAGGTACACGTGACGTCCAAACATGCTGACCATCGAGGCCATACTGTGGAAGACCTTCCAAGATGTCGCTCCCATACGGCATCCACAAAACCTGCATATAACAAAATTCAATTACTCCATGGATAATTGAAAACAATAAATTTTCCAAAAATGTATACGTGCTCTGGCGATTGCATATCAAATGCATCATGATATGGCCGAACAACGTGTGTTAGTTGCCGTCTATTCTCACAGTCCGCCCTCCACCGAACACCTAATAGTCGCCCATGCCATTGGGGCCTCAATCTAATAACAGGGGCTATATGGGGAAAGTGCTTCCACGCCCAAAGCTGTAAAAGGATAACAAAACCCCCTATCTCCTCAGTTCCTATGTCTGCAGCGTAACAAAAATGCATGTACAAGTAAGCCAACGTGGCAGATCCCCAACTGAAAGTACCAGTAACATCAAGATCGGATAAAAACAGTAAAGTTATAATAGATATCAACGATCCGCTCTTGTCTGTGAATAAGACACCACCAAGGAGCTGCAGGATGTACGCCCTCGCATGACGTATCAATGTGTCCTCATCTGCATGGGCAGGCACATGTGCAAATGACTGATACAACCAACTCGCTAGCACCCTCGAGCCTTGGATCTCGTTCTCCAATGGGCGAACCCCAAGTAATTATTCGCAAACATCAGCCCATTTCCCTACAGTCGATGTGGCACCGGTCACTGCCACGCCATCTACTCGTAATCCCATCAACACAACCACATCCTCAAGAGTAATCGTCATCTCCCCGTTGGTCATATGAAATGTATGTGTTTCCAGCCTCCATCGCTCCACCAAGGCAGTTATAAGATGTCAGTCTAGGGCTATGAACTCCAACTCAGTAACTCCTCCAAAACCTGCCCTGGAATGGAAGCTTTCAAAGCATGTAAAAGATATGTCATTTCCGAATAGGATTTCTTCCATTCACCATAAATGATTGCAATCACCTTCTGTCTCGCATCCCAAACCCTTTTCTTTGTAACCAAGTACTTGTACACCTTGTTGATATGTGTCCTCAGAGTTGAAACCGAAACAATTGGGTTGTCCTTCACAAAGTCGAGAACTTCTCGTGCCATGAAATTGCAACCAAGTTGGGGATGATCTTGACCGATAGACGGATTGATACATGAATGTGGATCGCCAAGCTTGGATATTATCCGCATCCCATCGAATCTACGGTAATGACCACGTAAAAACCACTTGCATCCATTGGAATCCATCATGCACGAGATGAACCAAACCAATGTGGTGGATTCCTTAACAATGAAGTTGTAATGGGAGAAAATGTGGTACCTTTTCACACAAAAAATAAGGTCATCTTTCGTTTTGAAAGTGTGACCCTTTCGTAGTTCATCACCTAATGCTGTCAATGACACTTTCCTTTCGAAAATTATATTCGAAATTTGCGAGGCCGTCACCGCCTAAAACATTGTAGAAGGGTATTGAAGAGACAATTTGAGAACCATTTGTTACATCATGCCCAACATCTTCAACTTCCTCAGTTTCATTCTCTATCTCATCATCAATTACCTCTGGAGGACAGTCATTCAGAACACGATCCACTTCCCTCATCAAAGCCTCGCTAATATATGTACTCTCATCATTGTGTGCCAGAATAGGTGCCTTGTCGTTAGATAGATCTGCAATTGTGGGTGCACTGTGATGTTCAAAAGCGCGTTGTTCGGTTCCAAATTCAATCAAAGATGCATCTACTACCATCTCCACAGGAGACGCCTTTGCATATGTCTGAGCGTAAAGGAAAACATTGTTTACATCATCATCATCTGTAATGGACGTCATCACTGAACCAGTTCCAATGCGCCGCGATATCTTGACGTTGTAAGTGCTCCTATCGAACGAAAATTTCTTACAAACCAAATCCAACAACTCTTCATAAGACATGGATTTTCTCAGTCCCAGACCTCGCTTGACAATACTAGTAGAGTCTTCATTATGACTCTTCAACTCAAATATGCAAAATATGGAATCCATTGACCTCCTAGAAATTACATTCATATGATCTTAAGTCATACAAATGCACAATGTCCAACTAGAAAATGATGGAGCATAAAAGATAAAGAAGCCAAATTACATAATGTCAAAAAAATTACTCTTGTAAGGCAGTGGCGGCAGCGGCGGAGAGGAAGAGCTTCGGCAACGGTGCCGGAGAGGAGGCTGGGCGAAGGTAGCGGGGAGGCAACGGCAGCAGCAACGGAGAGGAGACTTGGCAGCGGTGCGGAGACGCCTCTGGCAGCCACGGTGGCGGCGACGAGGCTTGGCGAAGGCGGGCGGCGGAGGAGACTCGCGTGGCGTTTACTGCAGAGAGCGAACGAAGAGTTCTGTTTGCGCAAGTGTCCCTTCGTTCGCTCTCTGCCTTTTATTTTTCGTACAGGCCATATCGCAGAGATTCTCTGCGCTAAATGCTAAAAGCGCAAGCATTTTATACGATATAGGACAACACATACAATAGCTGCGCTATTCTATAGCGCATAGATTCTATGCGATATATCCACGCTAAACACAGAAAAAAATGGTGGCTCCAACGTTACTAAGGAATTTGCCTCTCTCAAAGAAATATGCATATTCTGGGGATAAAAATTTTCTTTACTTTGAAAGGCATAACAGATAAAATGATTTATGTAGAGAAATGCATAGAAAATAACCCAGAAATTTGTTAAAAACCTGCGAATTTGCAAGATTATATATGCTAAGGTTTCCTCTACTTTGTTCCATTTTTTAATTCTGAAGCATACTACTTCCTACCATTAACTTGGTTCCTCTATTGCCACTTCTCCATAAACTTCTAGAAATCCTTAGTGCTATATGGAAGAAGGCAACTAGGTGGAATATTAATGACTTGCAAGCCAGTAAGGAATCGTGCAAATGAAGACTTTGATGCTACTTTGTACTCTTCATTCTTTTTGGTATTCATCATTGCAAACTGTTTACTATGAACAATGGAACTATATGGAGTTTTAACTATTTCCCTAACTTTCCTCGTAGTTTCTTGTGAAGTAAATCACCTCCCCTCCCATTTCTACAGTCAAGAGAACAACCTAAAAATGCAGCTGTAATTTCATGTGTCCTTGTCTAAGAGAATTTCCTTGCTGTTAGAGTAGTCCAATCTTGTATTAAGTCTTTGATAGAGTACGTGTGCTGCATTAAATGGACATATGCTGATGTTGGTGGGCAGGTACAACTGTTCTTCATATGAAACCAATAGACCTTTCTAGAAATGCAGTTTGATTGTAGAATATGTCCTTCACCATGCTAGAACTGTTCTCGAGTCCTAACTTGTTCTTTTCTTAATAAACATGGGGGCGGCAACCATAGTGCATTTCCCCTTTTTTTATTAGAAATGCAGTTTGATACCAAGACATGATACTTTTCAGGCATTTATTTTCTCCTACTTTAAGCTTCCCTTTTTTTCTCATTTATGTTAAATGCTGGTCATGCAAATACAATCTCTGAGTCCCAAAGTTAAAAACAATCTTGCCTTGGTCTCCTCAACAAGCCAAACCAATCAATTTATTTTATGGGAAATGCAACTCAGAAACAAACTTTGTTATTTTGTATATTGTAATACAGTCTTGCACATGTAAATGCTGGCGCTTAGTGGTTTCAATAACCACAACAACGTTTCCTTAATTAGGGGGATTTAAACACATAATTGGAATTGAAATCCACCTGGGGGAACATTGTCAGTCATGAATCTCTTCTTTTCTCGTGTTCTCAATGAAAGGAGTCCTGCTACTATAATGGTTTTATTGTCAAACCCTATGTCGGTGGAAGTCCATTGGTTACATAACCATCTCTCCATTTACCTGGATATGCGGATATGCACCTATTGGAGTAAAACCATTTTACAGACAAAATGTAACGTATTCTCTGTTTCCTGTTCTACCACACCAGATTCTTTTAATGGCATTCCCTCGTTTATTAAATAATCTAGAAATACAGATGGCATGTGAATGTATTTAGGTCAATGAATTTAATTTCAGAGTGATTTCTTATCAAGCTACTTGAAATTAGAAGTCTAAAACTTCACGAGTTGCCTTCACATCCATTGTCTTACAGTTTCAGATACATGTTGCATATGAAAAGTGGCAAAGTAAATATGACGACATCAGCATCTAAAAGCGTGTACTGTTTTTCCCGCAAGGACCATTATACCATAATTTAAAGTTTCCATAGACAATTTATAAATGAGGTTACTAAATTACATAATAGAACAAAACAGAGAAGAGAAGAAAATCATTCACCTGCCACTCTTAGGAGACAACCTTCGAACTGAAAACAAGTATATACAGTGGCTTCTGCTGCTTGACACGTTCATCTCTGAATGAGTACTGAAGTCAAGAGATACATGCAGTCAAGTGCTGTGACAACAAAATAATTGGAAGACATAACAGGATACGCGTCTCGCCAACTGCTCTGTTAGCAATCCCATTCTGCATATCACAGCAGACATAGTTCAAGAATGTTCAGATCAGTTAAAAGAAAGCAGACAGTATTTGAGAAATTCATCCTACGGCCAAGCAATCCAAAGCCTCTTCAGGCTTGAGGATAGGGATCTGAAATGAGAACAAAATCATCAGATGTATTTTTCACTACATAGGTTTTTTTTTGTGAAAAATAACCTAGAAATTGGTGTAGAATTTCTTGATAATAAATAAAATAATATTGATGATACCTCTGTTGCTCCTGCAAGGTATAATCCTTGTACAGCTTCTTTAATTTGTAGGTTATCCTTCGATAAATCAAATAGATCTCTAGCCATGTATGCCGATGATTAGCATTTGTTAAAAAAACACTTTTTTCATGCGTGAGTAACTCCAGTTTTTTCTTTTTGGAGGTATTTTCTCTCTGAATCATGTCATTCTCAAATATCGCATTACTGACATATAAGAGAGAAAACATGTGCATGCAATACACACCTTACCCTCTCCATGTATATCTCCACCTGAGATGAGAGGGCACAAGGTTATAGAAACACTTGATGAATCCAAGCATATGACACACTAAATTACACAATGAATTACCATTGACAATTTTATCATGTATGAATGCAGCTCACTTTCTGGCTTTATAGATTCAAAAAGCCCATAAACTACTCTTGGAAGTATTCCTCTTTCCAGCTCATCACAATCTTGAACATTTGGTCCCTGGAACAACCTTATCCATCAAAACAGTATGTATCATTCAGAGTGAGTATACAAACAGTTCCATTTCATCACCTCCATCGTGTATGTCTTCCCTGCTCCAGTCTGTTTCAAGTACATAAAGAAATCTCCATCAATGAACATGGCAGTAAAGGTCAATTTTATTAGCTACTAAGTTTAAATAATCTCTGTGAACAAACTTCCGCCAAGTAAAATACATATCAGGATTAATCAAACAGATCACCACAGCCACGTGAAAAAAAATCTTCCAAAGCTTTAAGCTGCGTTTCTGAGGAAACTTCACCTGTCCATATGTAATAACTGTCCCATTGATTGCATTAACAGCACCTGAGGTACAATACAGAAGCACAAATCACATGAAAATCGAAATCTAACTTTCGCACATCATAAGCTACCGATCCACACCTTGAACAATAGGCTTGACGAGGAAATAATACACACCCTCCTGCTCTGAATCCTTGTAGAACACCTTATCGAAACAAAACACCATCTCCTCTTCCTTATCCTGATCAAATACTCTAATCGATCTAAGCATATCCGAATCATATATAAAATAAGGAAAACACATAAAACGGAGAAGGAATGGACCTTCAAGACGAATGTCTCTGAATCAATCGCGTGCACACAGACTTTTCCCTCGCTGAGCCTCTCCTCCCTTGAGCTCAGAGGTCTGAAACGGACGCACACCGTCACGTTAGACATCGAATTCCTGCATATGCAACCCTAATTTTTCTGAGATCGACGGAATTCTCCGGGAACAGGAGAATCGAGTGATGTTGTGGATCGCAGAGGGAGCATTTCGAAGGGGAACACGCAATCTGAGATCGGGAGAGTGGAACTGAAGGAGACTAACGAGCAGAGATCGACGGAATCGCGTCGGTGGACGGCCGACGGGTTTGGGAGGAGTTGCAGGAGTGAGCTCCGATCGCTTAGTCGCCGATTTGAATTGATCGTTGGTAAGATGGGGGGATATATAGGGCGGAGAGCGGGAGAAGGCACTGAGCTTGCGAGCTGTTTGTTTGGACGATATTGCCCACGGGGGAAATGTATTATTTAGCACGGTTTAAAAAACTGGATAGGACCGGCCGGTTGGACCGGGAACCGGCTCCGACCCGATCGGTTCGGCCGGCTTTGTGTAGTTAATTTCAAAAAAAATAAAAAAATAAAAAATCGGGTCGAACCGATGGTCGACCCGGATGGTTTGACCGGGTTGACTCGGATTGACCCAATTTTGATGGTTAGATAAAATTTCAAAAAAAAAGTTAAATAATGAAATAATGGGATTTTTATCACATTGCCCTTCTTAACTTCTATGATATAAGTTATGTCCCTCTCTTTTTTGAAATATACATTCTGACTATACTTTTTTAGAGTAATTTTCTAGAAGCAACTATAAATAAATGATTACAATATTATATTCATATATAATTCTAGAAAATGTGACTAACTTTTGTAGAGTTTGCTCGAAATAAACGATCATGTTATTCTATTGAAAGATTGGACATTTTAAACGATTATTTCATTGATATATAAATACATACTTATATATATATGTATCCGGTTTTATCGGTTCAGAAAACCGTTTGGATCGGTCTAACCATTAAATTAAGCTCAGTCCGGTTTTTTTCGAGTTAATAGGAATGAAGACGTCATGCTGACATCATCATCGGTTCGACTGGTTGGTCCGATCCAATTGGATCAAACCGAAGACAAACCGGTTCAATGTCCGATCCGGTTTTTAAAACCTTGTTATTTAGAGTCAATGCTTTTGAAATCGATTGGGCAAGTGAACGGGGAACGTTACTAAAAAAGTCAGATTGGTTTGATATAAAATCAAACCATTTCAATCGGATGATGGCGAGATCATTCTTAAAATTGGTTAAATTTAGTCGATCGAGAAAAATTGGTTGAACTGTTTAATCAAATCAGAATAAATCAAAACATATGTAAAATACAAACTTTAATATAATTGAAATAGATATAAAATACACAACTTACACATATATCTTATACTATATACAAAACATATATTTAATATGCAACATCAAATGTTATACATACATACATATATAGGAGTGATCCTGTGAGAGCAAAAAACAGTGAGAGCATGAGAGCAGTGATTTTAGACCATTAGATTCAACCAGGAGAGAGAAGACATGATTTAGTGGTCCAGAACAACTGTTCTCATGCTTTCACAATTTTTAGCTCTCACAAGATCACATGTACGCACACACATGGGTTTAATGGGTTGCCCCCGTCCCTTTTCAGTATTTTTTTTATTTTTTTGAAAAATAACACCATGTATATTCATCTATATATCCTCCTACATATCATTCGAATTTTGTTAGAAACAGAGACTCCTATGCCCTTCATCTAGGGCATAAGAGTCTCTATTTTTGATGAAATTCGAAAGATGTATTGGAGGGATATATAGATGAATATACATGGTTCTATTTTGCAAAAATAAAAAATAAAAAATACAGAAAAATGGGGTGGGGTGGGGGGCCAACATGGCTGCCCCAAGGGGCCAACCCTATTTTCCCTATATATATGGTTTAATGGGGCTTCCCCTGCCTCATTTTCCACGTATTTTTTATTGTTTTTGAAAATATAACCACATATATTCATCTATATATCCCTCCTATATGTCATTTGAATTTCATCAGAAATAGGGACTCCTATGCCCTCCATCTAGAATACGTCAATTACAATAATCTTTAGACCGTTAAAATTATTTGTTCTAGATGGAGGGCATACGAGTTTCTGTTCTGACGAAATTAGAATAGTATATAGGAGAATATATAGATGAATATACATTGTGATAATTTTCAAAAAAAATAAAAAAATTATCGAAAAATGGGGGCAACAACCCATTTTTTCCACATATATATATGCAATATTTAAACAAAATACTCTGTCAAATAACAATAGTTTAATCATTTTTTTAATTTTATTTAATACAAGAAATTGTGATGGAGTAGTTGTTTAGAAGTTTTAGGTATATTACCAAAGTCCATCGATTTAACTCCCAGTTATGTCATTTTTACCCCACGAACTCTATAATCTTTGTAAATTACCTTCTCAACCTTGAAAACATCTTTATTGTTCTCTCTACCCCATAAAATTACTCCGTCTTACCCCATGAACCTTCCGTATGTGCGCCATGTTCTTCTTTACCTAACCAGAGTCATGTGTCGCATCCTAGTATGATCGTATCACCAGAAGTGTGCCATGTGTCATGGCGGTAGATTTAGGCGGGAATGCACTGATATAGAGACATCTGATGCTAATCCTTTGACCTCTCCCCTTCCTCTTCGAAGCCATCGACCTCTCCCCTTCCTCTTCGAAGCCATCACCCTCTTCATCTCTGCTCCAACATTCTTTCCTGCAATAACCATCCTTCGAAGCCATCACATTCCTTTTCCACTCCATTGTGCTCGTCGACCCTGCTCTATGAAACTCTTCTACCTTGGCTGAATCAGGGTCAGATGGGTTTAGGGAACATGGGTGAAATGAGTTAAGATTTCCAACACATGGGTTGTTTGTTCTTGGTTTCTAACATGCATGTGCTGACGATGGGTTGGTACGGTTGCCATGAAGGGATCTCGACCATGTTTGTCAAGCATGGAGGTGACTTCAAATGAACACATGATTAATAGCAATTCATCCACATTTATTCTTTCATTTTATTTCAAAATCTCCATCAAAACATATGTAAATATCAACAACTCATATAAATTAGCATTCATTATTCATCTATAATTACTTTGTAATTATTGTACAAATACATGTATCTATATCCAAAATAAAAGACTAAATAAAAATAAAAATAAATGAAGTATCAAAGAGACTGAATGATCCTAAATCCCGAGATTGAGTTGATATCGACTTAGTTGTTCGGGAATAAAGTAGGTAGAGATAAAGGTCAGATATAGTACCTAAAACCCTACTTCTATACACTGCACATACCCATTTTTACTATATTTTATTCTTTACACACTCCAAATAATAAAATATTCAACATGAAACTTTTGCAAAAAAATATATAAATATTTATAAAATAATTATTAAAAAATAATTCACAATGCAATAAAGGCATACAGATAGAAAAGCTACAAATCGAACTTCACAAATCAATATATTCTCCATAAAAAGCTCATAATTCACCAAACTCACCTCCATTATATTTAAAATTAAATTATCTATCTAATAAAGGTTATTTCATTAAATATGGAGTCAAAATACAAAAGCCAGCTTTATGGGGTCCGTTGTACTATATATATGTATATTTTATTCATATATTTTATTCTTTACCGTTTTACTCTTCTTATATTTTAAATTATTTTAAATATTATATAAAATATATTAAAATAAAAACTTAAAATAAAAATTATTAAAATACATTAAAATAACTAATACCCTAAATATACATGTATACTAGACCTATAATGTACATGCATACAATTATTTATGTATGTAAATAAAATAAAAATATATATAAATATGTATTAAATTACATTGAAAAATATAAAATATATACATTTGATGATAAAAAATAAAAATCCAAAATAAAATAAAATACATAAACTATAGGCAAATATACATATGAATACATGTGTAAATATTACATCCTACAAATAAGGTTGTAAAAATAAATAAAAATACCTATAAAATAGTTAAAAAAAGAAATATTTTTCATACTTCGAGTATTATTTGATAAAAGCATTTACTAATTTTTATTCAATTAATGCAAAACTTCATTCAATTTTTATTATGACTTGGTTCACATGGGCTAATCAGGACTGAAGGAAGTTGACCCCTCGGACAACTGTCCTTGCCTCTACTCTGACTGTGTCAAGCCACGTAGACCACCTTCTTCCTCTATTTTCTACGCCATCTCCATGCCTCTTCAGCTCTCGAGCCCTTCACCATTTATCTTCCCCATGCATCCCTCCATCCCGCCATGTTGTAGAATCCACCAACTCCCTCTCCTTCACACGCAATCTCCCTCACATGTGACCAGTGACGGAGAGGAGGGGGGAGGGGAGGGGGCTTGGCCCCCTTAGCTCTCGATCAAAATCTGTATATATGTTTAATAAATAGTATTATATATAATCTAAATACATTATATAATAACTAAATTTTACATGTTATGTATAATAGCCCCAACATATCTCAACAAGAAAATCAATGTATAGGGAATAAAGGGGCTGTCCCCACCCCATTTTTCCGTAGTTTTTTTTATTTTTTTTAAAAATATTACCATGTATATTCATCTATATATCCCTCTACTTGTCATTCAAATTTCGTCAGAAATAGAGACTCCTTTGCCATCCATCAAGAACATGTAATTTTAACGGTCTAAACATTATTGTAATCGACCTGTTCTAGATGGATGGCATAAGAGTCTCTGTTTCTAATGAAATTCGAATGACATATTAGATGGATATATAGATTAATATACATGGTGATATTTTTCAAAAAAATAAAAAAACTCACAAAATGAGACAGGACAATCCCACTGGACCCATATATAAAACAAATTATAACTATTAACAATACATGATGTGCATAATCATATATTGATACATCTGTATATGTCCATCATCATATACATTTGTAAATCGTCGTGGCTGTATTTTTTATTTTGTGATATATTATATAGATAATGATTTTTCTTTTTATTTTCTTTGCATATATGGATTTTGGTTACCTCTTTCATTTTTTAGGATCGTAAAATAGATATGGTTACATAATTTTCTAGTGTATACATATATGGATATAAATGCCTATTTGTATCCGTATGTTTGCAACCCTATTTGTAACTGCTTCTATTTTCAAATAGATATGCAGATAAACGTACACATATAAAAATATATATAACAAATATGATAAAGGATTGGTACATATATCTATATTTGTTTGCATCCATGTAAGTAAAAAGTATTATATAGTGTTACTTATTTGAAAATATTAGATCTAGTGGTATTTCTTAATATCATATTAAGAAATGTATTTCAGTGATTTGAAGAGTTTTGTAGGGATTTTTTTGTCAATAAGATGTTTATAGAGATTATTTATGTCCGATTATATGTTTATAAGTACTTTTATAAAAATCTATTCCCAATATTAGTTTCGATCAATTATGGAATTATTGAAAACTCACCTTATAGATTGAATTCGTTTCCAAGAATCCAACTTTATAGGTTTAAACTTCCGTTAATGTTCTATACATCCTTCAAATTTCATTCAAATCTGATTTCATTTCTTATTTTATCTTACTGGTTAAAAGTCCAATCATTATTTAAGAAATTTAAGTCTCGTTTAAAAGAGAAATAGATTTTTAACCATTGATATAAAATATCAAATGATCTTGGATTTGAGTGAAATTTGGAGGATATGTATAACATTATTCGAAGATTTTATCTATAACATTGGATTTTAAGAAACAAAATTGAAAAAAATAGTTACAACAACTTCTTGTAACTCACATTACATCAGAGGAACCACTCCCCAAATATTAACAACTAAAATGACAAGATAAATTAGATAAATAATATCTAAATAATCTAGACCCCAAGATAATTTTCTGGCTTCGTCCCTGCATGTGACCCCCTCACTTGTGTGTATAACCACCTCCTCTAGCATTTTTATCATTTAATCGATCTTCATTCACCCGTAACCCCTTTGGACATACCCTGAGCCGCTCCCTTATGATAGGAGGTGAGCCTCGACGATCTGAGGCGAGGAGAAAGGAGGTGGAGGCGATTCAACTCATCGCTGGAGCTCCTCCGTGCGGTTCATGCTCCCAACCATCTACAGTTAGGTGAGCCTCTATCCTTATGTCTTTTCGATTCATTTTCCTTCAGTAGCATAGATTTAATCTTAGTTTCGTTTAGTTTCATTGTAATTATAAAAAAACCCTAAAAAATTTAAGTACACATGAGCACTAGGCTCTGGCCTCTGTCCTATATGATTTGACCCACATTTCGAATCGCAAACAATCCCCTATCAATCCTCTTCACGTTCTCCATCTTCCATACCATTGATCACCCTTGATTCTACAAGAATAAAGGATCATCAGTCCTCCATTTCAGCCATTCGTTGGATGACCCCCATCCACTCAATCATCCACCTAATTTCATTAATAACGAGGCAGGTGGCATCGCCTTCGAGCAATGATGAATTTTATGTAGGTCAGAGTACATGCAGACCCCATTTGAGCTACATTTCTCCATGTCTTCTTCTCCAGGCAGTGCTAGCAAAGACGAGCTCCAGTACTCTCTTTAGTGAAAAGCGAACTCATATAGGGCCCCCAACAGACACACAAGCTTTCAAGGAATCAATTGATCCCTATCTGAGCGATGGAGGCCCATAGTAGGCAGAGAATCAAAGGGATGAAGAAGATCCAAGCGGTCGTTCTTCCCCATTCTTGGAGAAGAGCGGCAACCATTGGATCTTCACGATGCTCCAGGTATAATCGACACCGCCCATCTGAGGAGACCAACAGTTGTTTGATTGTGTCATGGACCTGATCACGACCGCTCATCCTCGAAGCGGTATTAGCTCATCTCGACCGTTGGCGGCTTAAGTTGATTCACATCCACCGTTCATCAACGCAGTACATGAGCAAGAGCACGTAGGTGGGGTAAAATTACATCCTACCCCGACCTATTTTTTATCTTTTTATTTGGTGCTATAAATATAAAATTAAGTGAAAAAAGGTATTTACATGCAAGACCCCATACTTTCTCGTATTTACTATTTAGTCCTTCCACCTCACGTATAGCGACACATGATGCCATGTAAATTTTGCATATATGCGCATGTAATTTTGAGACTTATTATTAAATGCATTTAAAGTTTATATAAATTACAATCAGATCCTTCTATATGTAGCCTTTATTTTTGTGCATATTTATCATTATAAATATTTTTATTGCTTCAAAAATTGTAGGAAAATTAATGTAGATGCATGTTGTGATGCTTGACCATGCCTAATTTTTATTTGGTATTTTGATTAAATTTTCTTATTTATTAAAAATACAAAACATGCATTTTCTTCCTGTTTAAATATAAAAACCCATAAAAATAAGAAAAATTATGCCAAAATTCCCAAAAAGTTCTATTATCTCTATTTATATATTATCTACTATATCCAAAAATATCTAAAAAATACAAAATATAAACTTAGAAAATAGAAAACCCTAAAAATATTATAAAAATAACAAAAATTTAGGGAAAAAAATTCAAAAACATAACCTTTTATTTTTAAATTTTCTAAATTATATATATTATATATTAGTAATAGTTTAGGATAATTTTTGTATTTATTTATATTTATTAAACCTAAAGCCACCTCATATAATTAATCCCTTCATTATTTTAACATATTTATTACTTTATATACACCTAAAAATTGGTAAAAATTTTATAAAAATTACCAAGAAGTAGAGAAAATAAAAAAATCACAAAACATTTTATTTATTTGTTTTGATTCAATTTTGATATATTTTAAAATATAATACTCTATATATTATATACCTTATATACTACTGATTAATTTTATAATATCTATATTGTATATAAATATGTATATCCCATTTTGAACATTGAAAGAAAGTAAAATTTTATAAAATAAAAAAGAAAACGAAAAAAAATAAAATATAAAAATTTAAAGTATAAAACCATTAAAAATTCCATACGAATTAAATATAATTAACAACCAACAAAAAATCTAAAAAGCCAAAATAAAAAAATAATAAACAAGAAAATAAAATAATTAGAAATAATTAATTTTTAATTTCTCAATCTATATAATTTGCTCATGTATTCAATACTCTCTAATGCTTGTCACTATACACATATTTGGTAGAGTTCAAATATTTTTAATTTTAACTCACATTAACATTTAGTGATTTATTTATCATTTGTGGATTAATTGTTGATTAATTCATATTTTGAGTATGGTCACACATTGACGATTATCTGATCAATCAGATTAGTAGACTGACCAATAGTGGGTTGTCAAATGGCACCGTTGCTGAGGAGCAACGGATTATAGATTGCTTGTTTATCTGCTTAGTTAGATACTTTCGCTCTTATTCGATTGTTATTTCATCTTGTATATATATCTATATAACTATTCTAACCACCCTCTCTTTTGCCTTTTTTGCGAGGGACCACCAGCCGAGGGAGGATACCTTAGGAGGTTCGGATCACCCACATGAAGCGGAGGTCGACTTTTCTCACTAAGCCGACAAGAGAGAGCAGGAAGAAAACCAGAAGAGAGAGAGAGAGAGAGAGAGAGAGAGGAATAGTTAGCTTAGTATAGTTTTTGTTTTATTTGTGAGAGATATTTATCAATAAATTTGTAATAATACATGAGACATCGGACACTTGAACTTTACAGGTCCATTTCATCATGTGATTGTACACGTGGGGGACCTGACCAAATTTCTCATGTTTTATTCATCTTTTATACTTTGTTTTCCCTATTTCCTCTTTATTTTTATTAGTTTTCTACGATTTATGTTTTCTGACTTTTTTTATATTTCACATCTTCACTGATTGAGCCCATAGATCTTAAGGTTGCTTTCTCGGTACTTAGGTCCAAATCCTGATCATATCTCCTGCACCTATAGTTCATTAAACTTAGATCTAGTCAAAGTAAATTGAGCTTCACCATAATATCAATTCCTGCTTAGGGAGATTTCAACACGTGCATTGCATGCAGCTTAGTTTAAATTTATGTACAGATTACTTTGCATATATAGCGTTGTAGCAAGGTACGCATTTCTGACTTTGCATTCGCATTCATGTTTCTCGTGCATTGGCTTTTCTAAATTCACCTCATGTTTTCTTGGACCAAGAATAATTGAGAATTAGAAAATTCATTAGGTGTTTACATGAATTTCACCCAAAATTGTGATATCCAAAAAATTTTTCATCAAAATTAAAATTGATTAATGGACTTAATTGGATTGGGTTCATAAAGCCCACATTGTTTTCAGATACCTTCAGAACAGAGTGAGGCGTGGACCTAGGATTTATAGCCCAAATCCCAGCATGGGCACTGCCTTATTTATTGACTGGATTCATGAAGTATTATCACTTCTATCGGTGAGTGGGAGAGTAGGGATGAGTCTGCTTGCAAGTTTAGTCTGAAGTATTAGGCATGGGGGAGCTCTAATAGCGGATCCCTGTCTTATCGTGCCACGTCCGAGTACCTTGCAAGGGGGAAATATTTGATTCACCTATCAACTTCCTTCATCTACTTCTTTGAGTGAGTAGTGGATCCAAACCCAATAACAAGGACACTTAAAAAAGCACATGCTACATGTTACAAAGGAAGCAGGAAGTACATAGTACATGACACTTGTTTGGTAGTACTCACTCTCTAGGACTAGCCGATAAGAACTTGTTATTAGATTGCCTGAATAACAATAATAAAGACTACCAAGATAGAAGCCGAACTCTGACGGTTCCATGTGTTGTGTTGGTGAACCTACCCTTGTTTTGAGATTTGGTTGATTAGTTTTAACTCGACCAAGATCAATAATATCACACCTTTTCACCTCATCCTTACTTCTTTTCTTTCTTCTTTTCATTTTCTCTCACTTTTGAGACTTTAGTCTTTCTCCTCTATTTCGTTGTAAATCATTGTGTTTCTTATTCCTCATCTCATTCCCTTTTATTTTTTAAGATGTCGCATCCGATATGGTTTAGTCCGAACTCCGCGGACACCTACATCGATTCCTCGATACTGACATCTCCTATAATTCAGGGTAATTTTAGAGGGACAGGTTCAAACTTTATGAAACATTCTCGAGACACCTCACTTCTTCTACTTCAAATATACCGGGATCACTCTTGTCCTGAACTCACACCCTTTTGGATGAAGATCGATCTATTTCCATACAACTCCCTCACTCTCATGAAGTTCATAATTGATCTTAATCTTGAATGATTCTACTCATCTGGTGCCTATTTTCAGTTTGATCAAGGTCTATTTCCTCTTGCAGTTGAAGGACTTGATCTGGAAGTGTTGTCATATCCAAACTCAGAGATGGATCCTCTGAAAGGAAAGGGTCAGTAGACTGATCAAAATGAGGTCATTGCAAAAGTGCTAGCCTCCATTCATGCAATTCAACAACAGCTGGCTGAACAGGCACTCACCAGACCACTTTCCAAGACATGCTTAATGACATGGGAGGTATGGAGATAATCGTGAAGGAGAAAAAGAACAATATGGAGGAGTGATGAATCTCGTATTCATCATGCTAAAATCCACCAATTAAACTCCTGGCCTAATTAATCCAATAAAATTCACTAATAATTCATCCATTTTATCTTGTATTATATTGTACATTCTTAGCCCAATAATTAATTGTATCTAATCATTATTATTTGTCGTGTAATTATTTTTTTTATCAAAAACCCATAAAAATCAAGATGAACAACTGTATATAATTTCCTAACCAGTAAAAGAACTAAAAAATACAAAAACAACTCAAAATCCAAAATCAGTATTTTTAACCCCTTAAAAATACCCTCAAAAGATTTTTTTGTATAAATGATCTCTATTGGCTTTTTGTCCAACATAAAACTTGTAGATCTCATAGAGACGAACAACTTTCATGTTTCCTAATTTTGCCTCTAACTATTTCTTTCGTATTTTTCTTTGTTTTTAACATTTTCAAATTTTCTGGTGCAGCCACGTGGTGCCCTCGTGGTCGCCCATGTGGCTGCTCCTCCTTCCGCCATCCGGCTCCCTCCTGGACCACCGGATCTCCTCCAAATCGCCTCCACCTCCACCGTTAAGCCCTGCTGCACCCCCAGCCGTCAGATGTGATCTCAGATAAGATCTCAACAACCCGTATCTGCCTAAACCACAACCGCTTGATTCACCTATTATCCTACGGCTCTCCGCCCGCCATATCTTCCTGTTATCCTCAGCCCTCAGATATGACTCCAAACCCATCCACGTCGTTCATCACCTCATCTCTCCCTGCTGCTGGATTAGATCTGATGATCAGATCTCAACCCTCTGCCCTCGCCCTCTTCCTGACCGTTGGATCAAGAGATCCAAGGGTCTATGAGTTGTCTTCCTCCTCCGTAACCCCTCCCCAGTCGTTTCACCTCGCGAGTCAGCCACCCCATTCCATTTCTAGCCCTTGCCTCCATTCACATCCCCTCGTCATAATGCCACCTACACGTCCAGTTCCTCCCTTCCTCGCGCCATCTTCACCACCCCCGTCTTCACTCCTTAATCACTCCCCCGACCATTCAAAACACCACTGCCACCTCATAACGCACCACCATCATCCCCTATAAAACCCCCTCATTTTGCTCTGAGCAACTCATCCACCACTCCAAGGGGCTTCGGACTAGCCTTTGGCCCTCCAGTGACAGCAGATGGTCCGATGTCAAGGCGTCGACGACCCAGCCCCACGATGAGATCCATGGCATCTGCCATTTAAGTTCTACCCTCCGACAGATGCACGAGCACCAAGGCACGATCACCCTCATTGTGCGATGACCCCAAAGGTCCGATGACGACCTCAACCCAGATCAATTCCTCCGCCAATCGCCTGGCTTCGGCCGAGTACCTGCTACCTCGTTTCTTTCCCATTTCTCTTAATTTTTTCCAACTTCCTCACATGCAGCCACCGTCATCTGACCACCTTGCAAGCTTCGCTACACCGCCCGCATCTTCGCGCTACCCTCTGCCATTACCATTCCCTTCTCCACAACCTTGACTACCCTTCGCCACCTCCTCCTCTACTCCGCCGGAGGAGAAGTACCTAGGTCCCCCACTCTTACACCCTCGTGGACCTCCATTTCATTCACGTTCACCCCACACACACTACGCCTCGACTATTCTAACCTTACAGGGTCTCATTGGTCGAAACACTGCCGGAGACAAGTTCTGCGGTACCTCCTCCGGTGAGTTTTCATGGTCAGCAACACCGAGCGATCCCCATGTCGTCTCCACCGTCAGAACTTCAACGCCAGGGCTTCCCGGAGCTTCATCGACCATCAGAGGAGCAACTGGAGTGAGGAGGAGCCACATGAGGTCCACTGGAGCGCAGCCCCCTCTAGTGGACCATGGTGGATGATGAAGATACAGATACCGTCCGATCGTGTCGATCGGACGACCATGATGAAGCCATGTGGCGACTCGAACCTCCTGTCGAACCCTTAGGCTCGGGTCCTCCGAACCTCGAGCCGAGCCACCAAGTGCTGCTACACGGATCTGAACCTACAACGAGCCCGAGCCTGGACCCCTCACGTGCAATGCATGTGAGGGCCTGTGCAATTTACACGAAGACCCTAGATACTTTTGGTATTTGCACTTTGGTCCTCAGGCACGTGCCTTACGTACACTTGGGTATTTTTCAAGGATGCTCTCATAACTTTTTAAAATTATAGAAATGCCCCCGCGCATATGGAAAAATTATAATGAGGCCTAGACGATTTTTATTAATTGCAAATAGGTCCCTTTAGGGATCTATTTGTAATATTTATCCTTTTATTTCTTGCAGTTTTATTACATTTATGCCCTTACATTTTTAGCATAACTTGAGCATCGTAGATCCAAGTTGTATGATTTTAGTGTCGTTTTGTTCCTTATTTCATCCTCGATATTATGGCACGTTTAATTTTCTCATCTGACATTATTTTTAATATGATGAATTTTTAATGTTAGATGATGTTTCTTGTCCTAATGTTTTGTCATAAAATAGATGTTTTCTCATGATGCTATGCTCGAAATGACCCTGATTTCAATCCATTTTCTGTTGCTCAATTTAGTGATCCTTTTAGAGCATTTTTTTAATCCTTTATTTTGCAGGCATTTACATTGTATCATTTTCCATGCATCATTCTAAAATCGCATAGAAAGAGCAACTAAAAAAATTTGCATGCAACATATATATGCATTGTTTTGCATTTTATCTTGCATCTGCATGAAGACGTGAAATTGAGAAATAATTCACACATGCTCTTGATTGATCAAATTTCGATAAATAGATAGAGTAGCTCATGTCTCCGTGTTCAACCTTGGTAGACTTGCCAAGTATAAGTACTCCACAACATTCAAAGGTTGTGGTTTTTGATCGATCGATTTTCACCTCCTATACTACAATGATCGATTCTTAAAGAGGCGATTTTCGAGTTCATCAAATGGCACTATTACCGGGGATGCGACTCACCTTTATTTACTTATTTAATTTTGATTTATTTTTGGTGTTGAATATTTTAAAGATTCACAAGTCTTCTTTCATGCATTATTTTTGCATCATTTCTGCTGATTAATTTCCTCTCTATTTTTCTAATTTCTCTTTTGTGGCAGGAATCATGAAGATCGAGGACGCTTGATCTCCATGGAGGCGTGGAGTCGGGAGCTCCCGCTGAAGAGGCTGCAAAAGATTTGGCAGAGAAATTAGGATCTTTTATCAGTCTGTCTGCATTTGCATATTGTAAAAAAAATATTGTGCTGCATGTGCATTATTTTAACAGTCCTCAGTAGAGGGCTTGCACGTTGTGTAAAAAAAGAAAAAAAGAAGAAAAAAGTAGATCACTAGATGATCGATCGCCCCCCACACACATTTGCACATATACACTCACCCCCATCTCCCTTCTCTATGTATATTTCACAATCACTCACTCACTCTCTCTCTCTCTCTCCCCCTATTATCCTCTTCTGTAAAAACATACCCCCCTCTCTGCCCCTGTATCGTAGTATAAATACTCCTCCAAACACAGAACACTCACCAACTCAGTTCCGTTACTTAGGCTATTTGTAGTCTAAGTATAGGGGGGACCTGCCTATTCACCCATCCCTCGCGTTGTTTTCTTATACTTGGGGTCAATTTTTGACCTAAGTATAGGGGGATCCTCCTCCTCAGTTCCGCAGTATCATCCTATATTTGACCGAGCCATGGCCTCATATCACTTGTTCTATGAGGACATGGAAAAAATTAAGTATAGGGGGGTATACCGTACATTACTGTATATTTACTTCAGCCATAGCTCGTATCTTTAAAAACTTTTTGAAAATTCTTTTCGAGCTTGGTTTTAGTATTCCTGTGAACTGAGTTTTGTAAAAACCCTGTAAAAATGTTTTCTTAAAAATTGAGGGATTAATTTATGTAAATAACCCTTTTTCAAAAAAAACTCCATAAAAAATCGAAAAATTAAAAATCTGTCTTTAAATTAGACTTTGACTACTAGGCTTAGTAGATACTTTCAGTGAGGGAACCTCGGTCTCCCTTAGAAGAGTAGGTGGTTTAGAGGACAACGTATATGGCTCCGTCCTTAAGGAATTCGGGTTCGTCTAACGGCCCGTACTTACACCCATACTGGTTGAGAGTTGATACTTTTATTCATATGAGCATGGGCCAGTCATTGTCTCTCCAAAGAATCGGAAAAATGCAAAAGAAAAAAACTGCAAAAATAAAAATCACAAAAATATCCACTAACTAAGAAGTTGGTGAATTCCGGACACATTCACATTCACTCAAGGCTTAAGGATATTGTGGACACTGGATTTCTGTGATCTTGATAGTCTGAGTTAGCATGCCTTAGCCGTTAAGGTTTTTAAACTTAATTATCCACACATACCTAGTTTGAAAGATTTGAGTGCTATATTGCACTCTTCATCTCTACCTTCAAAAGAATATGATCAACACAATCACTTTCACAACTACATGAGTGATGAGATGAGTTGAGATATCACTGGAGGAAGACTAGAGATTTGAGTTTAGACCCGATCGAATGATATTCAAGGATGGGATAAAGTTAATGAAGGCTTCAGAAAACCTGAGTGTCAGCAAAACTCTAGCCAGTATGTGAACAAGTTCATATGCTACCTCTTTGATATTTACCTATGTGCCTGGGTGTGATGAAACTTAATGATAATTATTGATCAGTGTCAAAGAAAAGCTCTGTCATCCAAAGTCAAACTACAAAAAGAGCTTCCACCAATGGCGAGCACTCCCAAACATTTTCAAAGTATCCACTTGGACCAAGCACTAATAAGACCAAGGAGTTGGGCAAACACCAGAAAAGGGCTCTACATCGTAAACGCTACAAGTCTGGGTATCGAAGGTATCTTAGATACTCAAAAGAGACACACCCCGATGTACTCCTAGAAAAATAAGTGCAGATGACTTTAACTCTCTTGACGGACACACTGATCAAAAATCTAAAAATTTACATGTGTTGAGTAAAAATGCACTTGAGAGGCCCCTTGTTCCAATGCGAGGGAGAGAAAAATAGACACAAACACATTCCCTTCATCATCTGGCCGTCCATCTATACTTTCAAGTTTGAAAAACTAATGAGACGGTTGACTGAAGCAATAATAGACTTATTCCTTAGTGTTGATGATTAGGTCTAGAGGAGAGTCTTTGGGACTGGAACTTCGAGTGTTGCCTCGACTCGACTCTCATGAATGCAGTACACTAAATTTTATATCCTTATATTATATGTACAAAAAGAGAGTCTGAAAATTAAAGAAGCTGGATTCTTTCTGACTAAAGCATGGATAAGCCCAGAATTTTAAATTGAGGGTCTTCGAAAGATTGAGCCTTGAAATCTTCACTTGCACTGTCAAGAATTAATCCGACTCCTTCATTCTTTAGATGCTCGAGGATGAGCATGGTTTAAGTATAGGGGTATGATGAATCTCGTATTCATCATGCTAAAATCCACTAATTAAACCCCTAGCTTAATTAATCTAATAAAATTCACTAATAATTCATCCTTTTTATCTTGTATTATATTGTACATTCTTAACCCAATAATTAATTGTATCTAATCACTATTATTTGTCTTGTAATTATTTTATTATCAAAAACACATAAAAATCAAGATGAACATTTGTTTATAATTTCCTAACCTTTAAAAGAACTAAAAAATATAAAAACAACTCAAAACCCCAAAATCAGTGTTTTTAACCCCTTAAAAATACCCTCAAAAATACTTTTTGTGTAAATGACCTCTTTTGGCTTTTTATCCAACATGAAACTTGTAGATCTCATCGAGATGAACAACTTTTATGTTTGAATTTTTCCTAATTTTACCTCTTACTATTTCTTTCATATTTTTCTTTGTTTTAAATATTTTCGAATTATTTGGTGCAGCCACGTGGCGCCCTCTAGGTCACCCACGTGGCTGCTCCTCCTTCCGCCATCCGGCTCCCTCCTGGTCCGTTGGATCTGCCCATTCCCGCCTCCTTCTCAGCCGCTCGGCCTTTGCTTGTCCACAGTCATCTGATCATCACCCAGATTGCATCTTGACAACTCCATCACGCCTCACTACCAGCCGTTCGATTCCCTTCCGATCCTACGGCCACCATCGCCCCACCTCACCCCATTCTTCTCTATCGTTTGATCATTCTCTCCTCCATCTTCACTGTTGATTTCCGCTTCATCCCTCAACCACCCGATCATCCTCTGGATGCGATCACAACCACACCTACGCACCTCATCACTGTCCCCTTCTTCACTCCTCTATCACTCCACCAACCAATCAAATACCCCCACCACCTCATAACATCCGGCCATCCTATTCTATAAAAACCACCACCCGGCCACCATCACCACTCATCCACCACTCCAAGGGGATTCGGCCAAGCCTTTGGCCCTCCGATGACAGCGGAGGGGCCCGATGTCAAGGCGTCGACGACCCAACCCACCGGGGAGATCCATGTCATCCGCCATGTAAGCTCCGCCCTCTGGCGGATGCACGGGCACCGAGGTACGATCGCCCTCATTGTGCGATGACCCCAGAGGTCCGATGAGGACCTCAACCCAGATCAATTCCTCCACCAATCGCCTGGCTCCGGCCAGGTACCTGCTACCTCATTTCTTTCCCATATCTCTTAATTTTTCTTGACTTCCTCACTTGCCGCCACCATCATCTGACCACCTTACAAGCTTCGCTACACCGCCCGCATCTTCACACTACACTCTGCCATCACCATTCCCTTCTCCACAACCTTGAATACCCTTCGCCATCTCCTCCTCTGCTCTGCCGGAGGAGAAGTGCCTAGGTCCCCCGCTCTTACACCCTCATGGACCTCCATTTCATTCATGTTCACCCCCCACACACTACGCCTTGGATATTCTAACCTTACAGGGTCTCATTGGTCAGAATACTGTCGGAGACAAGTTCTGCAGCACCTCCTCCAGCGAGTCTTCATGGTCAGCAACATCGAGCGATCCCCGTGTCGTCTCCACCGTCAGAACTTCAACGCCAAGGCTTCCCGGAGCTTCATCGACCATCAGAGGAACAACTGATGCGAGGAGGAACCACAATAGGTCTGCCGGAGCGCAGACTCCTCCGATGGACCACGGTGGATGATGACGATACAGATACCGTCCGATCGTATTGATCGGACGACCATGATGAAGCCACATGGCGGCCCGATCCTCCTGTTGAACCCCTAAACTCGGGTCCTCCGAACCTCGAGTCGAGCCACCAAGTGCTGCCACGCGGACCCGAACCTACGACGAGCCCGAGCTTGGACCACTCACGTACAACGCACGTGAGGGCCTAGGCAATTTACACGAAGACCCTGGATACTTTTGGTATTTGTGCTTTGGTCCCTAGGTGCATGTCTCATGTGCGCACTTGGGTATTTTTCAAGGATGCCCTCGTAACTTTTGGAAATTGCAGAAATACCCCTGTGCATATGGAAAAATTATAATCAGGCCCATACAGTTTTTGCTAATTGCAAATAGGTCCCTCTAGGGACCTATTTGTAATATTTATCATTTCATTTCTTGTAGTTTTATTACATTTATGCCCCTGTATTTTTTTAGCATAAGTTGAGCATCGTAGATCCAAATTGCATGATTTGTGTCATTTTATTCCTTATTTCATCCTCTATATTATGACATGTTTAATTTTCTCATCTGACATTATTTTTAATATGATGAATTTTTAATGTTAGACGATGTCTCTTGCCCTAATGTTTTGTCATAAAATAGTTGTTTTCTCATGATGCTAAGCTCAAAATGACCCTGATTTCAATCCATTTTCTGTTGCTCAATTTTTGATCCTTTTATGGCATATTTGTAATCCTTTATTTTGCAGACATTTACATTGTATCATCGTCCATGCGTCATTCTAAAATCACATCGAAAAAGCAACTAAAAAAATTTGCATACATCATATATCTGCATTGTTTTGCATTTTACCTTGTACATCTGCATGAAGACCTGAAATTAAGAAATAATTCATACATGCTCTTGATTGATCAAAATTTGATAAATAGATAGAGTAACTCGTGTCCCTGTGTTCGACCTTGGTAGAATTGCCAAGTATAAATACTCCACAATATTCAAAGATTGTGGTTTTGATTGACCGATTTTCACCTCCTATACTACAATTATCGATTCTTAAAGAGGCGATTTTCACGTTCATCATGGAGATGACCATCAAACATGTGAACACCATGAAGGGGATGATGAAGTGAGAAAGCAACCCAAGCCAATGCTCAAAGAAACATACAATCTGGGAGATGGGGATATAAGTGAATGGATCCAAATTCCTCAGATCGATGGTCATTTTCGAGATGAAATCTCAATTGCTCTCACTTCTATCCATTTTCCATGGGAACACTAATGAAGTGACTTGCATTCATCTACAATAATTCAACCGCATTTGTGAGACCATGTTGTTACGACCCTGATTCTAGGTCGTCGGATCCTCCCATATCCAGATTTGGTTACTCAACATAATTTATTCTGTAATCACAACTAACATTTAGAAATAGACTGCAATTAACAATATTAAGAAGGAAGTATTTCAACACCTTTCCATTCACAAAAAAAAACTTTACATGGTACATTGTCCCGCTATAACTATTTACATGTACATCAACTGAAAAGAAAATGTACAAAAATATTACCTGCTACCTTATAGAGTAATACTACTATGGCTGACTCGATGGCTATTGTTGTCAGCTGGCTGGATTATTAAAGTTCTTGCGATGACTCACCAACATCTGTTGGGTTTTCAGAAATCATATGATGAAGATTAACGAGTATTAAGTAACAAAGAAGAGAAAAGTAAACAAGAAGTGCAGTTTAACAAAACTTATTATATCAAAAAGTTTCATTTCTTCTTATTAGTTTAAGTCATATTCCTTCTATTCCATATTAGGGGTTAGTTTAGGGAATGAACCTCACACTAATGAACTCCGAAGCTGTAGACACTTCAGGAGTGGAGGTTTCTTCCATCTATTCAGCTTATGCCACCACATATCGCCTCAACCAACATCTAATACTACACTGACAGTTCCCTTTTCTTTTATTATCCAAGATTTCAATCCCACAGCTTGACAAACAAAGAAAAACACCATCCTCAAAGACTCGATAGCTTAAAACCACATGCTAACCTTTAATCACATATACTAGAGGCTTTAAGTACATGTTATCATGACCCAGTCGCTATCCAACCACTCATGCCTCCACATGGAATGACTACATCTTCAGTCAATCAACCCGCCTAAAGGCAGCCGAGTACCACACATTGCAAATCATTCATTTTGTACGCACCTACCATAACAGTGCAACCGTGTACCACCTACATATGGCCTGCCAATACAGATATTTTATGACAAACCTACAGGTTGCATGCCCGACATATAGTATGTACTCTAAGTCATCTTAACGTTACACATGATTTTTTCAGGATCTTTTTCAATACCCATCAATTCCTATGATGTAATTCCTCCATTAAACCTTCGATTTGCATATTCATCAACATTGCGTATATATATATATATATGAATTCATATGTATACATACTCATATTTATACTAATTTTAACTCCCAAACCTTAACTCTCTAGAACACTACATCAATTCAATGCTTAGCTATTATTTTATTAGGAATCGCAAAGAAACTTTTTATATTTTCTAAAAAAATCAAATTAGGATTCTTCATAGCGAAGAACATAAAATCAGGAATTTCAAAGATCCAATATGTAAACTCAACATCAAAATGTAGGATTTCATTACCTAATTGAGCTCTCTCTCGCGTATGCAACATTTTATCGTGATTCAATTTCAGAAAGGGTGATCTATGGCTCCTGAACAATCAAATTTTACTTTCGTATCAAGAACACGAAGAACATGCCAAGAACACAAAGAATGAACAAAGAATGCAAAGAACAAACGAAGAACCTGGAGAATGGAAGAACATATTTTCTCTCGTAATTCAACAAAACTTCCCCTTATACATGGTGATGTTTCTAGGAAAATTTTGTTAGAGTTTCTCCGTATATTGGAACATATTTATATGAAAATTTCGATAGAATTTCAAATTATATTAGGACATATTTTTATGAAAATTTCGGCAGAGTTTTCCCTTATATTGGGACGTATTTCAAAAGAAAAACGGAAAGAGTTTCCTCTATAAAATCATCGGGAGGAAAACAACAACAAAATTGAAAGAATATAATGAAACTATAAGTGATGGGGAATTTGTAGGCACCAAGCATCTTAGGTGAGTTAATCATGTGACGAGTCAAAAGGTTCACTAACGTGCCTAGCCTCCTACACATATTTCTCCATCAAAACAACTATAAAAGCAAAATCGAAAGAATATAATAGAACTGTAAGCGATGGAGAATCGGTAGACACTATACATCTTAGGTGAGTAAAGTGGGTGACGAATCACATGGTTCACTAGCATGCATAGCCACCCGCACCTAAGTAGGGTGTTACACAGATTTCTCCTCGAACTACAGCACAAAATGAATAGGAAATGAAGATGAATCGAGAACATATCTCAAGTTAGAGATACTTACCTCCTACACTAAGACAACTAGGAGAGGATCGTACCATCCTTATCCTCCTCATCCTCTCGGTACGCTCCTTGCCTCCCTCTCCTCCTTTCGACCTCTCGACCCTAACCCTCAAGGTAGTGGTGGTAGTGGAAATCATAGATAATGAATGGGTGGGGGTGCTATTTATAGGCTTCAGAAAATCGCTAATCATGGTTAGTAAACCATGATTAACCCTTAGCTATGGCTAGAGACCCATGATTTTAGCCCATGATTTTGATCAAAGCTTATTCAAAACTTAAGGCTTAAGTTAGAACTTTCCAGAAGCATCTAGATTCGCTTAATTAGCACTAATCACGATTAGATTTTATTAATCACGATTTAACTTTCTTAATCATGCTTATCTTTTGCTGATCTTTGATTAGTATTTATTAATGGTCATTAGCAATTCTCAATCCATCACTAATTTCTTTAATTACGTTGAATTAGTCTTAGTGATGTCATTAAGGGTTATGACATCTTAAGTTTCCGTATATTTCTTCCGAAAATCATAACAATGTGAAATGAAGTTCGATTCACACAAATGAATTCCATTGGTTTCCTCTTGACGAGACGTATCTTATGATATAGGATCTGAAAATGGTTAAGTTCAAGGCTTTACAATTATAACAACCTTAAAGGAAGTCTCGTCCTCGAGATTTGAAGTGCTGGCATGACAACCTTAAAGAGGATTGAAACCACAACAACTTTAAAGAGAATAAACGACCTCTTATTTAGAATGAAGATACACACAATATATAGTATTATCCTTCAAACAAATAGGAGTATTCTCTCTCGTTTCTACCTCAGATTCCCATGTGGCTTCTTCAAAAGTTTTAATTCCGCCATAGTACTTCAACTAGAGGCCTCTTTATTCATCAACTTCTTGACATCCTGCTTAGTATTTATACATGAATTTTTAGGTATGTCAAGTCTGGTTCAACATGCAGATCATTATTGATTATCTTATTCTCATGATCCTTAATATACTTTCTCAGATTTAATATATAAAAACATCATATATTGCTAAAAGATGTGGAGAACGTGCAAGTCTATATGCAACTTTCCCAATTCACTGAATAATTTCAAAGGGACCCACGAATTTAGTTGTCAACTTACCATGCAAGCCAAACTTCTGAAATCCCTTCATATGCGATATTTTGAGAAATACAAAGCACCTACCTTAAACCCAAGATCTTTTCGCATGCTATCACTATACCTTTTCTGGCGACTCTGAGCAATTATTAGTCATTTTTAGCAAGATCTACAACTTCTCATGTCTCCTGGAGTCTATATGAATAATAAAGATTCTTCATCATAGAGGAGTAGTACACCTACGTTCATACAATGCTACAAACGGTGTCATGTCAATACATGCATGGTAACTATTGTTATAGGTGAACTATGTAAGAGGCAAATGTTTAATCCATGATCTCTTCCATTCTAAGACACATGTTTGTAGCATATCCTCTAGAGTCTAAATAGTTCATTCTAATTGACCATCTGTTTGCGGATGATATGATGTGCTCAAGCATAGCTATGTGCCTAAGGCTTTTATGAAGTTCTTCAGTAGTGTGATGTGAATCGTGAATCTCGATAAGAAACTACCTCCTATGGAATGCTATGGAGATGAATCACATACGTAATATATAACTCAACAAGCTACTATGGAGTGGAAGATTAGCTCATTGGAATAAAGTGTGCTACCTTGGTCAGGCGATCTATTATAACCCATATACTGTTTTTACCACCGGTTGTTTGAGGTAACCTGATAAATAATAAAATAATGCTAAAGCAACAAAACACAAAAATTTAAAAAAAAGTTCATTAAAGAATGCATCTCATGTATATGCACTTCATTCAACATATCATGCATATGTACTAGTGAACAGTCATAGGTTTTTGAATCAAGTTGTGAGCAGAAATCGAGAGTAGACTTGACATGACCTTAATCCACTTAATTTATGAGGAATTTCATCGAGAAGTAGGATTTTATAAGCTTCAGATCCTAGACTTAAATCTCCAAGTTCCACATGATAGTGTTTAGACTTTGACTCTTAATATCTAAACAGATTGTCTCATTCTGAGTACAACTCTTGAATAGAGAATTAATCTGGACTCTAGCACCGTGCACTTATCTCAACTCAAATGGAATGTTGGAAGATAGTGCGACTTCTTATCTATTAGCGTGGATATATAAAGATCAGAGTATGAGTTGAAATAAAGATAAAGATTTGGATGAGGAATAGTATTCTAATATTTAGCCGTTCAGTCAAGGTGGGGGCCAATGCAATCACATCACATGGCTATTCACTCTTGTACCCTCAAAAAAATAAAAAAAATTGTACACTAAATAAATAGGTAAAAATTAAAAAAAGGCTAAAAAAATAAACATAGAGCAAAAAAATATTCAAGCCCAAATTCTTAAACACAATGGTCTATTGTCTGAATAGAGAAGACTTGACTACACTAGCCAGGCTTCAAATAGGAGACTTAGCTACATTGGCTGTGCTCCAATTTCCTCCTTCTTTCTTCTTTTTGATACTAGCACTATTTGAACTTAGAAGGAAATACCTGACTCTCCGAGGATGTGATATTGGAGGAGAGGTTTGTATGGTAGTTCAATATTTCAAATAGGAAGAGCTAACACCCTTCACACACAAGAGACAATTGTTCAATGTTCGTTGAGTGTGCTTTGAGAAGGGGTGGATCTAAGATAACTTCTGAGATGAACCCGTGCAATCAGATGTAGAATTTAGAGACTGTTGATTTTGAAGTCCTAATTCTCACAGGAGTTCCCTCAAACTATTAATCCAAAGGTTGGGTCGCGCTCCATTTTTACCTTTTATTCACGATCTTGGTATAGAACCCAATCTCATTTCATTGCTTCATTCTTTAATTGCTCGGAGATGAGCATGCTTTAAGTATAGGGGACCTAAAAAATAAAAAATACCACTCATCATATTTGCTTCAATTAATTGCATCTTTTATTCAAACATCCATAAAAAATGCAAAAAATCCAATACCCATAAAGCTCATCTTTTGAAAATCTAACCCTGTTGTTTTAAAAATTGGTTATAGACTCTCATATTACCTTCTTGAGTTTGACCTTGTGACTTGCCCACATAAAATAAACAAATCAACCACATTGAAATTGATAAATTATTTTTATGTGGTTTTGATTGACTCTCTCTTTATCATCTACTACAACCGATGCTAATTCCTTCTAATTATGAGTGGTAAAGGGTGTGTCTTTCAAAGATATAAAAGAATAAGAAGAAGAAGAAGAAGATGATGACGATGAATACGAACAACTTGATTTGGATGATGACATTGATGAGGATGAATAACTTGTCTCACTTGCTACTTGTATTGTTTTTGTTTTGACATGTATTCATTTTTTAGAATTATCTCGTGCTATGTAGCAAACATTTTGTTGCTTCTTTTTTTCTTCTTTGCTTCAATTGCTTCTTTTTTAAGCTCTTATAAATATAAAAATCACTAAATCTATGCAGATATATGATTATATATATATTAAAAATAATTTGTATATTTAAAATAATTTAAAAAAAATTCAAAACCGACTATTGCCCAACTAAATTCGATTAGTCTCCCGACTGCAGATTAATTCGTAGTCATTGACCCGACCGACCTAGCATCGTCGACCGACTTCTGCAACCTTGACTGTATACCGACTTTCTGAACATTGACAAGAATGGTTATCACGAAACATTCTACTTAGGCCATTGTTATACTTAGACCATTCATCAAATGATTAGGATTTAGAGATCATAACATACTTTGGATTTACAAACACCAACAGATAATCACGTAACCCATTATTATACTGCTACTTCTAATACATTATAAATTGTTAATTTTATAAATTAATACACACTGACCCCATATAGAATGAACATTGTATGATTCTTTCATATAGTATCAGCTCGTGTACTGGTGTATGGCTGGCTACATATATCGATAAAATATAATGCATAAACAGCCAATCTCAATCTTCAACGAGTATACCAGTAGAATGAGCTTTATACTGGTATGAACAATCAATCCCATCAAGTATTTGATGATGCAACATACTAAGTTACACCACTATAGCTAAAGAGCATGAGGGACGAAGCCAAGATTCTCATTAGGGAGGGCTAGAAAAATACATCATTTTATTAACATAGATACCAAAATCATGTTATGTCTTAAAATGTGAACATAAAATACTTAACAATGAAATTAACTACTACAATCCTATTTGATATACATTGTATTAAAATTCATATATTTCTAAAAATACAAACATAATTACTCGAATAACAAAAGTATCTATTAGATTTTTTTAAATCAATTATGTCATAAATTAACATGATTAGCTAAAATTAGGGAAAATAGCAGCATATAAGTGTTTTCATTTGCACCATTGTAATGATATAGCAAAGAATGTGACATTCAACATTAATTTCAAGTATAAAAAGTAATCTCGCAATGAATAATATTGTCAATATATATTTAACAATGGACGGCATAGTTGATTTTAAAAAACGTCACTATACACCATTTTATTAAAGTATGCATTTTCTTTTGCAAATCGTATGATATCACTACACGATTTGACCTAAAACAACAAATAATTGAATATTTGTCGCCATACCTTCTGATGTTAAAGATATAACCATGAATATTATTCGTTACCAAATCATCATTTATACTTATAATTAGGAATGCATGTCATATTTGTCGCTAAAGGTTCATATAACAATGATTTTTTCGTTGACTTATTCGTCAAATTAGTACTAATCATTACTAAACTAAGCAACGATTAGAGGAAAAAGTAAATGGGTAACCATTGTTATATTATTCATTGTGAGGAATATAGAAACAAATATGACTATTCGTTGTGAATTTATAGAAGTAAGCGGCGAATAATACTCGTTGTTATATATTTAGCTACTGAAGATATGATAACAAATATTAAATTATTCATTTCCTTTGCTCAATTTTCTTGTAGTGTATTTTAGTACCTATATAATTAAATAATTTATATATCACAACAACAAAATATGTTTAGGGTGACACTTTTTTTAAACATTCCTCACTATAATGACGAATCAATGTGTCACGAAATTGTTTTTTATACTTGAAGTTAGTGAGAAATGGCATATCTAATCTTATATCATCAAGAACGATCTATATAGTGATGCTTCTTCATTGCTATTTTTCAAAATTTTAATTAATGAATGCTAAATTTTGAATAAAAAATTTAACAACAAATAATTAAGATTTGGAACAATAGTAATGGATAATCATTGCTATATGAGTGACCGATAATGATATATCAACACATATATAGCACTCACCACTTTTCAAGTATAAAAAATAACTTCATAACGAATAATAACGTCATCACATATTTATCAACTGATGATACGATACTATAAACTCCTTTTGGAGTAATGTACCGGTCCAACTGACAAATTTTCCCAAGTCATCTACGGATTGGATGGTATTAAAATTTCAAGTTACTTAAGAAAACAAATCTCTTTTTTACCTTTGAAAATGTAGCAAAATAAATAGAAATTAAAAAAAAATGTTTTTTGGGAAGAAAATACCATTTAGTTGAATATTGTACCTACAATTGTATATCTAGTACATGTTGAAAAGAGGGTGGGAGAAATGAGAAAGAGAGATCAAGTGTGAGAGAGCGCGAGCAATATTAATTAATAAAAAAGTGTATATTAATAGAGATAATTTAAGGGATTAAGTAAATAGCTTTTTTCTAGTTATTGTAAACAGAAAATTCTCAAATAATCATTGAAATTCTCAAATTATAGAAAACTCTCGAATGTTGGGAGGCCTAGTCCCCTCCCGTCCCCACCTTCCTCCGTCTCCGGGTACTATTTATGTATAAATTTATAAAGATAAACGGAGATTTATTCCATAATACAAAATTCTAATAAAAAGTAAGGGATATCTTAGTGTATGAATAAGACACTCTAAAGATAAGAGAATTGTAGGGGTCATATCAGGATTGTCATCTAAATTCAATATGTATAGATCCAGTTTAGTTCTTATGTAGTAACTCAAGTTATTTGGATCTGGTCCTTTCCCTTCCCACATGCACTTTTATATCATCTGACTGAGTACCCGAATAGTTTAAACTACAGATCGCAAAATAGAATAAAGAGACAACTTAGCAGTTGGTTTAGATCATCACGTAATTAAAAGTTACTAATTACAGCATTCGTTGCAACATTTCACGGTCATCTGACAACATCGAGGAAATGTTCCTTTAAAAAAATTTCAAGGAAGAATTTAAAAAGAGAATGGTCTACCCGTTTGTTATGCTGCAATAGAGGGGGATTGGAATCATCATTCTCGTGTCAATTCTATTTCTGTATTTGTTATATCATATTAGAAAGAAATGATGTTACCCCGTCTCATTTTTCAATTTTTTATTTTTTTAAAATATCATCATGCATATTCATCTCTATATCTCTTCTATATGTCACTCAAATTTCGTCAGAAACAGAGACTCTTACGGCCTCCATCGAGATGGTGTCGATTTAAAAAATCATGTTACCGTTAAAAATGACTGTCTGGATGGAGGTCATATGAGTATCTGTTTCTAACGTAATTCGAATGACATATAGGAGGGATATAGGGATGAATATATACGATGATATTTTTCAAAAAAAATAAAAAAATACGTGTAACACCCTAACCCAAGTATAGTACCACATGGAAAACTCACAAAGTGTGGGTGTGGTTTATAAGTGGTGGGGATTACTACTTGTCCACTTGTGCTTAAGCATTTTGGGTGGTTGTCAACGGGACCATTTGGGCCCAAACCCAACAAGTTGTCAGGGCCAGTTTTCCTCGATAATGGACCAGGGACCTAAGCCTGGGACGTTACAAATGGTATCAGAGCGGGTTCCTTCTGATAGTGGAAAGGGCTACCCGAAGGGAACTAAGCCGGGAGCGTGCAACCGCCATTATCACTGGGAATAAGTGATGGACCATGTCGCAATGAGGACATTGCGAATATAAGTGGGGGAGGTTGTAACACCCTAACCCCAAACATAGTACCACATGGAAAACTCACAAAGTGTGGGTGTGGTTTATAAGTGGCGGGGAAAACTACTTGTCAACTTGGGTTTAAGTATTTTGGGTGGTTGTCAACGAGTCCAGGGCCCAAATCCAACAAGTTGTCAGGGCCAGTTTTCCTCGATAATGGACCGGGGACCTAAGCCCAGGACGTTACAATACGAAAATGAGGAGGGGGTAGTAGGGGCAGCCACATATATCATATTAAGACATGAATAACAATTACAATGGAAATCAGATTCCTTCATACATGAGAATAGCCATTCATAGATACCCCTTATGAATTGTGATTCTAATCCTTGCAAATGCTAATGAATATATTCTTCTTCAATATTTTTAATATATAATTTATATATACATACACACACATATTAGGAGGGAGCTAACTTTCTCCCCGTCCCATTTTGTTTGATTTTTTTATTTTTTTAAAATTGCTTCTGTGGATTTTCGTCAATATATCCCTATATTATATCATTCAAATTTCATGCGAAAGAGAGATTCCTACGGCCTCCATCTAGACAAGGTCGTTTTTAGCAATCCTGTTATCGTTAAAAAATGACTCTCTTGATGGAGATCGTAAAAGTCTCTGTTTCACATGAAATTTGAATGACATAATATAGGGATATAATGATGAAATTCCGCGAAGAAATTTTTTAAAAAAAATAACAAAATTGGACAAAACAAAACGGGGAACCAAGTTAGCTCCTCTTAGGGGCAACCCCATTCCACACACACATGTGGAATAAATTTTCCAAAAAAATAAAAAATCGGACAAAACAAAACGGGGAACCAAGTTAGCTCTCCTTGGGGGCAACCCCATTTCACACACACGCACGCACGCACGCACGCACGCACGCGCGCGCACACACACACACACACACGACTTCTTTCAAATAGGACTTGGTCCTCCCTGAGTTCAGGAAGGCCAACCCCCTTTTTTGTATATATAGATTGATGGGGACACACACACACACACGATTTCTTTCAAATAAGACTTGGTCCTTCCTGAGTTCAAGAAGACTAGCCCTTTTTTTGTATATATAGGAGTTGATGGGGCTGCCCCCTAGGGGTAGCCAACATGGCTGTCCCTCCCTATTTTTTATCAATTTTTTTTATTTTTTTTTGAAAAATATGATCGTGTATTCATCCCTATATCCTTCCTATATGCCATTTCAATTTCGTTAGAAACATAGACTCTTATGGCCTCCATCCAGATAGGGTTGATTTAAAAAATCCTGCGACCGTTAAGAAAATGACTGTCTGAATGGAGGCCGTAGGAGTCTCTGTTTCTGACGAAATTCGAATGACATATAGAAGGGATATAAGAATGAATATACATGCTGATATTTTTTTTCAAGAAAATAAAAAAAATTACGAAAAATAAGGTGGGGGCAGCCATGTTGGGGCAGCCCCATTATATATATATATATATATATATATATATATATATATATATATATATAGGGAATAAGGACCCTGCCTCGGGTGGTGCAGGGAGCACCCTGCACCCGGCTTCCCGACCGTGCGATCGCATTCGCGATCGACGGTGCTCCCTCTTGCGAAACCCGCCCCCGCACCCGCCTCTCTCTCTCTCTCTCTCTCTCTCTCGCCAAACCCTATCGCCTCCTCCCAAACCCCATCCCCTCCTCCCGTCGCAAGCCTCCCGCCTTCCCGCACCGGCCCCTAGCCCCACCCGACCCCCCTCTCTCGCCTCCTCCCAAACCCCATCGCCTCCTCCCAAACCCCATCCCCTCCTCCCGTCGCAGGCCTCCCAATCGCCGGTGCTCGCCCCACCCGCACCTACAGCACAAGCCCCTGCTGCTCTCCCCTCATAGCAGAAGCCTCCTGCAGCGTGCTCCTCCTTCCCGCTACCCCTCTCCTCCTCCTCCTGTATTTGTTACTCCCGTACGTATTTCTCATTTTGAAACTAACATACCAGGGGAGTGTGAAATACGTACGGGAGTAACAAATACAGGAGGAGGAGGAGAGGGGTAGCGGGAAGGAGGAGCACGCTGCAGGAGGCTTCTGCTACGAGGGGAGAGCAGCGGAGGCTTGTGCTGCAGGTGCGGGTGGGGTGAGCACCGGCGATAGGGAGGCATGCGAGGGGAGGAGGCGATGGGGTTTGGGAGGAGGCAAGAGAGGGGGGTCGGGTGGGGCTTGGGGCCGGTGCGGGAAGGCGGGAGGCTTGCGACGGGAGGAGGGGATGGGGTTTGGGAGGGAGGAGGGGATGGGGTTTGGCAGGAGGCGATGGGGTTTGGGAGGAGGCGATGGGGTTTGGCGAGAGAGAGGCGGGTGCGGGGGCAGGTTTTGCGAGAGAGAGGCGGGTGCGGGGCGGGTTTCGCGAGAGGGAGCACCATCGATCGCGGATGCGATCGCACGGTCAAGAAGCCGGGTGCAGGGTGCTCCCTGCACCACCCGAGGCAGGGTCCTTATTCCCATATATATATATATATATATAGGGTTAAATGAGGCTGCCCCCTGGGGGGAGCTAACTTGGGTCCCCCCGCCCCGTTTTGCCCAGTTTTTTTTTGAAAATTTCTTCCGTGGAATTTCATCACTATATTCCTATATTATGTTATTAAAATTTTGTGCGAAACAGAGACTCCTACGACCTCCATCCAGACAGTCATTTTTTAACGGTAACAGAATTGCTAAAAACGACCCGTCTAAATGGAGATCGTAGGAGTCTCTGTTTCGCACGAAAATGTAATGACATAATATAGGGATATATTGATGAAAATCCAAGGAAGAAATTTTAAAAAAAATAAAAAAATCGGACGAAACGGGGCGGGGGAGCCAAGTTAGCTCCCCCCATGGGGGCAACCCCATTTTACCTATATATATATATATTATATATACATGGCTTATCCAATGAGCCCTGTACCCATTAACGTTTCAATGAGCCTCCATTCTGGGCCATACACATGTATTAGTAATAATTATATTTCTAATTATAGGCTACCACGCATTTAAAAAATCCTATATTTCCTATTATACAACGTCCTTAAAAATTGGAAGACGGTTTTGGAAAGAAATGATTCAAATAAATGATTCCACGTGGATGATTAAGGATCCAAACACTATGATAGTAATAAATATACTTCGGTCAAGTAAATGCTTATTGTGAGATCAGTAATATCAAGACAATGATCAGTAATTTACATCAAAATAGTTACATTGTACAGAATTTAGTAATATGTATAAAATGGTCAGGTAAATGTGTGTTGTGAGATCAGTAATAATATAACAAATGGTTAGTAATAACATTGTCGATGTAATGTGCATTGCATTAACAAATAGTTACTTTCTTACTTGAGCAATGCCCATGACTTACTGACCATTACTTTGTTATTACTGATCTCATAGTAGCTATTACTTGAGAATCGTACACATATTACTGAACATGTGATATAAGACATAGATATATACATTACTGAACATAAACAATAATTTACTTCATAACTGTATAAATATTAGTTGAGTACCATCTCTAAATTACCGAATTCTGTTCAAAGTAATAGAACGTATGGAAATTACTGACCATTTGTTATGGTTTTACTGACTTCACAACAACCACTTACTTGTCCATTGTGTATATATTACTGAACTCTGCACCATGTAATAAAATGAATGTATTACTGACCGTTGTTTGGATATTACTGACATCACAACAAGCACTTACTTGTCCATTGTGTATATATTACTGAATTCTGCACCATTTAATAAAATGAATGTAAATTACTGACCGTTGTTTTGGATATTACTGATCTCGCAACAATCATTTATTTGACTATTATATATATATATTACTGACATTAGCATTTGGATCTCGAATTTTCGCAAGAAATTATCTATTCGAATGTTTTCTTTCCAAAACGGTCTTCCTATTTTTTAGGACGCGATATAATTGGAATACCACCTATTGTTAAATCGTTTTGCATATTAATCTCCTTCCAAAAAAAACATCATTCGAAATAGGTAACCACTCAATTGGTATTACACGTGTGTGGCCAACAAATGGTGCTCACCGAAACGCTAATGAGCCCTTCGCGCATTGGATAAAAATCCTATATATATATCATTGTTACAAATATATGATTATCGACATGGATATGTATTTTTCTTTTTAAGATATTTTTTTGGATACTAATATGGATATTATTATTTTTTGAACATGGATATATGGACGCCGACATGGATAGAAATATATGGATGCAAAAGGTCGGGTTACTAATATATGCATATACGGATACTGACGTGGATATGTGATATTTTTTGTGTGGACACACACACACACATACAGTTCAACTTTTTTAGGATACCGATACAAATATAGTTACAAGATATTCAAGAAGATATGAATAAATATTTATTGAATATATCTATTATATAGATAAAATATATCGAATATGATTTTCTTGCAGATACAAATATGAACATGAATGTGTTTTTAAATTTTTACGGATACGGTTATGGATAGGGATATGGATTTTTTTTCTAATATAGATATGAATGCAGACACAATTTTCAATTTTTTATAAAATATGGATAATGATTATATCTAGTGGATATATATACGTATATGGATTTTAATTTTTTTGTGGATACATATCTGGACATGAATGAGGACTTTTTTTGCAGGCATGGATATGATTATGAAAGTCCTCACTAAAGTTGGAGCGAGCAGACGGGGGGAAATAACTCAATTGGTTAGAGTGCTAGTTTGTCACGTTAGAAGTCGTGGGTTCAAAGTCTGTTTTCCCCGCCTGAACTTCCTGTCCACGAGAAAAGAGGGCACTATCCCCGAGGCCAACGAGAAGATGAAAGAGTCCGACCTAAGAGAAAGTGTGTGCTCAAGGAGCTTGATTATATTCGAGTAGTTGTCACTGCGAGCCGAGACTTCGATACTCGAGAATTGAGTCCATCTCAGAGGTCCGGGTTGTCCCCCGATCTCTTGCTGAAAACAAGATGCCCCATAGAACCTTCCTTGATTCCAAACCCCTTAGGCTCAGGAATCAGCTCATACTGCTTCCTGCAGGGGGAGGGGTGGGGGGAGTAGGGAGGTGGCAATCCCGAGCATTGGCGTGAGGGCCGCCGAGTAAGGGGTGGGGAGTACTCTGGATATCATGAAGAAATTATCGAGGCGAAGAAAAAAGGGGTTGTCAGATGCCCACCCGAACTCCCCTGTCGAGTGGAGTGGGATGACTAGAAATGAATTCTTATTTTTTTCCAATATAGATATGGATGCGTTTACCATCTTTATTTTTTTAGGATATGGATACGTGTTATATTTTAGTGTGCATGTATACAGATATGGATATGTGTTTTTATTTTTTGTGTATACGGATACCCATAACATTTTCATTTTTATATGATATGGATACGAACATGGTAATAAAATATTCTAGCAGATATGGATACGGATATATTTGGTATATCAATTGCATGGAAAAAATCGAAGTAATCTCTATTTAAATTTGACTATCGATTCCTTAAATGAAATATATCAATTATATGAAAAAATAACGTGGAGGATACTTAACAAAATATATCAAAAGGAGGTTATTTTATTTCTATTCTTTTCCCTTTCCAAACATAAGAAAGGAATATGTCTCAAAATAAATCTTTCAATTCCTAATATGGACCAAACAATGAAATGGAAAAACTATTCCTTCCCATTACATTGTTAATTCCATTCTTATCTTTGATTCCATTCTATTGTAATTCCTTTACCAATCCAAATTCCAAAGCTCTTCACAACTCTTGCCTCCTTATACAAGTACAAGTACAACAGCTTCTCCAGCAGTTCAACTTTCTCTTGTGTTCTAATAAAAATAGATGTGTGTGTAGGGGTGTCTAACGAGTTCAACGAGTCAAACTTACACCGTTGACAACCCGATTCGAAACTAAACTCGGATTAGAGGAAGGTTGAGATCGATCGAAGGAGAAAGACTTGATTTTTTCCCAACTAGGTGCGAGTTTACTCGACAAATCTATGAACCAATCAGTCAGGAATAGGGGATCGCTCCCTCTTTTCATGCTAAATTCTGGTCCGAGTTATTTGAGACTCAGGAATAGGGGATCGCTCCCTCTTTTCATGCTAAATTCTGGTCCGAGTTATTTGAGCATCGTATATCATACTTCTTAATTCTTATGACCGCTTGCTCTTGACAAAATACACATGCATGATCTGCTTTTTAAGTTCAAAAGTGCTTTGGTTAATCAAAATATTTGCGCAACACAATTCTGAAACCATTAAAAACTTGTTTGAAAAATGTGATTTCCCCCAGAAAAACTGGTACATTTGAAGTTCCTCCAGAATTAACTGATATCCAGTATTTTTTTCTTGAATGCTTTATTGGGATAAAACGATCAATCAAAATGGAAGGTCAGCTCCATGAAGGCATCAAACTGGTTGTGGATCTGGAAAACACGACGCCTTTTTATCCGAAGAAACATTTGTTTGTGAGATCTAAATCATTATTTCCACAGTAAAAGCTATTGGGCAATACAAGTCCGGCCATGCTCATACTTTGAACATGAAGGATTCCTATACTACGAGAAAAATGAGTTGTGATCACGGAATATAACTACGGAAACTTGTGGTCACGATAATTCCGTAGTCACTATTTTCTCGTAGAGTCGTAGCTACTATCCGTGGTCAAAGCCTTCATACAAGAGCTGTGGCCACGACAATTTCTGTGGTCACTTGTAGTGGCCACAATATATTCGTGATTAGAGAATTCTCGTGATGAGACTTGTAACTACGTCTACTGGTCACGAAGTATCGTGACCAGAGCCTAATTCTGTTGCCACAAACCCCATATCCGTGAGCATAGTTTTGTAGCCACAACTTGTTTTCCTTATAGTGCTATCCAAATCATACAAAATATTTTATTTTCCCGTTTAATCATTCTCGTTTTGTCTCTTGCTCCTAATTGACAGGTATTGCAAAATCCACCCTTGAATCCCTTTAGCTATTCAAGCGATGGTGGTTGAATTGGGAGTTTTGTAGGGATTATACACACTTTTTGACGTTGGACGGAATCGGCAGTCGAGAGCTCTCAAGTGGGAATCAGATGCAACCGTTGAATACGAATGAACAGATGCTTGCGTTGAAAACATGTCCTTGGACTTTTGCCAAATCGAACACGAGAGATGTATGTATGTATGTGCCGTGTTGACATTTGATCTTCTTTAGAATTTTATATATATTTGAGATTCGCTGTATCAGGAATTTGACGCACATGTGTTCTCTCAGTCTCGGCGCTTTTCGTACGAGGGAAGAAGAAGGGCCTTCGAACGCTCGCAAAAAGCGCCGTTTTCCCATCGTTCCCATCTCTTTTTCTCCCCTTTCTTCTATTTTTAAGGGAAGTACTCGGCCGACTTTCTCCGTGTTTGTTAATCCACAACATGTGCTTGAATGGAGAAGGTGGTCTCGTATGCTCGTTTAATCGTTGAGGTTATGTTATTTAGACACCATACAGGTCGGGACGGATACCATATGACCAGGACACACGGCCCATAATAATAATTAGTTTAGTAAATACACCACGAACTCTCGATAATTCATAATTACACCCATAACATGAATAAGTGCTATACTCTACATCCATAATCCTTCGTCAATTTAATCCATTAACTTAATCAGACTATTGAGTTAATTTAACCTGTCTTCGATCCAACGACTGAATTAAGCCAAAATCAGGAAAGAAAAAGAGAAAAAAAATCCACCTCTTCCTCCTCCAGCCCCCTCCTCTTCATCCTTGACCACCTCCCCGCACTTCCTCCTCTAGCCCCTCCAACTACGTTAACTCACATTTCCAAAAGATGCCAATCAACGACATCTTTTGAAAATGTGATTTTGTTCGAGGGATAAAATTGACCAAAATCATCGGAATCGGTCAAAGCTAACAACAGAAATGAATGGAACTTGACACATGATTATGTTATGTAAGGGTTAAGCATGATCCATAGATTTGGGTGTAGTTACGAATTATTGAGGATTCATGGTATAATTACGAAACTACTCAAGATTATGGATGTAAATATCCCTATGAGCAACTAATCATGCACGCCTTTATGCTCATCTGTGGACCGTGATTGCCAGCTCAGAGCTCTCTGTCTGAAGGCAGATTAATTGTAGATTTCTAGCTATCTTGAAATCATGGTGTTATTGCACTTCAGTCCCATTCCTATTTTAACTTGAACGGGTCTCTTGTCGATATCGAAAGAAATTCCAGCGAATCTACTCTGGAATGAGAACCGGCGATGTTATGTTTCATCCTAGTATTCTCCACGCTCGTGGTTAGAGTAAGGGATGAGAAATAAGGCGGAACGATGAGGGATACGTGAAAATTATCTGTGATCCTGTTCGACTGATATAAGAAAGAGAAAAAATATTGTAAAATAGGGCTACTAATTGAAATGAAATATCCGTGTCTCTTTCGAATTCGTTTGATAATAGTTCGATAAATATTTGTTCATTATTAAACAAAATGAACATGAACTTCAAAGTATTAGTTCAATAAGCTTAAGGAAGTGGATTTTAATTTAATATATATATTCATTCAATAAAAGTTCGGTCCTCATATTATATGTATGTAACACACACAAAAAGTTTTACGGTAAATGAATGTAAGTACAAATATGAGGCCTTAATCCAACTCTACACGAACCATTTCACCTTTTATGAATGATTATGGAACTATTGAATTTATTATCGAACTGCAATTTCGAGCCTATTCATTTTAGCAAGTTTAACTTTAAGTCAAATAGTTAACTAACTATTATCAAATCGTACTAGAACTTATGCAACATCAAACTAACACAAATGTGAACTGAACTCGAACGTGAACCTCTGTACTTTTTTTCGAACCGAACTCGAGTACACATTCATTCATTACAGTTCAATTTGATTATCATCCCAGCATGGGATCAAATTTCACCTAAATTTCGGTGAAATTGATTGAATTTCAGTTTCGATGGGTGATCGAAATTCAGCCGAAATAACTTGTCGGCCGAAATTTGAGAGCTCCAAGGTAAATAAAGCAGAGTTTATATCTTAGAGATGGCGTCTGACATCTGAAAGGGACGTTAATATACCTCGACATATTTTGGGCCCGGATTGAAGCTAATAGTTAACCGTCCAATCAAAATGTTCACATTTTCTTTATTCTAGAGAGTTATTGGAAACAGCACGTGAGCATGAAGTTAAAGCCGACGAGGACGATGAATGGGTGACCCACTGGATGGGATCTCTACGCAACGTATAATTGTAAGGCGGAATCATATTAGCAGTCGAGAAGGAGGAATGAAAGGAGGATTTGGGGATTAATGAAATAAAAAAGAAAGTTGCATGAAAGAAGGGATTAGAAATAACGAACTCATGCCCAGAGATTGAGTGAAGATCTCCTGCCGATCTTGACCTCAATGAGACAGAGATCATAGGTTACATAGCTGCTCGATCAGTTGTAGTAGAGCTTCGAGAACTCTGCATCTCACCATGCACTCGCCTTCCTCTCGCTCAATCAGATAAGGAGACTATCACTCTCTACCTCTCACGGGAACTTGAGAGAACTCGAGCAATCTCGGATAGGGTTGTTGTGTTCCTTAGGGTTTGTTATATAGGTTGTGGAGTTGAGGGTCGGTGTAGTTGTTTATTGTTTTGACGGGTAAATGAGGAAAGTAGTAGGGCTTGGTGATGGAGAACGACAAATTGAGGTTGTTGAAATGGTTGGGCTCCATGATTTGGTTTCTTCATAGGTGTGCTTCTAAAACATAGGAAGGAGGAGGTTCACCAAAGGTCAACACTTCAAAGATAAAAAGTGTGCTCCAATGGGCGCACTCACGTGGAATGTCATATGTAACACCCCAACCCCCAAACATAGTCTCACATCTAAAATTCACGAAGTGTGGGCGTGGGTTATAAGTGGTGGGGATTACTGCTTAACAACTTGGGCTTAAACATTTTGGGTGGTTGTTAACGGGTTCAATTGGGCCCAAATCCAACAAGTTTTCAAGGTTAGTTTTCCTCGACAATAGATAGGGGACCTGAGCCCGAGTCATTACAAATGGTATTAGAGATAATATCCATCAAGTAGTGGATAGGGATATCCAAAGAAGTGATGGGTGATGAATCCATGATTCATCACACTAAAAGGTGAAAATAGAGCTTTATTCCCGAGTAATTAGCTGCATTTCATCATTTATTCTGTATTTTTACCATTCATGCACTTAGAAGTATATCTGCATTTTAGCAGGCATAGTTGCATTCATAATCACCTTCACATTTTCACCTAACTTCATACATTTTTAGTTAAATCATGCTAACTTCGATTGACATGAAACAAACTTCATTGTGTTCATATTACTAGCCTTAACCCATGAAAAATCCTAAAAAATGCTAACTTGTACACATGCAAAAAAACTCAAACCCTAATTTCAGAAACGACGGACTAAAACGTCGATATCTTTCTCATACAGTGTTCGATTTCACTCTACTCATTTTTTAAGTAATGTACATTCAAAGAGCTTCAAAATAAGATCAATTTCATAAAAATAGGAGCTCATTTGTAAAAGTTGGGTTTTGAGCCTCTTTTGCACATTATACATTTTCGTTGATTTTGACCTATCATTTCATATGTATATTCCATCCGTTCTAACTATTTTTTCTTTCATTTCTATAATTCATTCATTATTTTAATAAATCATATAAAAATAAAAAAACAAAAAAATTAGAAAAGAAAAGAAAAAGACTAATTCTGACTTGACCTTATTCACTTAATCAACTTGTACACAATTAATCTCCCTAATTTATTTTGACATTAACTAAACCCATAGAAATCCAAAAAATATTATTTGAGTACATTGCATTATTTCATAGCATGTTTGACTCTTGCTTGCATTTATTCATCATTAAAAAATAAAATAAAAATTACAAAGCCTAAAATTGATAATTTATATACATAAAATATCACCAAAAAAATTCATGTCTTGCATTGTGCTTTTTAGTTGCTTTTGGCTCCCTTCAGGAAAGTTATATATCTCATCGAGATTAAAAACTTTTGTGAAGATTTTTTTTTGATCCGAGGTCTCCCTCTATTTCTTTTCGATTTTTGGTTGTTTTTAAATTTTGAAAATTTTTTCGGAGTGATACGTGGTGCCTCCTTGGGCTACCACGTTCCACCTCTACTTACTCTCTCTCCCCTCTTCCCAGATGCACGTGCTAGGCACGTGCATCTCTAACCTCCAGTGCCTTGCCTCTCGCAACCTCCAACACCCCGTCCTCAGCTCCGCCATTGTTGTCCAATCGCCGCTCGACCCCCTTATCCCATCTCCATTTTCCCCGGGCGACCCAACGCCTCCAACTTCCCATCATCGCTGCCCTATCGCCTCTACCCACCTCCCTCCACAACCGTTGGGGTTCCACCCCCTTATTTTCTTAACGACCTTATCCCCCATCATCCTTGCCTCATCTCCCTATATAACTCCATCACCGCCTCCCTCGATTGCTTCATTTTCCATCCTAGCGAGAGAGAGAGAGCTCTCAACTGCGTCAGTGACAATGAGCGTGGCCCTCTGGTTGAGCGACGACCCTCTTCATCTCTGACAAGATCCGTTGGAGCCTCGAGTGCCAACATCACAACCTTCTCGTGTAGGTTGCCCAGTTTCTAGAATCGCGCCGGTTCCATCGAGGCTACGACCAGTGGTTGCTCTTCGAGCAGCTCTACTTCTTCCATGTGAACCCAAGATATCCTTTTTTCCCCCTCTCCTTCTCCTTCCTCCCTTCTCTGTCTCTTATCCTCTCTTCTTCCTACATTCTTTCTCGAGATTCTCCTCATCTCTACCCATCTCTACACCCCGCATTGATCTTATTGCCCCCTCCTTTGAGCTTCGTAAAAGCTCGAAGCCACCCTCATCGCTCCTTCCTCTACCTTCGATAGGAGCCATCACCCCCCTATCTCTTTGCTCTAACATTGCAGGTGGAGATCCTATGTAGGAGCAACTTCCTCCCGCTGCCACACACCATCGACAATCGTTGTCCACACAAGCATCAAGAGCCATGTCGCTCTTCTCTGCCCCAAGTGACTGCTTCAACCACCTCGCACCAGTTACCCGCCGTAGATAGCCACTAGCCGCTGGACATCGAGCTACAGCCATTGATGCTCAACCTGCAACCACCTCAACATCGGCTGCTACTCCACTCGATTGCCTTTGCTTCTCGATCTCCAGTCTTCATCATCACCTGGAGCAACCATCTCAAGGCCGCCGCTCACCTTCGATGCTAGCGCCTCGAATCACGTGTCAGATGTTCTCCGCCACTAGCTTTCCCCTTCACGTGCAACATACGTGGGCAGGGGGGACTTGTGCACACGTCCTCCATCATCCAACAATTACCAGAAGTACCCACCAGTGCCCCCGAAGCTTTCCAAAATTTCAGATCTTCCCCCTACTGTGGAAAAAATGTAAGGAAACCCAACAACTTACACTATTTACAGATCGATCCTTTCCAATGGTATAACTACGAACAATTTATTTATTTTAATTACTATTTAGTCCTTGAAGTTCTAACACCCATATCTTGAGCATTATTTATTGAATTTTTACGTTATTAGTGTTATTTTGTTCCTTATTTGATCCTCTATCATATTTCACGCTAAGATTCAATTTTTGAGACAATATTTAACATGAATAAATTGAGGATGTTTATCTGAAAAATCTTGAGCACTTTTATTGATATCAATTGATTCTCTTGCTCATTAAATTATGCATTGATTTATTCATGGAATTTAATTAGTGCTTAATTGTATCTTTAATTGTTGTGGTCATTGGGGATTATGCTTAATTGATTGATCTGTTCTTTGTGCTTGCTAGATTGCTCCATATTTCTCACCATTTGCATCATATTATTGCATCATTTAAAAAATCATAAACATATTGCTTCTATTTATTTCTTGTGTTACCTCACATTGCATGGCATAGCATTATTTTCCTGTATTAAAACTATTTTGCAAAACTCATGCATCATGTTTCTTCTCGCAATTAATTACATCCTCTTAATTAAAAACCTTAAAAAGGGTGCAAAAAGAGAAAGATAATAAAAATATTCTTCTGAAAACTTAAATTTTGAATCATCTAAAAATTGATCCAAGGAGACAGTGGCTTCCTCGAGTTCGACCTTATACTTCCCAAGAAAAAAAAAATTGATCGCTCGCCTTAATTAAATTATTAATTAATTTAGTGGTTTTTTATTGATCCTTGATTGCTTAAATACTATAGTAAATCGACAAATTAAGTAGGCGATTTCAGGATTTTTCAATGGGTCATGTCGTAACGAGGACGTTGTAAATATAAGTTAGGGATGTTGTAACATCCTAACCCTCAAACATATCCCGCATCTAAAACTCATGAAGTGTATGTATAGGTTATAAGTGGTCGGGATTACTACTTGACAACTTAGTCTTAAATATTTTGGATGGTTGTTAACAAGTTCAACTGGGCCCAAATCCAACAAGTTGTTAGGGCCAGTTTTTCTCGATAATGGACCGGGGTTTTGTGCCCATGTCGTTACAAAAGTCCTGAAGGAAGTTTAATACCTTCCATCACGGAAATACGAAAAATAGAAAATAATTTGCATTTACAAGGAGAGTTCATCACATAAACATAGATTTCAACACAACAAAAATTATGCATTGCAAACCACAATCTTAAGGAAATGATTTCCAAATATGAGTTCCTATATTCAAATGAATATTAGGAAGAGATTAGGGTTACCTCTTGAAGTGTGAGTCTCTTAAATAAGATACCTTCTGAGTGAAGTCACTAAAAAAAGGTGCAATTGACTTGCACGTCCTAGCTTGTCCTGGGTGAGCACATGTGCTCGCCCGACTCTGGGTGAGAACAGGAGGATCACATGTGCTCGCCTAGACTTCTCTCCAATTTGAATTATGTGGCATGGTCGCATGACACGTGTCTAAAAATATGGGCGAGCACTTGTATTGCACATGTGCTCGCCCAGATGTGCTTGCCCACTTGAATTTTCATGCGCGACTCATGCGGGCACGTGTCAATATTTGAGCGAGCACATGTGGAGCCATGGGCAAGCACATAAGTATGCTCATCGGAAGCCTTAAGCAGAACATCACCCATCCTTTTCTTCCTCATTCTATGCATTCTCTCCCAAAAATCACCTTCGGTGATCCCTACACAGCCATCCTCACCATCGGGGACCTTCCTTTGTGTATTTCAACTACACACACATCTTTCCTTTACTATATTGCTTCTTCCTTTCTCTCATTTTTTAAAATCTCATTGCATATCAATAATGTTTGGATAGTTTTAGGCTTCAAATTATTGTTATACCATTTTTTATTTTGTATATATTCGAGTGATTGAATATGTTATCTATGATTAGGATATGACTTGTTTAATATCTGCTTGTTAGATTTGATGATGGTTGCCTAGTTTATATGGAAATTCATATGCATGGTAGGTGTATGATGAAATGAAACAACCAATAATATGATTAAATGTGGATAATAAAGTGAAAAAATGAATATCTTTGTCAACATCAAACTTGGTAGTATATTTTGTTGTGCTTTATAAAGAATATAAAGGATAGGAATATCATGCCATGATATACTATAAATGAGGTATAACGTATTATATTGATGTGACAATTTGAACCTTAATAACATATAACGTGAATAATATTATGGTTAACTTGGATTACACAATTTAGTCAATTTTATTTAGTTTAGGCAAAATCTCTTTATTATAAGTCTATTTATACAAACAAACATCCTTACATAGAGTGTAGATATGAGATATAGGGAGAGATAGATATAATATGTGAAGCCACGAGCATGATGTAAGTATGTGGAGATGTGTGTATATATGTATTGAGGGTTGATTAGATTGGGGAGTGTATTATTATAACTAAAATATAATAAATTTCATATATAATTATAGAAAGAAGAAAATATATTTATATTAAATATTCATTAAAAAGGAATGCACTTCCATTATAAAATTATACAATACTACTACTTTTGAAATTGGCTATATGGAAACCTTCTAATATAACTTAAACTGAAACTACTATAGAGACTACTAATTATGATGGAATTACAATTCAATATTTTTAATAAATATGTTATAATCTAAAAACAACTTATAACTATCTTTTATCGATACAGATTTATATATTATAATGGAAATAATAAGACATAACTACAACATTTAAAATGATGAATATTCCTTTAAATCACAAAGTATAAAATACTTTAAATATATTTCAATAAATGCAAAAATATTGAATTTAATTATTTCTTTTATTTAAGTAAATATTATTATATATTAAAATATTAAAGAATAATAGTAATAAGTTAATTGTATGTATAAATTGTGTATATATGAATTTAACCGTAGGTGTAAATGTGATCAATAGAATGACAAATCCAAGTGTGATTTTTGACAAACACCAATATTTCTTCTATGGTAATTTACTATCATATTAACTTCTAGTTAATGTTGCCAAATGTATCACATTAACTTATGACTTGGTTGATAATAAGGCTAAAATACTAACAATTTATTACTAAATCGCACAAAATCATTCACATAGAGTGCATCCCTCCACACCGGGTAGTGTGTGGCGCTGCACACCAGGAGGTGTGTGCAACACATTGGAGGATTTCATCATCTTTAATTGTGTTATATTTTTTTATATTTTGTACAATACTATGGTCATGGATTTTGATGTTTATTGGTGGAGAAATCTTTTTTTGCAGTGTTCATTTAAACACTTTACTAGGTACTAATTTAGGATCACGCTTATCTATATCGTTAACTAAACAAATATATATAAATGTACTATTAACATAAATGAATAAATATTTTAAGATTATGCTATAGTCTCATTGCAGCACATACAAATGTACACCGTAAAGTGATCTTAAAATATTACATTTATGTTGTCTTTCCTTAGTTCGGAGATCTCGGACTACGGGGTTTATAAGGGTTCAAACTTACTAAAAGGCGATCATTGTCACATGTTGTTTGTTTCTGATGGAAATTAGACTCCATAACCCATTCCTCTTCGGTATACCAAACCAATCGTAATTTACTATCGAAATAGTCACTAGTGATTGTTTTGAAAGTTGACCGTGATTGGTTTTTGAGGTATACTAGAGAGGTGTATGGTTATGCTACCAAATTTTCCTCAGAAATAAACAAGTACGTGACAACGATCGTCTTATAGTAAGTTTGAATCCTTATAGACGAGCTCAAGTGATAACATAATTAACACACTTCTCTTCTCATCTCCTAGAATACGTATGATAGGTTTAGGCTAGTGTTTAACTGAGAAAATCGAGGGTCGTACGGTTTCACAAGGCGAAACCGCAGTCGATGCGGTGACCGCTCAAAAATCCTGATTCAAACAACAATTAACCCACGACAATCAAGTAAGCAGTGAAAGTGTGCGGAGTTAAAGTTTATTATAACTCTACAACAAAGATGTGTATAGGTGCAAGTATGTGTAGAGGTCGAACACAGGGAGCAGAAAGGCTAGATCGGGGCAAAATTGCTCAAAAGTGTAATTGTGATCAACTTGTCTATCTATGCTATATTTTTGTGGGTTTTTGGATTTTATATTTTTTATTTAATTTTTAATTTTATAATTTTTGTATTTTGATTTTTAATTTACTGATTTTTTATTTTCTTTTTATATTTTATATTTTTTTTGTTCTTTTTCAATATTGGAATGTACATATAATATAAGAAGAGAGGAAAGAGGGTATTTATAAAAATAGCGAAAAATGCTCAAAAATTAGAAAATGAAATGTTTTTGGTATTTTTATACTTTTCTACTGTTTTTTTGATTTTTGGGTATTTTTCAAAATATTTTTGGTATTTTAAAGGTGAAAATAAGAGAAAACAGTGAATAACATGCAAGGCTGAAACTAAAATGGAGAAATAAAATAGAAAACAGTAACAAAAATTCTCCAAATTAATTTTTAATGAAAGATAATAAAATAAGAAAAATTTAGACACCACGAATATATTTTTAGGATTTCTGTAGAATTTTTAATATTTTTATAGATGTTTTTGGAGTTATGTGATTTTTAGTAGTTTTCTTTTATAATTTTTAGTGAATTTTGAACTGAAGTTAAAACACACTAAAAGGAGAAAAATATATTTTTTCGGATTTTTCTGAGGTGTTTTTATATTTTTATGGACTTTATAATGCAAACAATGCTGAAAATGGCTATTTTTGATTTTTAATAAATATTAAAATGCAATAATTATAAAAATAAAAATATGCCGTTAATCTACTATGCAACAGAGACTTAAATTGATTTTTGTAGATTTTTAGGGTTTAATAGACGTGTGCAAAAAAATGCTAGCAACATAAGGAAAATGCACACTTGCGGGGGCGTTTTTGTAATTATCAAGAAATGCAGGGGCCTCTGTGCAAATATTTCAAAAAGATTATAACTAAAGAAAATACTTGCTGGACTAATGTTCAAAGCAAAAAGCCGTAGGGGCTAACCCTGCAAAATGCCCAAGGCACGCGTGCTAAGCACGTGCGCCTGACAGGGCTATAAGTGTAATACGCGCAACTTCAGGGGGGTTTTGATAAATATTACAAAAATATTCTAGCAGCCGGCAAAAGTTTATAAGCTATTAAACAATTAACAAAAATCGCTGGGATGGGTGCGCAAAATACCCAGCTGTATGCGCTGGCGAACGGCGGGATCCGCCTCACTAATACACGTGGTGCCCTTACGGCTTGCAATACCCCTTCGCCTTTGGAGGGACCCGATTAGATCCCTATATGCAATCGGACGGCGGCTGTGCTCGGGGATCGAACGGCGGCTGAGACGCAGCAAGAACTGGGCAAGATCAACGGCTCTGAGAGATTCAGCAAGAACAGGGAAGAACGCGCAGGCGGCGACCTCCCTTGCCCTTGATCGTCCTCCTCCGAGGTTCTTGAGGCTCCAAAATTACCCAGGAAGGTTACTGCAGGGGTCGTCTACATGCCTGGGGTGTCAAGGATGACCAGCGTTCGCCGGAGCGCACCGGCGTCAGGGGAGGCGCAAGTGGTCCCAGCTATCCCCGGCCAATCCCCAAAATTACCCAGGCGTCCTCGAATCGCTCGTGACCTGAAAAATAGACGGTTACAGAAGGGCATGGGCAAACTGCCGCGCACCTTCTGGCGGTGAAGGAAGGTGGAAGAGCGGGAACAAAGCTCGCCGGAGCGAGTGGTTAGATGGGAGAAATCACGAAGAAAAACACTGGGAGGCGAAGGCTACGGTTTACAGGAAGATAAGCAAAATGAAAGCAAAGAAAACACACTAAAAAGGGAGGAAGAAACAGGACCTCAGTGGCCAAAGCCACGAGATTGGTACCTCGACGGCCTTTTGGCCGGAGATGATGGTGGAGCGCCTCCTGGCCTCGCGCGACCCGCTTAGATGGTTGAAGGAGGCCCTATCACGACCTCCAGTCCAGAACGCAAGAAGAGAAGGGGTTTGCTAGGTCCAAGAGTGTTCAAGCAGCAAGGAGAGGTGACGGTGGTCTTTTGAAAATGTGGCTCTGGAGGCTCGTAAATCAAAGCGCATCAGGCGACACAGGCATCCATTCCCCGAGGAGATTGATGGGCGTGTAAGAGGAGGTATCGCGGAGAAAAAGTCGTCAAGGGGCCTTTACGAGATGGTGTAAGGTGCGCCCTCCAAAAAGCGTCGAAATCGAGGGAAAAACCAATCTGGCACGTAGCAGGCAGGGGTCAGAGAGTTGACCCGAGGTCAACTCTCCAGCCCACCTGGTTGGTCCACGTGGACCAACCATGAAAAAGCCTGGAAAAAGATCTTGTAAATTCAATAAAAAATAGAAAACGAATTATTTAATTTTTGATTATTAAATAAAAAATGTTTATTATTTTATGAATTAATTTATGGTGATTTTTATTTATTTTTATGAAATGTATTTTTACAAGTTTACATTTAGGCCCTTTATAGGTATCTTTACCTACATTTTTATTATTTTATTTTTAATTTGTATATTTAATTTATTTATTTTTGTTTATTATTTTATATATTTATAAAGTATTTTTATACACTTAAATATATTTTTATTTTATTTTATTGATGTGTTTTGTATATTTAATAAAATATAAGTATGTATGGTATAGGTTTGTATATAGGTATTGTATTTATGTATTTTATGTAGCTATTTTTATTTTGTATTTTATTTAGGCTTTTATTCTAGTTTTAATACTCAAGTATATTATAAGTAATATTTACAAGATTATAAAAATATAAAGATACAAATAAAGAATAAATTGAATATTTTAATCTGTACAACTATACAATGTGGGTCCAAAACTCAACTTTCAAATCGTAGCTCCACCAAATGCGAAACCACTGCCAATAAATAGATTATTTTATTCTATATACAATTAAAGTGAGTTTGCTGCATTTGGAGTTTTCATTTGTGAGATACGGGTCTGGGAAGTTGGGATTCTGGAATTTTATTCAGATCATAACTTTTTATCTGTACATTATTTTTGAGTGAAATCAATTTTGTATTTTTATTTATTTAATTATCTACAACTTTCATGTACAAAGTTTCTTTATTTGATGTATAAAAAGTGGAAACAAAAATAGGCCCCAAAATGAATAAAGAGTGAATTGAATAAAAGGTATTTTTATTGTATTTGACCTTATCTCCCCCTACTTTGTTCCTTGACGACCTAGTCATCGAGATGCTCAGGTCTCGGGGTTTCGGGTCATAAAATTTTACAATATTTTATTCTTTTACTTTTTTTCTTTATTCTATAATTTTGCCTTTAAAAACTGCATTTTATACAATATTTACACACATATACATGAATGCTAAAATGCATGAATTAGCTCTATTTATACGCATTTACTAGGGTTTCTAAGGTCAAAATGATAGAATAAAGATGATGAAATGTAGATTCATCATCCCCCTATACTTTACCTTTGCTAGTCCCTAGTAAACACTTATGCAATAAGTGCAGAAAAGAAAAACAAAGAAAAGAAAAAGAAGAAATGTGGATTAAATTTAATTATCAAACTTATCTTCACAAAATCAAAGTTTGGAGCTCAAGTCGGACCTTTGGATTTTTAGTACGGGCGGAACCTTAATGAGAACCGGACTTGAAATCCAACAGCCTTTGAGAATCTCAAAACTCTGCTCAAGTCTCCTCAATAGCCAGGTCAGAAATATTTCAACTCATACGCAAACCCTTACGACTATGAGTCTGACTCGTACAGTGTAAGTGATGGTGGATCTCCTCAACCGAAATGACAAAGAGACTGACTTCTCTGATATGACAACCCAATGATTCCTCAATCCAACAACTCATCCCTCAAGGCGCAGGGTATTCCCTTCTAAGTTCAAGTGACAACCGACCCAAGAGGAGGGGGCGAAGAGAAGAATGGACGGTAGCCAGTGTAGCTACCTATCCTAGGATGCAAGACCAGTGTAGTCAAGTCATCCAGCTGCAGGCTCACATGATTTTGACTTTGAAGCTCAAGCTTGCTTATTTGACTTTACAACATATGTACACTCCGGCAGGCATTTTTATTTTTGTACAAGCCTGTCCACTTTTTTGGAGTTCTCTCCTTTTTTTGGAATACTATATTTAGCAGCATTTACATAGGGAGTTTTTCCTCTTGAGCCAGTAGACTATCCCTCTTTTGAAGCTTTATTGCAACCCACGATTTCCTATCCTCGAAACTCATCATCACTGGACGGTTTGGGGCGCACTTCCCTCCCTAGGGGAGGACAAGTGTTTCCACCTGTGTGCGTCTCATACCGGCAAATCCAATCCCCTCACCACTCCAACTGAGTTGAGCCATGTGAAAGGTGCAGGTGTCCAAGTTAGGTCATTATCAACAAGAGTCGTGCGTGTGCTCCGAAATACTCTACTTAGGTAGTCAAGAATCCATTGAACCAAGTCTCGTGATCCTCAAAGAATTAAGTCAACTAGACCTGAAGTACCTCAAACTCAGTTCCTATAAGGTTCCTGTTAATTAGGTAGATTTTAAGTCCAATCAAGCTCCAATCTTCGGATTTTACTTAGACTCGTTCAACCATCAAACTCAATCCGAAAAATGCTCATGCTACGCAATGCTATGCAGAAAATATTTTTGTGATGCAATTTTCAAGATTTTGAACTTTTTATGGATTTTTGAAAATATGATGATGATGATGATGATGCATATGCATTTTTTTTGTCTTTTTCAAAAAGATTTTTTGAATGTTTTTGGATTTTAATTTTGCAAATGTTTTTGGAATTTTTGAAAATAAAAAGGTTTTGGCTAAAAACTAGGTGAAAAATATGTACATGGGAGTGCTTCTTATATTTACAAGAAATGGATTTTAAGAATTTACAGGGTAAGTGGTCAATTTTATACATATATACATAAAATGGATTTTAGTAAGATGTATGTCTTCCTCAAACTTATTTGACACAGGTTTTTCAAACAATTTTTGAAAACTATAGTCCAAAATAATTTTTACAATCATTTTACAATCATGTGTACACATTTGAAAATCATTTTACAAAGGTTTTCAAAACAGTACATACAGATTTTTCAAATATTTTTGCAACTATTTTTCAAACCATTTGCAAATCATTTTTCAAATATTTTATTTCACACAAAGAAAATAAGTTTTTCAAACCACACATTTTTACAAAGGTTGAAAACATGTAACAAAATGTTTTTCAAATAGTTTTCAAAAGATTTTTCACAAGGATTTTCAAACTATTTTTCAAGTATTTTGCAAAAAATGTTTTCACCTGATTTATTAATCAGTAAATGCAAAAAGTATTTGAGGAATGATAACATCTTTTTATTACGATTTTTAATGAATTTTAAAGAATTATTAGCCATATTATAAAGAAAATATGAAAGTACGAGTTATGGCTAAAGTATATACGCAGTATATACGACCCCCTATACTTAGCTTGAGCTATGTCCTCATAGATCGGAGAGAAAAGAGAAGACATAACTCGTACTAAGTATAGAAAAAGTCTAAAGAATAAATGAATAAGAGATAAATGAATAAACGAATGAGAAGTTGACCGTCCCCCTATACTTAGGATCAAATAATCCTAAGTATAGCAGACTGTACACAAAGCAGGGAGGATCAAGGGTGGGAATGAACAGATCGTACTCAGATTGTCTCCCCCTATACTTAGGGTAAGATATCGCTAAGTATAGACAAGAAGAGGAGACAATGGAGAGGATCAAAGAATGGAAATACTCAGGGTGCACACCCCCCTATACTTAGGACAAAGTACGTCCTAAGTATAAAAGTCTGACAAAAAGGGGCGACACCTTTTCAGTAGATAGAGAAGATAGAAGAGGAAAAGAAGAAAAGAAGAAAAGATAGCTCAAGATGGATGCAGAGATTGTGAGGATGTACACACCACTCCCCCTATACTTAGGGTAAAAGAAGCCCTAAGTATAGGCAACAACAGGAGTGATAAGACAGAACAACGAATGAACACTCGGCTCGTCCACCCCCTATACTTAGGACAAAGTACGTCCTAAGCAAGGTAGACACGAGAATGGGTGGATGAGCAATACGGGAGAGTCAGAGATGAACAAAAGTGAATATACAACAGAGATGGATATACAAATGGTCAAGAAGGTTGAAAGCGAACCTTCTTACGGGACCACTGAGTAATGGATCTGGTGTGGTGCAGGTCGACATCGGGGTCCACAGTGGAGGGAAGCCGATCAGGGTCGACAGAGTGAACATACTCAGGGGCCCTAGGGTGTGAAGGCACAGACTGGTGAGTGGAAGAAGTACGACTAGGTCCGGCCTTAGGAGTCTCGCTGATGTCACGGTGAAAAGGGACAAACTCCTCATTATCGGAAGTAGTGTAATCAGAGTCATCCTGCGAGGTCTCGTCCAGGTCAAAACCAAAAGGAGCGAACTCATCGGTGGAAGTAGTCGAACTGTGTTCGTCCTCAATAATCTCGATCGGATCATCTTTCTCATCGAAAGGACCGAATTCTCGAATAAAAGCAATCAGATCAACTTCGGTCCTGGTCTCATTAGTATCTAGGTGAACATGAGCGGACTCATCAGTGAAAGTTGTCGAGTCATGTCCGTCCTTCGAGACTCTGGATCTGCCCTCCGCTCAATGGTGTTAATCGTGTAAATCCCGCGGATGTCATCAACACAGCACCAAGTCCCAGAAGAAGGAATTCTAAGGTCCATGCTTTCCAAGTCTTCCTCCTTGGAGAGGAATTCTTGGGTCTCAGTGGAATCCAATAAGTAGCAAAATTCTCTGATAGTCTCGTCAATGTCATGGTCCTCGAGGTCAGCCAAGATAGGTGTGGTCACATCAGGTGCAGGTCTCTGGTCGGCAGTAGGTGCGGTGATCAACACTTCGCTCTCGTCAGCAGGACGGAAGCGAATCTCTCCTCATCCGTAATCAATAACGACCATCGCAGAGGCGAGGAACGGTCGTCCCAGGATGATTGGAGAGTGCTCCCCAGTGGAGGCCTCCATGGGCAATACAACAAAATCAACAGGATAGCTCGTGCCCTGAATCGAAATGATGACGTTTTCAAGGATACCCTTCGGCCTCTTTATTGATCCATCAGTAAACTGTACGATTATCCTGGTCTTCTTGAGAGGCCCTAAGTGAAGAGACTGTACCAGCGAGAAGGGTATGATGCTAATCGAAGCACCGCCGTCTAGGAGAATGTGATCACATGTGTGGTCAGAGATGGTGCAGCTAATGAAAGGTGTGGCAGGGTTCCTCTTCCGAGGAATGGGACGGTGTGTGATGGCGTGGGCAGTGGCCATGGTCAAGATGTGACGCTCAGATCTGCTCCTCCACTTTCTCTTCTTGGGAAGAGGAGCAGATAAATCAGTCATGGCCTACTGGAGTGGGGCACAGATGATCTCATGTATGGTGGCCACCACTTCGGGTTCAGTCAGCATTTTTTTGAATTTTTGGACCTCCTCCATACAAGGGAGGAAGTCGGAATCAGCATATACACGAGGCATGCCAAGAGCAGTCTATACAGCGGCATCCTCGGGGTCAAAGGTGGGACAAGGTGTGAGAGGCTGTGTGGTCAAAGGATCTGGCAAGTGGGCGCTCTCCTCATAGTCTGACTCGATCAAAAGTCTCCCAATCTCTTTTTGTGTTTTTAAATTTTTCTCATTTTTTGTATTTTGGACGATTGCAAGCTCTCATGATAATCCTCAAATGATTCCATATCCTCAAAGACTGGAGCGGCATTTTGGTTCTTATTTAAACTAGTAAGCTCGGCAATCCTCGAATTCATATGCTCCATCATCTGATTCAAGGTCTCAAGTGTTGATATCATGAAAGGTGACTCCAAAATCTCAGGATCGGGTGTGTCGAATGTGGGTGGTGGGTGTGGACAAAAATCACATTCCAGTTCAGGATACTCAAGGAAGAGCGGGTTGTAGAAATGTGTAGGCGATGGTGGTGGAAATGACTGGTGAAGGTCAAAGTCCGGATTCTGAAATAGTGGGTTGGTCGGATATGTACAAAAATCAGGAGCAAAGTCCTCATGGAAAAAAGGAGGTGGACCGGCTGGAGTGAACAAGGGATCCGCAAAGTCCGGATAAAATACGCTCCAGGGGTCCATCTCGGAAACAATAGACAATGATCGGGAGAGCACGATGGTCAAGTCAAGAGAAGTGGAGAAAAGGCGCAAATGCGTAGAGGCGATCTAGAATGCACACAATAGTCATAGACAAAAATGAAAACAAGACAAACCCTCAATTCACCTACTCAACTCGGTAGAGACCACAAGAGCGGTTTTTTTATCTTGTCTGTTTTAGAGTTAGGTGAGAAGTCCAAAAGTTGCACAAACACTTAGGGGCTCAATGGGATTTGGGCACTAATCCTTAGTGTGTGCGCGAGCAAGTAAAAGCGAAGACAATGAGGGGATTTCTCGCCCTAATACAAGATTTTTCTTTTTAGTCTTTTTTAGGGTCAAGTAATATTAACAGTCCCAATTTTATTGGTTATCACTTTTTTTGGATTTTTAATAGGAAATGCACGAACCTATTGAGGAGTCAATTTTACTTAGCACCTAGGTGATCAAAATCAGAGGTAGAGAGTCGAAAAAGCAATGCAAGCGGCAAAACGATGATGTATGCTACAACGTAAATGCTCACCTTGCCTCCAGCACTCTACATGCAGGGATGCTCAACAGAATTGAAACCTAATCTATATGCAAATGCAAAGCCGATGAAATCACCCTAAGTTTCAGAAATTGCTATTATCGTGAAGAACCACAAGTCGGTCACCAATCCTCAATCCAAGAAGTCCGGTCTAGACTCACCCCTCCTCTTCTCGACAAATCGAGTTCAGGAGAAGCGCTTGATGGGGTGGGCTCGCAGCACGTAGGCTCGAAGATGATGACGTGACTGTTTAAATTTGACTAAGTCCAAAACGCACTATAGGTACATGCAATGGTTATTATCGTGTTTGGACCTAAGTCTATCGCAAGCAATCCTAAAACTAAGGGCTCAATCACACAAAATAAGGAAAACAAAACCGGAAAACAAAATAAAAAGGGCGGTGAAAATCGTAAAAACCGCGGCGAGCCCCCAAGTGAACAAACACTTGGAAATTAGGCTCAAGAGTCCAGAGTTCGGGGGTACCTGTATTATTACACAATAGAGTCTCTCTCTCACTGAAATTACACAAATAAATAATGCACAAAAAATGCTCAAAAATGTGCTTGTCTTCTCAAATCCTCCAAGCCTCCTTTGATGCTAGGTTGGCAAGCTGACGCCGGCTTCACATGGGTGCGTAGGCGCCTAGGGTAGAGCACCTCCCTCGATCCGTGATTCCCTTGCATAAAGTCAACAAGAGAGGGTGATTAGACAAGTAAAACAATTATATCAAATAAATGAGCAAATGAATAAGGCAAAAATAGGCAAATAATCACAAGCACAAGCAAAAACCCGAACTACGCGCTGTTGCTCCCCGACAATGGCGCCATTTGTTTAACCGAGAAAATCGAGGGTCGTACGGTTTCACAAGGCGAAACCGCAGTCGATGCGGTGACCGCTCAAAAATCCTGATTCAAACAACAATTAACCCACGACAATCAAGTAAGCAGTGAAAGTGTGCGGAGTTAAAATTTATTATAACTCTACAACAAAGATGTGTTAGGTGCAAGTATGTGTAGAGGTCGAACACAGGGAGCAGAAAGGCTAGATCGGGGCAAAACTGCTCAAAAGTGTAATTGTGATCAACTTGTCTATCTATGCTATATTTTTGTGGGTTTTTGGATTTTATATTTTTTATTTAATTTTTAATTTTATAATTTTTGTATGTTGATTTTTAATTTACTGATTTTTTATTTTCTTTTTATATTTTATATTTTTTTGTTCTTTTTCAATATTGGAATGTATATATAATATAAGAAGAGAGGAATGAGGGTATTTATAAAAGTAGTGAAAAATGCTCAAAAATTAGAAAATGAAATGTTTTTGGTATTTTTGTACTTTTCTACTGTTTTGTTGTTTTTGGGTATTTTTCAAAATATTTTTGGTATTTTTAAAGGTGAAAATAAGAGAAAACAGTGAATAACATGCAAGGCTGAAACTAAAATGGAGAAATAAAATAGAAAACAGTAACAAAAATTCTCCTAATTAATTTTTAATGAAAGATAATAAAATTAGAAGAATTTAGACACCAAGAATATATTTTTAGGATTTTTGTAGAATTTTTAATATTTTTATAGATGTTTTTGGAGTTATGTGATTTTTAGTAGTTTTCTTTTATAATTTTTAGTGAATTTTGAACTGAAGTTAAAACACACTAAAAGGAGCAAAATATATTTTTTTGGATTTTTCTGAGTTGTTTTTATATTTTTATGGATTTTATAATGCAAACAATGCTGAAAATGGCTATTTTTGATTTTTAATAAATATTAAAATGCAATAATTATAAAAATAAAAATATGCCGTTAATCTACTATGCAACAGAGACTTAAATTGATTTTTGTAGATTTTTTAGGGTTTAATAGACGCATGCAAAAAAATGCTAGCAACATAAGGAAATGCACACTTGCGGGGGCGTTTTTGTAATTATCAAAAAATGCAGGGGCCTCTACGCAAAAATTTCAAAAAGATTATAACTAAAGAAAATACTTGCTGGATTAATGTTCAAAGCAAAAAGCCATAGGGGCTAACCCTGCAAAATGCCCAAGGCGCGCGTGCTAAGCACGTGCGCCTGGCAAGGCTATAAGTGTAATACGCGCAACTTCAGGGGGGTTTTGATAAATATTACAAAAATATTCTAGCATCCGGCAAAAGTTTATAAGCTATTAAACAATTAACAAAAATCGCTGGGATGGGTGCGCAAAATACCCAGCTGTATGCGCTGACGAACGGCGGGATCCGCCTCACTAATACACGTGGCGCCCTTACGGCTTGCGATACCCCTTCTCCTTTGGAGGGACCCGATTAGATCCCTATCTGCAATCGGACGGTGGCTGTGCTCGGGGATCGAACGGCGGCTGAGACGCAGCAAGAACTGGGCAAGATCAACGGCTCTGAGAGATTCAGCAAGAACAGGGAAGAACGCGCAGGCGGCGACCTCCCTTGCCCTTGATCGTCCTCCTCCGAGGTTCTTGAGGCTCCAAAATTGCCCAGGAAGGTTACTACAGGGGTCGTCTACACGCCTGGGGTGTCAAGGATGACCGACGTTCGCCGGAGCGCACCGGCGTCAGGGGAGGCGCAAGTGGTCCCAGGTATCTCCGGCCAATCCCCAAAATTACCCATGCGTCCTCGAATCGCTCGTGACCTGAAAAATAGATGGTTACAGAAGGGCACGGGCAAACTGCCGCGCACCTTCTGGCGGTGAAGGAAGGTGGAAGGGCGGGAACAAATCTCGCCGGAGCGAGTGGTTAGATGGGAGAAATCACGAAGAAAAATACTGGGAGGCGAAGGCTACAGTTTACAAGAAGATAAGCAAAATCAAAGCAAAGAAAACGCACTAAAAAGGGAGGAAGAAACATGACCTCAGTGGCCAAAGCCACGAGATTGGTACCTCGATGGCCTTTTGGCCGGAGATGATGGTGGAGCGCCTCCTGGCCTCGCGCGACCTGCTTAGATGGTTGGAGGAGGCCCTGTCACGGCCTCCAGTCCAGAACGCAAGAAGAGAAGGGGTTTGCTAGGTCCAAGAGTGTTCAAGCAGCAAGGAGAGGTGACGGTGGTCTTTTGAAAATGTGGCTCTGGAGGCTCGCAAATCAAAGCGCATCAGGCGACACAGGCATCCATTCCCCGAGGAGATTGATGGGCATGTAAGAGGAGGTATCGAGGAGAAAAAGTCGTCAAGGGGCCTTCACGAGATGGTGTAAGGTGCGCCCTACAAAAAGCGTCGAAATCGAGGGAAAAACCAAATCTGGCACGCAACAGGCAGGGGTCAGAGAGTTGACCCGAGGTCAACTCTCCAGCCCACCTGGTTGGCCCACGTGGACCAACCAGGAAAAAGCCTGGAAAAAGATCTTGTAAATTCAATAAAAAATAGAAAACGAATTATTTAATTTTTGATTATTAAATAAAAAATATTTATTATTTTATGAATTAATTTATGGTGATTTTTAATTATTTTTATGAAATGTATTTTTACAAGTTTACATTTAGGCCCTTTATAGGTATCTTTACCTACATTTTTATTATTTTATTTTTAATTTGTATATTTAATTTATTTATTTTTGTTTATTATTTTATTTATTTATAAATTATTTTTATACACATAAATATATTTTTATTTTAGTTTATTGATGTGTTTTGTATATTTAATAAAATATAAGTATGTATGGTATAGGTATGTATATAGGTATTGTATTTATGTATTTTATGTAGCTATTTTTATTTTGTATTTTATTTAGGCTTTTATTCTAGTTTTAATACTCAAGTATATTATAAGTAATATTCACAAGATTATAAAAATATAAAGATACAAAAATAATGAATAAAGAATAAATTGAATATTTTAATCTGTACAACTATACAATGTGGGTCCAAAACTCAACTTTCAAACCGTAGCTCCGCCAAATGCGAAACCACCGCCATTAAATAGATTATTTTATTATATATATAATTAAAGGTGAGTTTGCTGCATTTGGAGTTTTCATTTGTGAGATACAGGTTTGGGAAGTTGGGATTCTGGAATTTTATTCAGACCATAACTTTTTATCTGTACATTATTTTTGAGTGAAATCAATTTTGTATTTTTATTTATTTAATTATCTACAAATTTCATGTACAAAGTTTCTTTATTTGATGTATAAAAAGTGTAACCAAAAATAGGCCCCAAAATGAATAAAGAGTGAATTGAATAAAAGGTATTTTTATTATATTTGACCTTATCTCCCCCTACTTTATTCCTTGTCGACCTAGTCATCGAGATGCCCAGGTCTCGGGGTTTCGGGTCATAAAATATTTACAATATTTTATTCTTTTTATTTTCTTTTCTTTATTCTATAATTTTGCCTTTAAAAACCGCATTTTATACAATATTTACACACATATACATGAATGCTAAAATGCATGAATTAGCTCTATTTATACGCATTTACTAGGGTTTTTAAGGTCAAAATGATAGAATAAATATGATGAAATGTAGATTCATCAGCTAGCGATGGGTTAGGGTAGTTTAGGTTTTTCTGCTTAAGTTCTCTGAAATTAAGTCAAAGTTAAATATTCTCATCTCATTTGACCATATGAACTATTACATTCATGTTATAAAGATGGTTAATAGAGAGTGGATGTATAAGCGTGTAGTAGATGGACATGTTATAGATACCTTTCAAAGAGGTGTTCAAAATTTATAGAATTTGCTTATGCACAAGGTTCTCGTGTTCTGGATACAAATGGTACTATCTTGTGTCCGTGTTAAATGTGTTGTTTAATGAAGAAGAGATTTACGAATGAAACTCAGTTGCATCTTTATAAAAAATGATTTCATAGAAGGATATCAGATTTGGTGGATGCATGGTAAGGACTTCGAGGACACGATGAATGAGTCATAAGAAGCATACAATATGAACCCATCCGTAGATATGGTTATGGATGTTGTAGGTTCTGATTTTAATACTGCTTATCTAGATGATGAGGAAACATATGAAGAGTCTGTAGACTTGTACGAGCTGTTCAAAAAAGCAGAAGAGACATTGTGATTCGGTTGTAATACATATTCAAAACTCCCTGCAGTTTCAGATCTTCTATCGATGAAGGAGTATAAAATGACTGACTGTAATTTTGATGTCATGCTTAAAATTATCAAGAAAATGTTACTAGAAGATGCTGAATTACATGGTAATTATTACAAAATCAAGAATATGACGCTGAAGATGATTTTAGTGGAAGTTAAAATAGACTCTTGTATAAATCACCATATTTTATACTACGGTGAACATCAACATTTGATACGTTGTCTGGAATGTGATTAGCCAACATTTCAGGAATCAAGTAAGAGTGAGAAAAAATCTCAAAAAAAGTTTTACGTTATTTCCCGTTGACACCGAGATTAAAACAATTATATTATTATAAGGAAATGACGAAAAATATGATATAACATGTAGAGCATATAGTTGATGAGTTAATGGATCATCCATCCGAGTCTGATTGTTGGAAAGTATTGATATCAACATTTCCTTTATTTTCGAAAGAAAATAAGGAATTGCATTATATGTTTATTTACATACATGTTTATTCCTCATGGAAGAAGTAAAGATTATTCTTGTTGGCCAATAATGACAACACCATACAATCTAACCCCATGGTTATGTAATAAGAGACAATTTATAGTTCTATCATTGTTGGTGCCAGGACTTATACATCCGAGAAAATACATCGACGTGTATTTACGACCTCTTATAGATGAGCTGAAAATTCTATGCGTCGATGGAGTGGATACATATGATGTAAATAAAAGTCAAACATTTAATATGAATGTATCTCTACTATGGACTATAAATGACTTTCCGGTATATGGGATGTTATCTGGATGGAATATACATATGCGTAAAAATTATCCATATTGTATGGAAGGTACAAAATTATTCCAGCTTCAACACTATTAGAAATCTTTTTTTATTGTCAAACAATCATCCCTATAAAAGAAAAAAATAAGCATTAAAAAAGAATATCATCAATCTTACAGATCCTTCGATAATTAAGACCGATGAAACGATATTATCAAGTTTAGAAGAATTGGAAAATTCAGCCTTAGGAAATGGGGATAAAAAAAACCTCTTCCTGATTTTGGTAACAATCACAATTGGATTAAGAAGAGTAAATTTCTGGAATTAACATATTGGAGTAGGCTATTGATATGGCACAACTTATATGTTATGCATATAGAGAAAAATGTCTTTAATAACATCTTCTATACAATTATGAATGTAACCATTCACATAAAAAATACAATAAAGTATCATCTTAAATTAAAAATCATATGCAATCGGTCAGAGTTGTATATAAATGAAAATGATAATGGAAGGGTTGAAATTCCTAAAGTGAAGTATACATTAGATAGAAACAAGTGAATTTTGTCTACGAATAGACAATTAAATTGAAGTTTTCAGAAAGATATGTATCAAATTTCTCAAATTTGGCTGATTTAAAGAAGTCTTCATTTAAAGGAATCATGAGTCATGACTATTGTATTTTCATGAAATGACTTCTATAGCTAGTGTTCAAATGATTGTTATCGAAAAATATTGTAGTTGTTTTATCAGATGTCAGAAGATTTTTCTAGGTTCTTTGCTCATCATACATACAACGGATGGAGATGGAATATCTTGAGAAAAATAATTATGTGATTATATCTAATTTGGAGAAGATATTTTCGCCATCATTTTTTGATTCAATGGAGCGTCTGATGACTCATCTTCCATACGAAGCAACATTTGGAGGTCCTGTATTCAATTTGAAAGGTATTTCTAAATACTAATTTCTTTTTTATTATTTTGATATATGAATAAAAACATATACATGTTTTACGTAGATTCATGTTCTTTCTGAAAAGAAAGGTCCGAAATAAAAGTAAAGTGGAAGGATCAATAAGATCGTAGTATATTTACGAGGAAGTTGCAACATTCTGTGCTAGGTATCTTTCAGAAGATGTTGAGACTATCCACAACATATTAAGGAGGAACAAGATAATTTACTCTAAGGAAAAACCTCATATCAGTGTCTTTTGTCAATCCACTCAGCTCATAGGAAAGGTTACAGAATTATATTATCGAGACAAAAGAAATATGCTGTAGAGCTATACGTATTAGACAATTACGAGTAAATAACACCATATATTAAGTACGTCTCGGTATTACTATATATACACATGTAAATTTCCTTCCACTTATTTATAATGTTTCTTATACCTTTTTATAGAATTTAGAAGGAAAATTGTCGAAGAAAATTCTATGTATTCTGATGATGAAGCTGTGAGCATCTATATGAATCAATTTTCATAATAGTTTAAGAACTGAACAAAACAATTAGATGGTTATGATTATCATATACAAATATTAAAATATTTCATAGAAGGTTCGATTTATCTTACAACTCTTGTTGTAGTAATGGTTATCGATTTCATACAATTAATTCTGGTAGATATTTAACAATTCTGACTCGAAGAGTGATGATTCATGGATCTTATTACGAGGAAGATTATTTGGATTACTATAGAATATTAAAGGAGATACTGGAAGTAGAATATAATATTCCATGATTTAATAAAGTAGTTCTCTTTATGTGTAATTGGTACGATCCTAATGGAGGCGTAGTGATCGATAAGTGAAATAACATTGTTGATGTGATATCAAGAAAATTTATACGCAGATTAGAACCCTTCGTTATAATGTCTCAAGTGGGCCAAGTTTGCTGTCTCCCACAAGTGTCCAAGAAGAGAAAGAGCATCGAATCTTTCAATGTTGTGAAGCTAAATTCTCGAGGTTATATTTCTACTGAATGCACTCATCTTGAGATGTTAAGATGAAGCCTTCATACCGACTCATGAGTGAATAATATAGCAAAACAAGTCCCAATCATTGAATCGATTCAATTGGCGGATAATGAGCTAGTGAATGCACTTATCTTGAAGATGTTAAGATGAAGCCTTCACATCGACTCATGAGCGAATAATATAGAAGAAGAAGTCCCAATCATCGAATCGATTCTATTGACGGATAATGAGGTGTTATGTGCTGATCTACAAGATGATGTAGATTCTACAAATGATGATTCAGATAACTCAGAAATTAATGAAATATACTTTAATTCATTCGAATCATGACAAATTTTAACTGTAAGTTCTAGTAAAATATTATACTTGAATCAATAAAAATATTCATTAATAACTTTGTAGTTAACTATTACATCATCATTACAGTCATGGTAGGTTTTGGACGTAGGCACTCTTATGGATCTCAACAATCCACTCACCCATCTTCGTTAGACTCACCTTCTTCTAGTAGGTAGCTGACCCTGCCTGTTACTTTAGAGTCACTTCCTGACGAGGCTCGACGACTCATATCCTACTACGAGTCTCTTGGTTATCCTCCTCGTCTCTTTTATGGTGGTGTATATGGAGAGCCATCTTACACAGTTGCTCCTGTTGTATGCCCGATATCTGTACTAGCATGGACCTTGATGCATTCTGGTTCACTTTCTTCTCCATTACATACCTTTTCCCACTTGAGGTGGGCAGACTTCGAAGTCCTACCCTTTGTTGGATGTTACTAGGAATGGGATGTATGGTTTTTATAAATTTTCTAAATTTAACTTTCATATAAATAAATCTTCTCATTTTAACTTTCATATTATTTGAAAAATTTAAAAAATATGCAGGGATTTTTTGAATAGCAACAATGTGATGTGATAAAGGATATTACCAACATAATCAAGATACATTTGACTTGCGTGAAATTTCATTGTGTTGCATTCCTGCTACCGAGAAGGAGAGATTGTTTGAGATATTTCGGGTAAGTATAGTATTTTAGTGCATTCGTTGAAATTTATTGCTACTCTTTAATATAATATTTTGCAATACTTTTTAGAATAGGTATCATTTGGTTCTGGACTGGAGAAGGATGCTTATCGTCGAGCATTATCTGTTTGGTGGAGAAGAGGATGAGAAATAATTTTTCCAAGGTAAGGAGAGACTCGCATAGGAAGACAAGATGCGATGAGATGAATTTTGAGGAGATGAAGAGGTTCCCACCAACATAGTGCACAGAGGATAAGTATTGTATTACTTCCATAGTTTATGATGTATTTTTTTTAAAAAAATAATATTTATAACATATTTATTGTAGGTGGGTGAATTTTTGTGATGCATTCATTGTAGATATTGAGTTTGGAAGGAGATCGATGGAGAGAAGGACAAATTGCCAAAAATTTAGAATCAAATTGACCAGTGGCTCTAAAAGTCACAAACAAATTAGAGTGGAGACGACACTTCTTTTTAAAAATTATATTTTAAATACTAACTTATTTTAGCTCCATTATGTTATTATTTTTTATATTTATTTTCAGGTGACATGGTTGAAAAGAGAACCTTCTTTAAGGAGTGGTGGTCTAGGTCCCACATGAATGGGAAAGATGGAGAGTCTCAATGGTCCACTCTTGAAGCAGGAGAATTATTGGTTAGTCTTTTTATATATAGGTAATTTGAAAGATATAATATAAGTATTTCCTATATTTTAACTTGTAATTCAGGACCGTTATTTGGCACTAGCTGTAGAGAAATAGGGTGGAGATCCTAATAGGGAATAACCACCATTTGATAAAGCAATTTGGAAACATGTATAGATAAATATTATTTTAGTATATTCAAATTTTAACTATATATTCATATTAAATAATTAAAATTTTAATGGGTGTTGAAAGAGAGGGATGTTGTGGCGAACATGAAGCAGGAGCTTGGTGGCCTCCTCCATACTATGTAGAGAAACATCATCATTCCTATTCTTCTTAAGACCAGCCATCGTATTCACAACCACAATCATCACAACCATCATTGTATATAGAGTCCCAGACGACGATGATGGTGGAGAGTGTGACGAAGCTCTAACAAGATTTCTCGGTGTACATGTAAGTATTCTCCTTCTAAACCCTAATAATTTCATATTTCAATATATTCAATTGCATATCACATATATACATATATTCTATAAAGGTTGCAAGGGCATGCATATCAATATGAAGACATTGAATCAAGTGTGGAGGAGGAGGAGAATGACCCGAAAGAAGAGGCACACATGTATGACATATTTAAGAAGAAGGAGAGGGAGAAAAAGAAAGGAAAGCATGCTTTAATTTCAAAAATATTTTGATCAAAAAGGAATGATTTGTGGTTTTTATCTTATTTTTTTGTGGATTTTTGGCAAATCTTTTAATCATTATGAACTTTGAAATATAATTAGTTGTACTTGTAATTGTCAAACATTTCGAAAATCTACTGGTATTATATTTAGTTGCTAAATGTGATGCATATACTGAAATTGTATATTATCCTATATATATTATGTGAGATTGATAGGTACAAGTTACTGTATTTAATTAGATGGATGGTATATTAAAGGTACTTTTCTCGACTCTAATAAAAACTTGCAATGGTTTATTGGTAGGCCATACAGGTTCGACGGGGCATCTAAACCCTGTCGAATATGTATATTTTTTCAGCTCTTTAGCTTGGGACGAGCACATGTGCTTGCCCAGTGCTCTGTGTTGGCTCTCCAGCATGGACATGAGTGAGCCTTTACTGAACACAATTGTGCACGCGCTTAGGTCGGACGAGCATCTAGTGTATACAGATGCTCACCCACCTACTCTAGAGAACCTCCATTGGGAGAACACACCTCGGGCGTGCACTTTGCGTGTGATCGGCGTGCACATCACGAGCCTCCATGTGCACGCCAATCGTGATTTTTTTGTAGTGAGTCTGATCCGAAGACTCTCCTCTCATGGGTACGAGGATGAGTCACGTAGCTTCCCACGAACAATGATATCAACTTCTCATTGAAGTTTTCCACATAATAATAAGATCTAAATGATCTCAAGATTCTTATTTCATCTCACAAAATCGAGTCCACCTTTACGCATGCAAACACGATGAAGAAGACTATCTTCTCTTCCATAGGGCCATCCCTATGAAAAGAGAAGAGAGGCCTGATGGTGGGCATGTATGGCTGTAGAGAGAGAAGGTAGAACACGTACTTGGGAGTCTTCTACTCTCAATACTTCTCTCTCATTATTCAAGGCAACTCAGTCTCTCATAATGCAAAGCACATCATGTGTTGAAAGAGAGAGGTATGCCCTCTCTTGTATACACCTTGGTGAACATCCCCTTCGAGTCCAACTCTAAGAGGGCATACCTATCATGAGGGCCTTAGATGATCATTCAAGGGTTAGGATCATTTCCTAGTCTAGGATTGAGAGACATGTTGCCTCAATTAATCATAAAAAATAAATAAAAAAACACAAAAATAGGAGAGTCTATCAAGACTCAGGGTGAATGGCGAGGCTTCTCAAGCATGGACATCTACATTGTCCTAATTTATGTCCTATTTGTTGTTTGTTAGTTGTAGCATTATCTTCATGATAATTCAATTATTATAATAGTGAAATCTATGAGAGTTATGTCATAACTTATGGATATTTATTCATAAATCCAAATTAAAATATAAATCCAATTTACATTTAATTTCAATATGAATCACATCCATACGTATGCCCTAAAATGATATATGAATTGTATTAATATATATATATATTAATTATTACGAATCAATATTCATATTAATTAAATACAAATGATATGGATCATATCCACAACACCCTAGATACTAATATATCCACGATAATAATAATTATTATCATAATATTGATATCATTTAGTACAAATCCTAATCCAATTAGGACCCATGAACAGGAATCTTGGATACTTGGAGATAATGTCGGGAAGATCATACCATACACGTATAGTGACTTGAAATTTGGTTAACTATCCAATTTCATAGTTTATACCACTTTTTTTGCAAAATATGTCACTTACAAATATTGAGCTTGAGCTGGATTGTTTCACGCTTTATGTGAGCTCAACGAAACACATAACAGTCTCCATGAGCTCAATAAAGGAGCACATTGATGACTCAGCTTCCAACTACATTTCTAATCATAGTCCAAACCATTTAGAGTTTAGAAATGAGCGCAAGAAATGAGTCCGCCTCCATTTCCATTATTTCTAACATTTGGACATTGAATTGGAATTGAAAATTGGAGTTAAATGAAATCAAACTTTATCCGATTAATTCTCATATCATTAAGTCATAAAGTGGAGTAACTAAAATTTATCTGATTTTGTCATTCCCTTGGAACGGAATTGTCATGGTAGATGATATACTAATATAGATTTAACCTAAAGTATTCTCAATACTCCTTCATCCTTCATTTTTGGAAGTCTTTTACATATCCAAAGTTTAAACCCTAGTTTGATCGTCTTCTTTAGGACATATCAATATATTTCTCAATCGATAATTGGGTCACAATATTAATCATGCACTTTCTAAAAGTATATATTAATATCTTGAATTCACGTCTCATTTCATAAACAAGACAACCATGCATGGAAATCTTTATGACCTTAAAATATCTCATGAGTGAGCTCTCTCTCCTGGTTCATCAAGTATGAACCTTTATGATTCCTTTGAGAAATTGTACCTCTCATTTATCCCCATATATACACTAACTCGTTGGTATATAGACCTTGGTTTGGTCTTCAACCTAATGGTCTGTCTAATACACACATTTAGACATATAGATGTATATTGTCTCTGGTCAAAGAATGTGTGCCTGATCGAGACAATTACGATTCAAGTCTTAGTTTATATAGACCTCATCAGTAAACTCTTTGACTTGATTATTCCCACACCTATGAATCATTATTCCTATGCATAGGATCTACATCAAGAAGTCAGTCAGAAATCTATCTTTAGATAAAGATTACTATCTCTTTCTCAGAATGGAGATCATTATTGAATATGTAAGATATTCAATATAACCATGATATGTAACTCTAATTGTACAAAGGGACCTTAATTTAAATGCATTCATAAATATTCATTTCAGACAGACATGAGATCGCTAAGATCTTACAAGTCCAACAAGACCAACCAAGACCAATCAAGGCCTTACTCATGTGAAGCACAAACTGAAGCAAAAATAAAATACCTTATAAATTAAATATTAAATATCAAATAAAATTAAATTAAATTTAAAATAATTAAAATATATTAAAGACAATTAAATGTATGGCATATTTAAATAATTTAAATAATATTATTTAGATAGGGAAATTAAATGAAAATGTAATTTATAGGTATGATATACCGATATAATATGAATTTTAAGTTTTAATCTAATATTTTTATATAATAACTACCTATTTTTATATTTTTATTTATTAAATTAAATCGGGATTTTAGATTGGCATATTTTTGTTTTATTTTATGGATAGTTGACATATATAAGTAGAGGAAGATAAAATATATGCATTTCCATACATAAATAATAGTGTTATTATTTATTTATTTATTTATTTTGATGTATTTTTACTTTTGATATTATTTTATTTTAAAAGTACAATATAAGTAAAAAATTCAAGTACATACAAAATATCATTAAATAATACTCAAACAAATGTTAAATATAATAATACATATAGGGTTCCAACATCAAATTGTTGCATGCTAACTTTGATTTTATTAAACTACCAACATTTGAAAGATAATTTACTAATAGGAACTTTAAAAGCGAGTTTGATAAATTTAGACTTTCTACCAAGTATATATTAAGACTGGAACTTGAGTTTTATGGTTTTTAAGGTTTGAGTTCTAAAGGCATCTGTACATTGTGGACCTTGAGGCATATTTATCTTTATATTATTATATATAAGTTTTAAGAAGAAATAAAGTTAATTTGGGTGAGTATAATTTTTGAGAAGTTATGGAAGTTTATAGAATCTATAAATATGGATTCGAGTCATTATTTTGTGTGCAGAAATCAATTTTTTGTGACATTTTTTTGGTTATTATCTATCTCTCTATTTTATTGTAGTTGTCCAACATGATGACTGTATCTGGGCTAGAGTTAGTATGCACATATTTACAACCTTCTTTCTATTTATTTTCTTAATTATTTTCTTTTATTTCCTTTTTGTGTTAAAATATGTTTATTCATGAGATGCATTATGAGACATGATAAAAGAGGAAGGAGATGAATATAGGATTCATCACCCCTGAAGCATACACAGGTTTGTCTATGATATGTCGTTGCATTAATTCAATATTGCTAATATGGAGGGATGACATGATGAAACCGTGACGTTCACGGCTAGGGTTGAAACAAAAACGAATATGGTTTGGACAATATCAAATACATGCACAGATTCCTATTAGATATAAATCTTAGAAACCATATCCTTAAATAGTTTAATACATTTTACATATTCATTGTTTGTGAATATGGATCTAGGAAAGATTGAACACAAATACGATTGAGCAAAGAATGAGTATAAATATGGATGGAATATTATTGAATATGAGGTAGTTTAGATGAAAATCTAGTTCAAATAATAAATATAAACGGTACAATAAAATTTTTGTTTACATGCATTCATTGAACAAAAGGTTTAGCTTTTTAATTATTGTTGCTTTCAAGTCATACGCACGATACACATTTCACCAATATTGTAATATACTCTTGAAGATGAATAAGGTCGATTTCATCGTGTTACACAAGATCGAGTCTTGGAGGAGTTCATGTACAACATGTTAAGAAATAAAAACCTTAAAGACAATTGAATTGGATTTTTTCAAATTTTTACGTCTGAAAAGGTGAGGGTGTTTCCATCGCCTCGATTTCCCATGTTGCTTCCTTAATATTCGGACTTTATCACATGAACTTGACCAATTAAATGACATAAAGATATGTGTTTTTATCAATTGCGTGCTCTAAAATAATGCAATATTAGTTATGTCCCTCCCTTTTGTGGAATATCAGTTGTGACACTTCTTCCAATTTTGTCACATATACGGTTTGGGTTAGTTGTCGTCCATTTAAGTACCAAATATAAGTTAATTTTTCGACATAAAGGTACTTTCTAAGTAACCTCTAAGGTAGATTGGTTATTACTCTTCTCTTTATCTTCTATCTCTCCTCTATCTTCCTCCTCCTTCTACCTCCTTCGCCACCCCCTCCAATCCCACCCACCCCCACCCCATTCCCCATCTCTTCCCGCCCCCTCCTCCCACCACCTCCTCTACCGCCGACCATTCCTCCTCTAGCATTTTCCTCTACCACCGACCCTACCTCCTCCAGCCCCCTCCACAGTCACCACCCTCCATCCCCCACCTCCTCCAACTGTTGGAAATGCGAGCCCACGGCGAGCCATTATGTAATAAATGTTATTGCACATATCATTCCCTGATCTGAAATGAAAAATCAATAATTTGTATAATAGGTCCCTTAGTACAATTAGGGTTATGTACCATGGCCATCTTAATAATCATACAGCTGTTGATTCAACTATTGAATCATAGAGGCTGGTGCTTGGATGAATATCTAAAGAGTTAGGTTGAGGACTCATCAAGCACCGTCAAATGATTATTAAGAGATAATCTCCAGCCTGAATAGGAGATGACAATCCTATCTCTGAAGGCTGATATCTGACCGACCTCTTGATGCAGGTCCTCTGCATAGGAATAGAGATTCGGAGGTGTCAGATTAGTTAGGTCAAAGAGTTGACTTAACAAGAACGAGATAACCAAAGTCCTATATCATATGCTGTCATGATATAGGCACGCATCCTCTGACCAGAGACATATGTGTTGCTATATGTCAAGTATGTACATTTGGCAGACCAATAGGTTGATGACCTAATCAAGGTCTATACACCGACGCGCTGGTGTGCATATAAGGGTATATGAGTAATACGATCTCTCAAAGGGATCATACAGGTTCAGTTACTGAATCGGAAGACATGAGCTCACTTATGAGATATTGGGATGAATCAAATTCCATGCGCATGGTCGTCTCGCTTTGGAAGCTTGACTGAATTTGTAGGTTTGATATATACTACTAGTATATGATCAAGACCTAGGTATGATACACGCTTTTGGAAAGTGTATGATCGATACCAACTCCCAATGATCGAATGAGAAACTTACTGATAAAACCATGAAGTAGACAGTATAAAGTTGATCCGATACTTCGGGTTTAGTCTAAGTCTTCCAATATGCAGGATGTACAGGTATTGGGAATACCTGAAGGTGATTTGATCATAAACGATTGTATAACCATGATGCTTCCATTCCTAGGGAGTGATGAAACAGGTCTGGATTTTAGTGACTCCTCTCAGTAGAGAAGTGATATGATCTTGGTCCAAGTGTTGGACATTGATCTGAATGTGATTCAGATACAATGAGAAGATTATATTTACGGTCTTGATTTAATCAAGCATCTGTAAGAGGCCCGCGATCTGGATTTGAGATATGATCTCAATATCCTTGTCACTATACGTGGAACAATACAATCGCCCTGTCCTTATCTCCAAGTATCTGCGGAGAGATTGCATTATTCTTGAAGGGTTCAAGAATAATTCCATAAGATCTAAGCAATGAAGAAATAATGATTAAATGTGATTTAATCATCTTGATGTGTGAAGAAATTATCCAATTTAATTAAATGTGATTTAATTAATGTGGATAAGAATAATGTGGATAGAAATATCCAATTATTCATAATATATTATAAATGTGATTTATAATGTATTAGAGAGAGCTAATTATAATTTATATGTGTTGATTAATTATTATGTGTATTGGATACACATTGCGTAATTAATTAACAATATGAATTATATGTTGTATTGGGTTGTGAATATGATTCACAATTTTTTCCATGGCAAGAATACAATATTCTCAAAGATAATTGTGAATTATTTTTGAAGAATAAAACCCAATAAATTTGTTGCAAATAAATAAGAGAGATTCCAAGGAGATATGCAATCTCATGGATTTCCATGAGATTGCAATCTCCATGCAATCCCAAGGGGCGGCACAACATTCCTATAAGGAATGTGTGGCCGTCCACTTGGAAGGTACATGGAGATGAAATCTCCATGTATCTTCTCTCCTTATTTGTTGGGTTGATTTAGGAATAAATTATATTTGATTTTGTCAAATATATTTTGACCTAAATTTGTGGCTTTTGACAACAACAATCTTGGCCATTGGATTGACACAAATCAATCTCACCCATTGATTTTATGTGTCCCATGGATTAAGATCCATGGATCCCAAAACCCTATAAATAGAGAGGCATACTATGCTCTCTAATTACTTGCAATATTGGAGCTCTCTCTCCCTCATTTCTTCATACATGCCAGCCCTCTCTCCCTCTCTTGTTGGTGGCCGTCCACCATACCCTAGAGAAGGGAATCGTCGTCGCCATCGCCACCGCGCTGCCGCTTCGACGTTCTTCGGTTTCTCCGTCTTCTTGGTGTGCTACGCCCACGAAGGAGACATTAGATCTTGTGTGACAAGATCAGGAGCAACCACGCTTGGATCAACTTCTTGGATTGCGAGGACAACGCGGTTCATCCCCGCGCTCGCAAGCAGTCTTGCCGACGATCGGACTTGAGACAGGAGGTCTCTTCTCTTAGAGACTCGATCAACCATGCTTCAAGAGGTTTTGCATTATACTTGTTGTGGTTATAGATGAAACGATCTGAGAATGGTTCTCGGATCATGTGGTTTCATCGAATAAAAAATTTTAAATTCCGCTGCACCGAACAACTAGTGCGACTAGTCGTTCTTCGTCGTATCCGATACGACGATCACGCTTCCGTGATGCGCTTGAGGATAATTTCCATATCCTTCAAGTGGTATCAGAGCCAGGTTGACGGTTTCGAATATGATTCGAAAAACCGATGACGACTTGGGTTCGTTAAGGTCGCGAAAGTTTTTATCGCATTTGATTTCGCAGATCTGTTTAGTAAATAAATTCGGCACTGTTTAAATTGTTTAAGCACGAATTTAATACTTGGATTTTGTTCCCCATTAAATAAGGAAACCATAGGATCTGAGTTTACGTAAATCGGATTTCGTATGCTCTAGATATGGTTGTTTTAATGAACATATATACACTGTTGCGGGAACTGTAGATCTGAACGTGAATAAATGTTAATTACTGTTTAGATTTGCCTCGAAATGCGTGTAACATCACTTAAGTTCTGTCCTAAATCAAATTAGCAATCTATGAAAATTGATTTTGTCTAATTTGGATTTAATATGATTGAGATATGCTAATTTTAGTAAGTAGGGGTCACTGCTGAAATTACAGTCCTAATCTAAAACCAAGTGATTGTCAATTAATGAAATTAATTGTTAATTTCGTGAAATAATCATGAAAAATATTTGTGAAATATTTGAAGATGATTATTTACATAATTGACTTGGCCTCAACCAATTAATTGATTAGATTTGATCTAAATCTTAATTGGAAACGCATTCATCAAACTTGATGTTTGATTGGTGATTGTCATTTAATCATTTAGTGAAATTAAATTGTTTAATTTCCTAGAATAATTGTGCATAAATATTTTTGAAATATTTGATGATAATTATTCCCTTAAATGACATTGCCTTAACCAATAATTGATTAAGATGTGATCTAAATCATAATTGGAAACAACAATCTTTCAAACTTGATGCTTGAATAGGATTTGGGAATTTGTCTAGCAAATTTCCTTATAATCAAAAAATGTTTTGATTATTACTATATGGTACAATTTCGGTTGAAGAACCGATGATCATCTCAAGTACAAATTAATCAATTTGGCATTATCCTTTCCCGAGGCGGATATGGTGCCTAGTCGGAGAGCATTGGGGTTGCGGGTTACAACGTATGTGGTCCGTCCCACTCTCGTCGGTACTGGCCATGACAACGGGTAGGACCGGGATAATGTCCGAGAGATTAAGATGTATTTTTCTAATTATTAAAATTCAAATTAATACGTATTTTGAGATATTACCATATATGTATTCAAGTAAAATAATCAAGTTTGATTGATTGAATTGGATTGATAATTAATTTAATATAATTAAGTTGATTATGTCCAATTGAAATACTTTAATATGATTAGAGTTAATAATTCCCTTGGAAGAATTAATTATGTGAATGTGATTCACGATAATTAATTAAAATTTGAATATGAGGTGGAGGATCACATAAGTGACATCCATGGTCTCCCGTCAAGGCGGAGGGTTCCGTCGCCAGGGATTGCATGTGGGAGACGCCTGTCCGAAGTGATAGCTCCTGTATGCAAGCGCATCTGGATCGGGCTCTTCGCTTCTCGAAAGAGTAAGGACGTATGCGGAGTGACCCCAATATCGAGTCCTCATATTATTGGGGCGATATTAGAGCATAGCGAGTTGTATTCCTGTTGACGGTTGGTTCAATTAATGACGGGTCAACATCGCCTTAGGGGTGGTGGGCCCGGGTGTTAAAGACCGAATTGGAAGATGCAAGTTGGACTTGCAAGGCGGAATGTGTTCCTGCTTCTTTTTATCCGAGTTGTAGGTTCTCATATTATTGGGATGCAACAAAGATAAGGAAGGAGATCCCAGATCTTGCTTGAGATATAATGGTAAGTATATCTCTTACATTGAAAGTGATTAAGGGAATGAACTTTCAGTGTTGACAAGGCAAGACAACTTTGATATAAAAATTCCTAAATCAAAGGAAAATATGTATATATAAATACATACATTTATGCAAATTTCTTATTTCAGATAATCCTTCATTAAAACCCACTCAATGATATACTCAATAGTAACCAGTGAAATATCTTGGATTGGACTCATGATCCAGATATTGTACTTGTAATTGAACACATAATATATGTGGTTGCAATGTGCAAATTTCCTCATAATATTGAGAAATGACAATTAAATAGATAATAGGACTACAACCCTAGGGTTTGTATGTCTCTATAGTCTTGGTATCATCAAATGTACTTTGGAAGTGACATGTTGATGATGATCATAATTGTCATATAATCCTTATAAAATCAATGAAGATTTTCTGGCATACATATGTGCTCTTGACATTTAATCATGAGTGACATGGTTCTCTGCATCATGTAGAATGGTAGCTCTATAAAGAGATGATGTATTCAAATTGTTTGAGTACCTACCTGAACCTATGTTTTATGAGTTTATATGGATGTAGATGATGAGTGTCATTATTCTACTGTCTATACTCTAGTCATTCATGAAGCTTCGTAGTATTCATATTGTGTGAATCTAATGAAGCATAAATAAATGTTGAAATACTCTTATTTTGAATTCTTTTGAATTTATTGTAAGAGATCCTTAGTCTTAAGCAATGGTTGCTTATAGATAAAGGGAGCGCAATGGAAGCATGGGTTGGACCCAAGAAAGAAGGAAAGTCAAAGAGTTGACTGGACTTCTGTGACTTCCATATGACATCCAAAGAGTTGGATGAATGCCAATACTGTAATAAGTTGATGTATTGATAGTATGACTATCAAGTCTGTCTAGAATCCTTAGAAAAGGACTTGGATGGAGCATCAGAATAATCTACATAAATCATTAATATTGACTTACTTATTGAATAAGATAAAGTCAAATAATTGTATCTCAATCTTCTGATGACATTTGCAATGGGTTGCATTTGTTTTAGAAGACTGGAAAATTTGATCTTAAAGGTTTATAGTTGTCCACATGAATATTGATGCAATTGTTGCAACAATCTCTGTTGGATTAATAGACTTGTTAATTTCAGTGGGAGAGCCCTTAGTCGTAGAGAATATCTCTATGACCTAGATATAAGAATACACTCATTATTTGTTTCTAAATGTTGGAAATAAACATGAATTCTGAGATAGAACTATCATAAAGAGTTATGATGAAGATATTTCAGATAGTAATCTAAAATCTAGTGGACTCCACATAAATTAGAAAAATTAATGAATGGTTCATTAACATTTCTGAATACTGAAATTAAACATTAAGATCAATAGGAGGATGAAGATCATTTGACAATGATCTAGCATCGAGCCTTGGACATTTGTCTATTGATTTGATCAATAGAATAGTAAGAGATGAAACTTTAGAATGTCTAAAATTTCAAAACTTACATACTTATGAATATTGTCCAATACATCCTTCTTCGGGAATGGTGTAAGATGCCAAGGTATTCAGGATCTCATACATATTGATGTATGTGGATCATCTATATCATAGTAAACATTGTGGATATGTGATATCTATTGATGATTGTATGATATGAGATTTCTTCTCTTCACCTAAGAAACCTTTGAAATGTTCAAAGATTTCATTAATTTTGGTTTAGAACCAAAGTTTGAAGGAAGATAAAATGAATTTGATCTAATCTAGGTAGCAAGTACCTGCTAGATAAATTCGAAGAATACCTTATGGAGATATGAATATCATTTCTATCTCAATCCTCCTAACACACCTTAACTCAAAAGAGTTATAGGTAGATACAATTGGATCATGTGTGACATGATCTTATCAATGTTGAATTTTAGCATAATTATCCCTTAGTTTCCAGGTATATATGTGTAGTAGAGACTACAATGTATATCCTTAATAAGGTTCCATGTATGTTGGAATCTAGCACTTGAGAGTGTTGCTTCATTAGGAAAATAAAGGATGGTATTGGATACCTACTTTATGACCGTGAGATTCTTAAAATATCTCATCTCTGAGAATGTGATTCTTAGAGGTTGAGACTCTTGAGAATCAAGATGAAAATGAAGTGTAGGAACTCATTTATAATGAGACTCCTGAAATTGGAAACTAAAAGGACAATTAAAGATGAAACATTAATACCTCTTCAAATGAGTTTGAGGATGGATTCCATGTGTTAGAGAAATCTGACAATGATCGAACTTCATGTGATGAAGCTTCTGAAGATCATAGCATGGATAGATGGATAGCAAAAAAAGTCTAATGTAGACTTCATATACAAGTGTTGTATATGGACCCTCGAGGATCCACCTATATGGGTAAGACCTGTAAAGGTGTAAATGGATCTTCAAGAGAAAAGGAACCTGATGAGAAGGTAGAGATCTTCAAAGCACGGTTCGTAGCCATAAGCTACACACTGGAAGAGAAGACATTGCTTGCAATGAGACTTGCTCTTCGGTGACCATGCTTAAAACCATCAGAATATTGCTAACCTTAGCTACATAACTTGACTATTGCATCTTCAAGATGTAAGTCAATATTGCATTCCTCTACGAATGCCTCTTTGAGGATATTCATATGAAGTAGCCCCAGGGCTTCATGATTGAGGAAAGCAAGGTGTGCAAGCTAAGGAATCCATCTATGGACTCGAATAAGCTTCTTGAAGTTGGATCATAAGATTTGATGAAATTATAAATGTTATGATTTCAGAAAGAATCTTGATGAACCATATGAAGCTTAGTGGGAGTGCTTTTGTGTTCATCGTGCTAAATGTAGATGATATCCTAATCATTTAAAAATGATATAAGGATAATAATTAGTGTTTTATAATCTGGTTGTTCCATAACTTGAAATATGATTTCAAAGATGCCTCTCAGATCTTAGTTCTGAAGTTGTTCAGAAGCAAAGAGAAGAGGATAATGAGACTGTCACATTTATAGTACATCTTGGACATATTCCATTTTATGGAAAATTCCAGTAATGACTTCCATCCCTTAAGATATGGTACTGACCTATCTAAAGGGATAGCACCTCAAAGAGTTGAGGAAGTGAATGCTAGAACTACTTGCCTTTGGGCATCGGTTTTGAGAAGCCGGATGTATGCTAGAGGTGTACAAAAACCAGATGGCTGCCATGCAGTGGGAGTAGTAAACTGTTACAAGTCTACTATGGAAATAAAACACTTGGTTGCAGTAACAACAAAATCTTCATAGATGACAAGATTTTTTGAGATAGTGATCTCAAAGTCTTATCTTCAAAAGTTTAAGACTTTATAGATAGTGATCTAAAAGGTCTTAACTAAAGATACCTTAGGAGATAGAGATCTCCAGAAATAAGGATATTCTTATAAGGATTATGGAAATACTGGTTATGATAATTGTTAAGCTGTAGTGTCAAGGACACTATAACTAACAAGATTGAGTATTAGTTGCATAAGATGCAACATTCGCATTGGATGAGAGCACTGTTACTGGGGATATGCAAGTGCCGTAAAAGGACTTGGCGTAGTCTCGCGGGAACAGAGTGATTGATCAGCTTACCTAGCTATTTTCTAAATAGCCTATGATTGTCACATGAGTGTGAGTTTAAATGATTAGCCCATTAATGGCTCTTTGGGCTAGTGGGAGATTGTTGGAAATGCGAGCCCACGGCGAGCCATTATGCAATAAATGTTATTGCACATATCATTCCCTGATCTGAAATGAAGAATGAATAATTTGTATAATAGGTCCCTTAGTACAATTAGGGTTATGTACCATGGCCACCTTAATAATCTTACAGCTGTTGATTCAACTATTGAATCATAGAGGCTGGTGCTTGGATGAATATCTAAAGAGTTAGGTTGAGGACTCATCAAGCACCGTCAAATGATTATTAAGAGATAATCTCCAGCCTGAGTAGGAGATGGCAATCCTATCTCTGAAGGCCTGATATCTGACCGACCTCTTGATGCAGGTCCTCTGCATAGGAATTGAGATTCGGAGGTTCAGATTAGTTAGGTCAAAGAGTTGACTTAACAAGATCGAGATAACCAAAGTCCTATATCATATGCTGTCCATGATATAGAGCACGCATCCTTTGACCGGAGACAGATGTGTTGCTATATGTCCAAGTATGTACATTTGGCAGACCAATAGGTGTGATGACCTAATCAAGGTCTATACACCGGTGCGCTGGTGTGCATATAAGGCATATGGAGTAATACGATCTCTCAAAGGGATCATACAGGTTCAGTTACTGAACCGGAAGACATGAGCTCACTCATGAGATATTGGGATGAATCAAAATTCCATGCGCATGGTCGTCTCGCTTTGGAAGCTTGAATGAATTTGTAGGTTTGATATATACTTCTAGTATATGATCAAGACCTAGGTATGATACACGCTTTTGGAAAGTGTATGATCGATACCAACTCCCAATGATCAAATGAGAAACTTACTGATAAAACCATGAAGTAGACAGTATAAAGTTGATCCGATACTTCGGGTTTAGTCTAAGTCTTCCAATATGCAGGATGTACATGTATTGGGAATACCTGAGGGTGATTTGATCATAAACAATTGTATAACCATGACGCTTCCATTCCTAGGGAGTGATGAAACGGGTCTGGATTTTAGTGACTCCTCTCAGTAGAGAAGTGATCTGATCTTGGTCCAAGTGTTGGACATTGATCTGAATGTGATTCAGATACAATGAGAAGATTACATTTACGGTCTTGATTTAATCAAGCATCTGTGAGAGGCCCAGGATCTGGATTTGAGATATGATCTCAATATCCATGTCACTATACGTGGAACAATACAATCGCCCTGTCCTTATCTCCAAGTATCTGCGGAGAGATTGCATTATTCTTGAAGGGTTCAAGAATAATTCCATAAGATCTAAGCAATGAAGAAATAATGATTAAATGTGATTTAATCATCTTGATGTGTGAAGAAATTATCCAATTTAATTAAATGTGATTTAATTAATGTGGATAAGAATAATGTGGATAGAAATATCCAATTATTCATAATATATTATAAATGTGATTTATAATGTATTAGAGAGAGCTAATTATAATTATATGTGTTGATTAATTATTATGTGTATTGGATACACATTGCGTAATTAATTAACAATATGAATTATATGTTGTTTTGGGTTGTGAATATGATTCACAATTTTTTCCATGGCAAGAATGCAATATTCTCAAAGATAATTGTGAATTATTTTTGAAGAATAAAACCCAATAAATTTGTTGCAAATAAATAAGAGAGATTCCAAGGAGATAAATCCATGAGATTGCAATCTCCATGCAATCTCAAGGGGCGGCACAACATTCCTATAAGGAATGTGTGGCCGTCCACTTGGAAGGTACATGGAGATGAAATCTCCATGTATCTTCTCTCCTTATTTTGTTGGGTTGATTTAGGAATAAATTATATTTGATTTTGTCAAATATATTTTGACCTAAATTTGTTGCTTTTGACAACAACAATCTTGGCCATTGGATTGACACAAATCAATCTCACCCATTGATTTTATGTGTCCCATGGATTGAGATCCATGGATCCCAAAACCCTATAAATAGAGAGGCATACTATGCTCTCTATTTACTTGCAATATTGGAGCTCTCTCTCTCCCTCATTTATTCATACATGCTAGCCCTCTCTCCCTCTCTTGTTGGTGGCCGTCCACCATACCCTAGAGAAGGGAATCATCGTCGCCATCGCCACCACGCTGCCGCTTCGACGTTCTTCGATTTCTCCGTCTTCTTGGTGTGCTACGCCCACGAAGGAGACATTAGATCTCGTGTGACGAGATCAGGAGCAACCACGCTTGGATCAACTTCTTGGATTGCGAGGACAACGCGGTTCATCCCCGCGCTCGCAAGCAGTCTTGCCGACGACCGGACTTGAGACAGGAGGTCTCTTCTCTTAGAGACTCGATCAACCACGCTTCAAGAGGTATTGCATTATACTTGCTGTGGTTATAGATGAAACGATCTGAGAATGGTTCTCGGATCATGTGGTTTCATCGAATAAAAAATTTTAAATTCCGCTGCACCGAACAACTAGTGCGACTAGTCGTTCTTCGTCGTATCCGATACGACGATCACGCTTCCGTGATGCGCTTGAGGATAATTTCCATATCCTTCACCAACCCCCTCCTACACACCCCTCCTCTGCCCACCTTATCCAACTCCCTCCTATGCCAGCCACACCTCCTCCCGCCCCTCCCCTATTGCCGATCACCCCTCCTTCATCCCACATGTTAGTTGAACCCATTGGATAAGTTGTGGAGGAGAGCCATGATCAGACACATATTCTATTTTGGGGCTTTTCCCCCTTCTAGCAACAATTTTAAAAGAACCCATTAGAGGGATTCGACCACCAAGCACCAAGTCCTCCCTCTGTTGCTGTGGGCTGCCCTTCACCCCTGCAATTTCTCTCCGAAGTCGCCCTAGTGGCTTCTCCTCCTCCCAACCTCCCTTCGAGCTCCCACACCCTCCTCTGCCCACCTATTCCAACCCCCTCCTCCTTCTCCCACACCTCCCATTGTCCTCACATCCTCTAGCTTCGAGCGGAGGAGATGCCATAGTCGGCAAACACGTGATGGAAGAAGTAGTTGAGAAGAAGAAGAAGATGATGAAGATGAAGAAGAAGAAGAAGAAGAAGAAGAAGAAGAAGAAGATGATGATGATGATGATGATGATGATGATGAGGGGACTGGAGAGGGAGGGACCAGAGGAGGAGGGGGTCGAAGTTGACCTAGAGGAAGAAGAGGAGGTGTTGGAGATCCCATGTCATGCTACTTGACATGAGAAAAAGAAGAGAAGGCGGCGATGGAGATCCCATGTTTTGCTACTTGACTTGAGAATTGTATATGTATATGGGAAAAGGGAGCCTACACCCAGGGGTGTAGGTAACTACCTACACCCGGCTCATTTTTTCATTATTTTTTGATTTTTTTGAAATGAAATCTTTGGGGAATTAGGTCACTACATATTACCATGGTATCATTCGAAATTCAACTTAATTCGAGACTCATATCATATTCATCAAGACTGTCAAATTTTAATGGTCTCAGAATGACTGAAAAAAGACTCCTTCTAGATGAACATGCTAGGAATGTTTGTTTTGCATCTAAAACATCCCTTCCTGAGTAAAAAAAGAGTGCAACTCCCAAAATCAAAGGGTGATTTACATCTCCCTAACTGTGGGCGGAAAAGAGGATTGTAGAGAAATTTAATGTGAAATTGGTGTGGAAATATTTTTTTGGCAGGACAAAATGGTTTAAAATGCGGTTGATTTTACATGGACGGTGCAAATACTATGGAAATAGGCACTTTGAGACACTATTGGCAAGATTCGTAATTTTGACATGTATGGACGGAGAGGAAATATTATGTGAGAACAAATGGGTGCTTGAAATCATAGGGTCATATGCAAGAAAAGTTAAACTACTCTTTTTAAGTTGGCCACAAAAATTGATAGGTCTAAGATTGGCCAGGCCGTTTATTATGTGTGAGAGAGAAGATACAACCAAAAAATATATTAAATTATTATAGTTATACAATATTATAGAGTCAAAATTAACCATTGCTAAGTTGGAGTCCAATGTTGTTTTACGTGAGAAATTGTGATTGGGACCTGTAACTAAATACTTACCGCATTTTGTTTCCGATATTTTAATTTTATAGGGCTATTTACACTATAAATCCTAAAAACTTCATCATTTATTCAATGATCCGTGTATTCTTCATAATTAATCCAGAAGCCCTATAGACGTGCTCCGTTTAATACTAAGTCCCTTCTTTCGTATGGTGTGTATAGTTTAACTTAACCACAAGATTTACGACTAACCTAAATAAGGTGCGTCATTCTAGATGGTGATCGATGATCGACAAATAAGAATTAGGGCGGGAATGCTCTGCCTCGTTCCCAGTGTCATTATTTGACTTTGATAATCGCCTTTGCATTCATTGTAAGAGAACTCTTTGATCATCCATATCACCCTCTTCCTCACACTATCTCACTTTGAAGCTTTCAATCTTTCCTGTTGGCTAGATGCGAGGTTGGGATTTTAAGCTGCAAGAATGTTTACAATGTTTAGTAATATGATGTTTGACATTAGGATATCACTTGCACATTCTTTAATTCTGATATTTTAGATCTAACTTGTAGGTTCTAGGTTGTGATGGTGGGTTGGGTTGGGAGTCACAAAGGCATTCTAACGTTGTTGAGATGTTCAATGCATACAATAATGAATCAATATATTCCTTTTTTAAGCTTTCTTCACCCTCTCTACATTTAGTCCAATCATCATTCATACGTTCCTAGGTCAAGACTAGACTCCCCGCATGTGAGGAGCACCAAGACATCACCTACCTCATGGGGAAGCAGGAAAAGGAGGAATTAGACCAGGGGATCAGAGTCTTCACACGTATAGAGGTTGAACTGGTGATCAAGATGGCAAAAATTAAGGCTTTGAGTTGTGACAGATCCTAGAATCAACCTGATTAATTCATGTCGATGTTGTTGTAGTCGGATAATTCGAGATCTATCAAAGATGACAGCCACACCGAGAGATAAAATGTAAGATTAAATCTCAAAGTGATCAGATATTTATTTTACTTGGGTAAATCCCAAGGTCGACACAAGGAGGTAATATGAAAGTCTAGAATTAATTCTCAAATAATTAAGAAAATTTAGGTTTTTAAGAGAAGAATATTTTTTATTTATTTTTTATTTTGCAATTGTATGGGTTTTAAAATAAAGAGGACAAATTAATTAATTAAAAAATATGATGTATGGATTTTGACAAATATTTTAATGTAGGAAATAATGTTATGCAATACATGAGAGAGAAATGAATAAATGAAATTTTTAATGAATTTTAAAAGATGGAAAAATGATGCAATGTGAATGCTATGGTAGGACTGCATGTGCAAGTAGGGCCAAGTCATGCAATTAATGAATCCTCAAAAGCCTTCTGTTTATTAATCTTTGAAAATAATTTTAAATTAATGTAAATTGTATCCTCAAACCAAGCCTCGATTTTTCACAATTTATTGAGCAATAGAAACAAATATCAGAAAATAAGACTCAATATATATGAATAACTTCCCAACTAGTTAATATTAGATAATGTTTCCATAATGAATGATTTACTATTCGACATGAAAGACAACTAAATAAGGTTTAAATCAACATAAATAACACAAAATTCGGGCTCCGAATGCTCAAGATAACAATAACTAAAGTTCATGGACTAAATTATAATAAAAATAAATAAGAAACTCTTATATTAGACCTTTAGAGAAACCTTCTTGCAATTTCCCAAATCCACCCGAGTTTCTTCTGCAATTTACTCGCAAGGTGGTGTTCTAACGATTTCCAGGAGGTGCGAGTGTGCTCTACAATTTGGCCAAGGTCACGCGTGCAGTACGCGTGACTGGGCCTCCTCACAAATAGCGAGGAAAGCAAGGGCTCTTTAAAAAATAAACCTACACGTGCGCGTGCACGTGATACCCCCTTGATCCAACAGCTGGAATGCGGCCCTCTTGTCTTAATCGAGTGACTAACATATATACTACGTGGTTTCTTTACATCTCTTGATGAGAATGGATCCAAGGGTAAATATTTTGGTATAAATCAATGATCTAGATGAGATGCTGCTTCAATCGAGTGGAAATTTTAGTGTCTCCTAGTTCTTCTCCTTCGTCAAAGTTGATCAGAGGGGAGGGAAGCATGCCCATGTTGCTGTTGGTTGGCACACGAACAATGAAGTATGTTGGACATACGAGCCCATGACGAGACATTATGCAACAAATGCTATTGCAATTCACTCCTTAAAATGAAATGACAGATAACTAATTTGCATAATAGGTCCCTTAGTACAATTAGGGTTATGTTCCATGGCCATCTTTATGATCATACAGCTGTTGATTCAATTATTGAATCACAGAGGCTGATGCTTGGATGAATATCTAAAGAGTTAGATTGAGGACTCATTAAGTACCATCAAATGATTGCTAAGATGTTATCTCCAGCCTGAGTAGGAGATGGCAATCCTTATCTCTAAAGGCTGATATCTGACCGACCTTTTGATGTAGGTCCTCTACATAGGAATAGATATTCGAAGGTGTCAGATTAGTTAGGTCAAAGAGTTGACTTAACGAGATCGAGATAACCAAAGACCTATATCGTATGTCACGGTATATGCACACATCCTCTGACCGGAGACATATGTGTTACTATATGTCTGAGTATGTACATTTGGTAGACCGATAGGTTGATGGCCTAATCAAAGTCTATATACCGATGAGCTGGTGTGCATATAAGGGTATATGAGTAATACGATCTCTCAAAGGGATCATACAGGTTAATTTACTGAACCGGAAGACATGATCTCACTCATGAGATATTGGGAAGAATCAAATTCCGTGCACGGTCATCTTTCTTTGGAAGCTTGACTGAATTTGTAGGCTTGATATATGCTTTTGGAAAGTATATGATCAACACCTAGGTATGAAATATGCTTTTGGAAAGTACATGATCGATACCGACTCCCATTGATTGAATGAGAAACTTAATGATAAAACCCTAGAGGAGACAGTCTAAAAGAGATCTAAAACTTCTGGTTTAATCTAGGTCTTCCAGTATGCAGGATGTACATGTATTACGAATACCTGAGGGTGATGTGATCATAAACAGTTGTATAACCATGACGCTTCCATTCATAGGAAGTGATGAAATGGGTCTGGATTTTAGTGACTCCTCTCAGTAGAGAAGTAATCTGATCTTGGTCCAAATGTTGGACATTGATCCCAAAGTGATTCAGATGCAATAAGAAGATTAGATTTGTGGTCTTGATTTAATCAAGAATCTATGGGAGGTCCGCAAGATCTGGATTTGAGATGTGATCTCAATATCCAAGTCACTATACATGGAATAATATAATCGTCCTGTCCTTATCTCCAAGTATCCACGGGGAAAGCGCATTATCCTTGAAAGAGTTCATGGGTAATTTCATTATTGATATATGTAACCAAGCATCGAGAAAATTGATAATTAAATGTGATTTAATTATCATGGATAATACGAATTTGATTCATATTATAAGGAGAGATATCTAAGATAGTTATATGTGATTTAATTATCAAAGATGCGAATAATGTGAATGTGATTGATGTTATTTGGGTACATGAGAAAAGAGATCCAAGATGACTGAATGTGATTTAATTTTTGTGGATATGAATAATGTGGATATCACTATCCATGTTAATCATATATATTATAAATGCGATTTATAATATATAAGAGAGAGATATTTGTGATTTATATTTGTTAATTAATTATTGATATGAATTGGATTCACATTGGATGATTAATTAAAATATAATTTACATTTTGTTTTGGGATGTGAATGTGATTCACATTTTTCCAATGGCATGATTGCAATATTTCACAAGATAATTACGAATTATTTTTTGAAAATAATTTACAACAATTGTTGTTGTAAATCCTGGAGATATCATGAGATAATGGTATCTCATGAGATAATGAGATCTCATGAGATAATGAGATCTCATGAGATGTTGGTAGCCGTCCACCCTTTTTAGGGGATTATGGTTTATCTCCTTATTATCTCCAAGGATAATTAATTGATTTGATTGGAATTTAAATATATTGATTTATCGATATATATTAATTTAAATTAAATCATTTATTATTGTATTTTTTACAACAACATATCAGTCATTGAAAGAAACACAAATCAATCTCAACCATTGATTGTGTGTTTTCCATGGATTGGGATCCATGGACTCCCAAAACCCTATATAAGAAGAGGCATCCCTTCTCTTCTATACAAGATAATGAATACTCTCTCTCTCTCTCTCCATATGCCAAGTCTCTCTCTCTCTCTCTCTCTTATAATGGTCGTCCACCATGGAGCCATTGTGAGAGTCGTCATCGACGCAACATCGTCGTTATGCTGCCAGATCATCTACTCATGGATATCCATCTCCTTCGGTGCGTCTCACTCGTGAAGAATATGTTGGATCTTGTGTGATGAGATCAGGAGATCCACCGCTTGGATCATCAATAGGGATTGCAAGGAGCACGCGATTCATCCCCGGGCTCACAAGCGTCTCCTCCGTTGGATCAGACTTGAGACAGGAGGTCTCTTAGTTTAGAGACTCGATCGCATCCACGCTTCAAGAGGTAAATCTAGTATTTATTTGTGATTTATATGAAATGATCTGAAAAATGTTCTTGGATCATGTGATTTCATCATTTAAAATTGTTTAAATTCCATTGCATCGAGCAACTAGTGCGACTAGTTATTCCCGCTCGTATTTGATGCGATCCACACGCTTCCATGATGCGCTAGAGGATATCTTTCCATATCCTTGAAGTGGTATCAAAGCCAAGTTGTCGAAGGTTTTGGATACAATCCATGAACCTATGAAAATTTGAGCTCGTTGGGGTTCGTGAAAATTTTATTGCATTTCAATTTTCGCTGCCTTGTTTTGTGATGCCTTATTTAAAATGTTTAAACATGAATTTATCATATGGATAATGTTACCCATTAAAAAAGTAAAATGTGGAGTTAGAACTTGTGTAATTTGGATTTCGTTTGCTCAAGATATGATCGTTTTAATGACCATATGTCCACTGTTTCGGGAATGACGGTTAGTGACATAATTAAGATGTTAATTACTATTTTCAAATGCATGAAAATGCATGCTAATCACATGTTTTATGTTTTAAATCAAATTATCAAACTTCGAAAATTGATTTTGTTTAATTTAGATTTAAAATGAAAGAAATATGCTAATTTTAATTGGTGATGGGCACTGCTGAAAATTACATACTCAACCATGAACCTTGTGATTGTCATTTAAGAATCTTGTGAAATAAATGGTTAATTTTCTGGAATAATTATGGATAATATTTGGGAAATATTAGAATAATTAAATGACATTGCCTCAATCAATGAATGATTAGATCAGATCTAAATCACCAATTAGTTACTTGATACACTTTCATCAAGCTTGTTACTTGAATAGATTTTGGGAGTTTGTCTAGCGAGTTTCCTTATAATCAAAATGGTTTGGATTATTACTATATGGTATAATTTCGGTTGAAAAACTGATGAACATCTCAAGTACAGAGTGATTGACTCGGCATTCTTTTTTCCCGAGGCGGATATGGTGCCTAGTCGGGGAGCGTTGGTGTAGCAGGTTGCACCGTGTGTGGTCTGTCCCACTTCCGTCGGTACTGGTCATGATAATGGGCAGGGAATGGATGATGCTTTAGATATCATGATGTATTTTCTAATTATTAAAATTCGAATAATACTTACTTTGAGATAATACCACTATTTCAAGTAACAATCAAGTTTGTTGATTGAATTGGATTGATAATTGATTTAATGAGATTAAATTATTATATCCAATTAAAACACTCTATTAAGAATAGACTTATATTTACCTTGGAAGAATTAATTTTATGAATATGATTCATGATAATTAATTAAATTTGAATATGAGGTGGAGGATCACATAAGTGACATCCATGGTCTCCCGTCAAGGCAAAGGGTTCTGTCGCTAGGGATTGTGTATAGGAGACATCTGTCTGAAGCGCATTTGGATCGGGCTCTTTGCTTCTCGAAAGAGTAAGTATGTATGCGTAGTGACCCTAGTATTGGTTCCTCATATTATTGGGGCAATATTGGATTGCGCATAGCGAGTTCCATTCCTGTTGACGGTTGGTTCAATTAAGAACGGGTCAACATCACCTTAGGGGTGGTGGGCTCGGGTGTTAAAGATCGAATTGGGAAATGCAAGTTGAAGTTGCAAGGCGGAATGAGTTCCCACTTCTTTTTATCTGAGTTATTGGGATGCAACAAAGATAGGAAAGGAGATCCCAGATCTTGCTAGAGATATGATGGTAAGAATATCTCTTACATTAAAAGTGATTAAGGGAATGAACTTTCAATGTTGACAAGGCAAGACAACTTTGATATAAAAATTCCTAAATCAAAGTAAAACATGTGTATATATATGTATATTTATGCAAATTTCTTATTTCAGATAATCCTCATTAAACCCACTCAAAGCTATACTCACTAATAACTAGTAAATTATCATGGATTGGATGCATGATCAAGATATTATCCTTGCAATTGGACACATAATGTATGTGGTTGCAATGTGGAAGTTTCCTCAACATAACGAGGAATGACAATTAAATAAGATAATAAGACATCACCTTAGGGTTTGTATGTCTCTATAGTATTGATCTTTCATAGAGTGTACTTTGGAAGTGACATGTCGATGATCGTAATTATCGAATTAATCCTTATAAAATCAAAGAAGATTTTTAGCATACATATATGCTCTAGACATTTAATCATGAATGACATGGTTCCCTACAATATGCAGAATGGTAGCTCGAAAGAGATGATATATTCAAAATGTTTGAATACCTGCCTGAACCAAAGTTTTTGAGTTAAGATGGGTGTAGAAATGATGAGTGTCATCATTCTACTGTCTCTACTCAAGTCATTCATTAAGCTTCATAATAATCATATTGTATGAACTAAATGAAGCATATATAAATGTTTAAATCTCTCATTTTGAAATCCTTTTGAATTCAACATAAGAGTTCCTTTATCTTAAGCAATCGTTGTTTATAGATGAAGGGAGCGTAGTGGAAGCATGGGTCGGACCCAAAAGAAGGAAAGTCAAAGAGTTGACCTACTTCTGTGACTTCCATATGACATCCAGATAGTTGGATAAATGCCCATATTGCAATAAGATGGTGTGTTGATAGTATGACTATCAAGTCTATCTAGAATCCTTAGAGAAGGACTCAGATAATACATCAGAATAATCTACATCTATATTTAATCATTGAAATTTACTTTCTTATAAGATAAGATCGAAGTCTAAAATTGTATCTCATTCTTCTAATGACACTTGCAATTGTTGCATATATTGTAGAAGATTAATAAATTTGATCTTAAGGTTTAACAATCATCTATATAGGAATTGATGCAATTGTTGCAACAATCTCCATAAAATAGATAGACTTCATATTTTCAGTGGGAGAGTCCTTGGTCTTATAGAATGTCTCTATGACCTAGATATTAGAATACACTCATTGTTGGAGATGAACATGTATTCTGGAATAGACCTATCATAAAGAGTTATGATAGTGGACTCTACTAAATTAGAATATTAACATTTCTAACACTGAAAATTAAACCTTAATAGATTAATAGGAGGATGAAGATCATTTGACAATGATCTGGCATCGAGTGTTGGACATATGTCTATTGATATGATCGATAGACTAGTGAGATATTGAACTTTAAATTGTCTAAAGGTTCAAATCTTACATACTTGTGAATATTGTATTCAAAGTAAATATGTCCAATACACCCTTCTCTGAGAATTGTGTAAGATACCAAGGTATTCAATATCTTATACATGTTGATGTATGTGAATCGTCTGTATCATAATAAATATTGATGATATGTGATATCATTCGATGATTATTTGTGATATGAGATGCCTTCCTTTCACCTTAGAAACCTTTGAAATGTTCAAAGATTTTACAATTTTGGTTTAGAACCAAAGATTGAAGGAAGATGAAATGAATTTGATCTAACCTAGGTAGCAAGCACCTATTAGATGAATTCAAGGAATACCTTATGGAAATAGGAATATCATTGCTATCTCACTTTTCCTAATACACATAAACTCAATGGAGTTGTAGGGAGATACAATTAGATCATGTGTGACATGATTTGATAAATGATTAATCTTAACATAGTTATGTCTTAGTTTCCAAGGTATACATGTAGTAGAGACTACGATATAGCTGGAATCTAGCACTAGAGAGTGCTACTTCATTAGGAAAATAAAGAATGATATTGGATGCCTACTTTATGACCTTGAGATTCTTAAATAATTTCGTCTCTAAGAATATGATTCTAAGATGATGACTTTCTTGAGAATCAAGATGAAAATGAAGTGAAGGAACTCATTGAATCTTGAGAAGATAATGAGGCTCCTTAAGTCGGAAACTAAAAGGACAACTAAATATGAAATACTAATACCTCTTCAAATGAGTTTGAAGATGAATTCCATGCTCCAGATAAGTCTGACAATGATCTGACTACATATGATGAAGCTTCTGAAGATCATGACATGGAGAGATGGATGTTAGCAATAAAGTCTAAATTTAGACTTCATATACAAGTGTTGTATATGAACCCTCGAGGATCCACCTATAAGGGTAAGACCCGTTAAGATCTAAATGGATCTTCAAGAGAAAGAGGGAACCTGATGAGAAGGTAAAGACCTTCAAAGCACGGATTGCATCCACAAGATACACACGAAGAGAAGACATCTCTTGCGATGAGACTTATTCTTCAGTGGCCATGCTTAAACCCATTAGAACATTGCTAACTATAGCTGCACAACTTCACTTTGACATCTTCGAGATGGAAGTCAAGATTACATTCATATATGAATACCTCTCCGAGGATATTCATAAGTAGTAGCCCCAGGGCTTCTTGGTTGAGGAAAGAAAGGTGTGCAAGTTGAATAACTCCATCTATGGACTCAAATAAGCTTCTTATAGTTGGGACATAAGATTTAATGAAATTATAAATATTATGATTTCAAATAGATTCTTGATGAACCATGTGAAGCTTAGTGGGAGTACCAATGTGTTCATCGTGCTAAATGTAGATAATATCCTAATAATTTAGAATGATATAAGGATGATAATAAGTGTTTTATGATCTGGCTATTTCATACCTTGAGATATGATCTCAAGGATACCTCTTAGATCTTAGTTCTAAAGTTGTTCAGAAGCAAAGAGAAGAGAGAGAATTGTGATTGTCACATTATTAGTACATCATGGATATATTCTATCCAAGGAAGGTTTCTTTCCCTTAAGATTTGGTAGTGACCAATATGAAGGGATAGCATATCAAGTGTTGATGATGCTAAAACTGCTTGCTCTTCTGCATCGGTTGCTAGAAGCCTGGTATGTGCTAGATATGTACGAAAAGCCAGATGTATGCCATGCAGTAGGAATAGTAAACTGTTGCTAATCCTACTATGGAGATAAAACACTTCGTTTAGTAATAAAACAATATCTTCAAAGGTGACAAGACTTAGAGATAATGATATCAAAGTAACATCATCCAGAACCTAAAACTTTATAGATAGTGATATAGAAGGTCTTAACTGCAGATACTTTAAGAGATAGAGATCTTTGAGAATAAGGGTATTCTGATAAGGATAATTGAAATTACATGCTGGTTATAATGATTGTTGAGTTGTAGTGTCAAAAACATTATGACTGCCTCAATATTGAGTATTGGTTGCATAAGATGCAACATTCGCATTGGTTGCGAGCACTGTTACTGAGGGATATGCAAGCGCCGTAAAAGGACTTGGCATAGTCTCTCGGGAATAGAGTGACTGATCAGCTTACCTGGCTATATTAAATAGCCTATGATTGTCACATGAGTGTGGGTTTAAATGAATAGCCCATTAATGGCTCTTTGGGCTAGTGGGAGATTCTTGGACATGCGAGCCCACGACGGGCCATTATGCAATAAATGTTATTGCAATTCACTCCTTAATCTGAAATGAAGAATAACTAATTTGCATAATAGGTCCCTTAGTACAATTAGGGTTATGTACCATGGCCATCTTAATGATCATACAACTGTTGATTCAATTAGTGAATCATAAAGACTGGTGCTTGGATGAATATCTAAAGAGTTAGATTGAGGACTCATCAAGCACCGTAAAATGATTGTTAAGATGTGATCTCCAGCCTGAGTAGGAGATGGAAATCCTTATCTCTAAAGGCTGATATCTGACCAACCTCTTGATGCAGGTCCTCTGCATAGGAATAGAGATTCGGAGGTGTCAGACTAGTTAGGTCAAAGTGTTGACTCAACGAGATCGAGATAACCAAATACCTAAGTTGTATGTTGTCATGGTATAGGCACGCATCCTCTGATCGGAGACAGATGTGTTACTATATGTCTGAGTATGTACATTTGGCAGACCAATAGGTTGAAGGCCTAATCAAAGTCTATATATCGGCGAGCTGTTGTACATATAAGGGCATATGAGTAATACGATCTCTCAAAGGGATCATACAGGTTCATTTACTGAACCGGAAGACATGATCTCACTCATGAGATATTGGAAAGAATCAAATTCCGTGCACGGTCATCTCGCTTCGGAAGCTTGACTGAATTTGTAGGCTTGATATATGCTTTTGGAAAGTATATGATCAACACCTAGGTATGAAATATGCTTTTGGAAAGTACATAATCGATACCGACTCCCATTGATTGAATGAGAAACTTAATGATAAAACCCCAAAGGAGACAGTCTAAAAGAGATCTAAAACTTCGGGTTTAATCTAGGTCTTCCAGTATGCAGGATGTATAGGTATTAGGAATACCTGAGGGTGATGTGATCATAAACGGTTGTATAACCATAACGCTTCCATTCCTAGGGAATGATGAAACGGGTCTGGATTTTAGTGACTCCTCTCAGTAGAGAAGTAATCTGATCTTCATCCAAATGTTGGACATTGATCTGAATGTGATTCAAATGCAATAGGAAGATTAGATTTGTGGTCTTGATTTAATCAAGCATCTATGGGAGGTCCGCAAGATCTGGATTCGAGATGTGATCTCAATATCCAAGTCACTATACGTGGATCAATACAATCGCCATTTCCTTATCTCCATGTATCCGCGGAGAAAGCGCATTATCTTTGAAAGAGTTCATGGATAATTTCATTGTTGATATATGTAATCAAGCATCGAGAAAATTGATAATTAAATGTGATTTAATTATCATGGATAATATGAATTTGATTCATATTATAAGGAGAGCTATCTAAGATAATTAAATGAGATTTAATTATCAAAGATGTGAATAATGTGAATGTGATTCATGTTATTTGGGCGCTTAAGAAAATAGATCCAAGATGATTGAATGTGATTTAATTTTCGTGGATATGAATAATGTGGACAAAACTATCCATATTAATCATATATATTATAAATGTGATTTATAATATATAAGAGAGAGCTATTTGTGATTTATATTTGTTGATTAATTATTGATGTGAATTGAATTCACATTGGATGATTAATTAAAATATAATTTATATTTATTTTGGAATGTGAATGTGATTCACATTTTTCCAATGGCATGATTGCAATATTTCACATGATAATTATGAATTATTTTTGTGAAATAATTTACAACAATTGTTGATGTAAATCTTGGAGATATAATGAGATAATGAGATCTCATGAGAAGTTGGTAGATGTCCCCCCTTTTTAGGCGATGTGGTTTATCTCCTTATTATCTCCAAGGATAATTAATTGATTTGATTTAAATTTAAATATATTGATTTATCGATATATATTAATTTAAATGAAATCATTTGTTGTTATATTTTTTACAACAACATCTCAACCATTGAAAGAAACACAAATCAATCTCAACCATTGATTGTGTGTTTCCTTGGATTCGGATCCATGGACTCTCAAAACCCCACATAAGAAGAGGAACCCATTGCTCTTCTATACAAGATAATGAATGCTCTCTCTCTCTCTCTCTCTCTCTCTCTTTTTGCAGATGCCAAACCTCTCTCTCTCTCTCTCTTATAATGGCCATCCACCATGGAGCCATTGTGAGAGTCATCATCGATGCAACATCGTCGTTATGTTGTCGAATCATCTACTCATGGATGTCCATCTCCTTCGGTGCGTTTTACTTGTGAAGAAGATGTTGGATCTTGTGTGACGAAATCAGGAGATCCGCCGCTTGGATCATCAACATGGATTGCGAGGAGCATGCGATTCATCCCCACGCTCGCAAGCGTCTCCTCTGTTGGATCGGACTAGAGACAGGAGGTCTCTTGTTTTAGAGACTCGATCGCAACCACGTTTCAAGAGGTAACCCTAGTACCTATTTGTGGTTTAGATGAAATGATCTGAGAAATGTTACTGGATCATGTGGTTTCATCATTTAAATTTTTTTAAATTCTGCTGTGTCGAGCAACTAGTGTGACTAGTCGCTCTCGATCGCATTTCATGTGATCCATACGCTTCCGTGATGCACTTGAGGATATTTCTCATACCCTTCAGGGTAGTCGCTGGCTCCTAGAGGATGCTTCTCGCTGGTGGTATTGGTCGGTGTCCTATAGATGACGGGAAGTCTTGAAGAGGAAGACCTCAACCTGGCGTTAAGTTCAGAAGAAGAGGGAAATAGGGGGCAAGATCTCCTATCGTTAGGATGGAGTAAGAGGAGCTAGTGCTTCGGTGATGGGTCCACCAGAGATGGTGGGGGTGCGAGGGATAGAAGAAAAATGTGAAGAGGGTTAGAGGTGAGGTGGTCCACGTTATGTGTGTGATGCTTGCAGATGGTGAAGGCAATGGTTGCAAAGATCAGGAGAATGGAAGAAGAATGAAGTAGGGGAAGCATAATAGGAAGGGAGTTAGGAGACTGATGAGGAGATAAGGATATTCCTGATGTGATGTTTACCAGAAGGAAGGAGTGGAGTAACCAGACTGCGCTTTGGGCTTGGATCTGATGGTGACTTTCTCGAGAAGTTTCACTACGATCAGTGGAACATATAGCAGCACGACGAGTGTCTATCGTGGGATCATGCCTTGGATAAGGGTTTCACCGAAGTAGATCTGTTGCTATCACCAACCAACAACTCATCTTCCTCTCTCTCTCTCTCTTATTGAAGAATGAAGGATGATAGATAATTCGATATGATGGTCTGACTAGGGGTTAAATAGGAAGAGATGGAGGAAAAGACGTAGGGATAGAGGGTTAGAGGGTGATCATTGGTTTTTGATAGGTGGTCAGAGGGAGGTTGCAGAGGATAGAGATTGGGAATTAAGAGATGGTGGTGGTTTTGTGGTGGTTGGGGCAAAGAGATAAGGGATTAGGAGGAATAAGAGATAGTTCGATTTTGGTTTGCTGGAGAAGACAACTGAAATGGAGGAGGTTGTTGGGTTTGGTAGAGTGGTGGTTGTAGAGAGGCAAAGATGAGGATAAGGTTTCATGTGGTGAATATGATACGATATGAGGAGTTGGCTTTATCATGTGGTTCTGAAGAGTAGGATAGAGAGGGGATATGCCAGTTGGTTGTTGCTTCCAAGCTATGAGTCTCCAGCCGAAGGGATAAGTGAATGAGGGTGCTCTAGAAGGTGACCAGAGAGGCTATGTCATCAAAGATCTGCTGGTTGGTGAGGCTGGAGGAAGGACAAGGCAAAGAGAGTGGTGAAGGACCAATCGCTAGAGGTAGGAGAAGAACAACGTCAACCATTGGTTCGTTTTAGATCCAACGGCTGGAGGAGGTCACATGCTTGGCACGTGAGGGAATAAAGGGGGAAGGTGGGCAGGATCATGGCCGTTGAATAGAAGTCGATCCAACAGCCCAAGATAGGGATGCCAGAAGACAAGAAGGGTTGACCTGGGAGTCTGGCAGGTTCTCCAGTGGAATAAGGTGGCTCCAGTTAGGGGATAACACATGGACTATGGAACAAGTTGACTAATGCATAAAATAAAGGATAAATAGATTAAATCACAAATGACCTCAAAAGCAAAAATGTTCAAAATGAAAAATTTCACCCTAAATGTATCCGACAATGTTCAAATAAAGGACTTAAATTCAAACCAACTCAACTGTGCAAAGTTATGAGTTTTTGGTGATATTATATGTTGGAAATGCAAGCCCACGGCGAGCCATTATGCAATAAATGTTATTGCAATTCACTCCTTAATCTGAAATAAAGAATACATAATTTGCATAATAGGTCCCTTAGTACAATTAGGGTTATGTACCATGGCCATCTTGATGATCATACAGCTGTTGATTCAACTATTGAATCATAGAGGCTGGTGCTTGGATGAATATCTAAAGAGTTAGATTGAGGACTCATCAAGCACCGTCAGATGATTGTTAAGAGATGATCTCCAGCCTGAGTAGGAGATGGCAATCCTTATCTCTGAAGGCTGATATCTGACCGACCTCTTGATGCAGGTCCTCTGCATAGGAATAGAGATTCGGAGGTGTCAGATTAGTTAGGTCAAAGAGTTGACTTAACGAGATCGAGATAACCAAAGTCCTATATCGTATGCTGTCAGGATATAGGCACGCATCCTCTGACCGGAGACAGATGTGTTGCTATATGTCTAAGTATGTACATTTGGCAGACCAATAGGTTGATGACCTAATCAAGGTCTACACACCGGCGCGCTGGTGTGCATATAAGGGCATATGAGTAATACGATCTCTCAAAGGGATCATACAGGTTCAGTTACTGAACCGGAAGACATGAGCTCACTCATGAGATATTGGGAAGAATCAAATTCCGTGCGCACGGTCGTCTCGCTTTGGAAGCTTGACTGAATTTGTAGGTTTGATATATACTTTTGGAAAGTATATGATCAAGACCTAGGTATGATATATGCTTTTGGAAAGTATATGATCGATACCGACTCCCAATGATCGAATGAGAAACTTACTGATAAAACCATGAAGTAGACAGTATAAAGTTGATCGAATACTTCGGGTTTAGTCTGAGTCTTCCAGTATGCAGGATGTACAGGTATTGGGAATACCTGAGGGTGATGTGATCATAAACGATTGTATAACCATGACGCTTCCATTCCTAGGGAGTGATGAAACGGGTCTGGATTTTAGTGACTCCTCTCAGTAGAGAAGTGATCTGATCTTGGTCCAAGTATTGGACATTGATCTGAATGTGATTCAGATACAATGAGAAGATTAGATTTACGGTCTTGATTTAATCAAGCATCTATGGGAGGCCCGCGATCTGGATTTGAGATACGATCTCAATATCCATGTCACTATACGTGGAACAATACAATCGCCCTGTCCTTATCTCCAAGTATCTGCGGAGAAAGCGCATTATCCTTGAAGGAGTTCATGGATAATTCTATTGTTGATATATGTATCCGAGCATTGAGAAAATGGATAATTAAATGTGATTTAATTATCATGAGTAATATGAATTTGATTCATATTATAAAGAGAGTTATCTTAGATAATTAAATGAGATTTAATTATCAAAGATGTAAATAATGTGAATGTGATTCATATTATTTGGACACAAGAGAATAGAGATACAAGATGATTAAATATGATTTGATTATCATGGATATGAATAATGTGGATAGCAATATCCATATTAGTCATATATATATTATAAATGTGATTTATAATATATAAGAGAGAGATGTTTGTAATTTACATTTGTTAATTAAATGTTAATGTGAATTGGATTCACATTGGACATTAAATTGAAAAAGTAATTTACATTTTGTTTTGGGTTGTGAATGTGATTCACAAATTTCCAATGGCATGATTGTAATGTTCACAAAATAAATTGGATTTATTTTTGTGAAATAATTTGCAACAAAAAAAGTTGTTGCAAATATTGGAGAGAATCATGAGATAATATAATCTCATGTAATAGGAAAAGGAAGCTCCCTTCCTAAAAAGGAGAGGGGACGGCCACAATTCCCATGAGGAATTGGTGGCCGTCCACCCTCCTTATGGAAGGAGGCTTGCCTCCTTTCCTATTTCTCCATTGGAGATTAATTTGATATAAAATCAAATTATATTTATTGTATATTTGATTTTTTATTAAATTAATTGTTGTTGTGTTTTTAGCAACAAATCATGACCATTGAAAGAAACACAAATTAATGTGGACCATTGGATTTGTGTTGACACATGGATTGAGATCCATGGATCCCAAAACCCTATATAAGGAGAGGCACCCCATTGCTCTTCTTTACACAAAAGAGACATAAGTTGAGGCAACAAATCTCTCTCTCTTTCTCATTCTCTCTACACGTCCTCTCTCCATCTCTCTCATGTGGCCGTCCACCATGGATGCCCTAGAGAGGTTCTCCATCGCCACAGCATCGTCGTTATGCTGCCCGATGGTTTGCTCGTGGATCTCCGTCTCCTTCGGTGCGCCCCGCTCGTGAAGAAGACATCGGATCTCGTGTGTCGAGATCAGGAGATCCGCCGCTTGGATCATCAACATGGATTGCGAGAAGCACGCGGTTCATCCCCGCGCTCGCAAGCGTCTCCTCCGACGGATCGGACTTGAGACAGGAGGTCTCTTCGTTTAGAGACTTGATCGCAACCACGCTTCAAGAGGTAAACCTAATACTTGTTTGTGGTTTAGACGAAACGATCCGAGAAGTGTTCTTGGATCATGTGGTTTCGTCGCAAGAAAATTTTTTAATTTCCGCTGCATAGAACAACTAGTGCGACTAGTCGTTCTTCGTCGTATTCGATGCGACGCTCACGCTTCCGTGATGCGCTTGAGGATCTAACCATATCCTTCAAGTGGTATCAGAGCCTTAGGTCGGTGGTTTTGGATACGATCCATAAACCGAGGATGACTTGGGTTCATTAGGGTTTGCGAAAGTTTTCTTGCATTTTATTTTCGCATCTCTGTTTTGATATTATTTTCGACACTGTTTAAATTGTTTAAACACGAAAATAATATTTAGATTTTATTCCCCATTAAATAAGGAAACCGTAGGATCTGAGTTTGCGTGATTTCGACTCCGTTTGCTCTAGATATGCTCATTTTAGTGAACATGTATCCACTGTTTCGGGGACTGCGGATCATGACGTAATTAAGATGTTAATTGCGGATTTGATGCGCCTTGAAATGCGTGCAAATCACTTGGGTTCTGTTGTAAATCAAGTTAGCAAACTTTAGAAATTTACTTTGCTTAATTTGGATTTAAATTGATTGAGATATGGTATTTTTAGTAAGTGAGGGTCACTGCTGAAAATACTTTCCTAATCAAGAACCTAGTGATTGTCATTTAATTAATTAGTGAAATTAAATTGTTTAATTTCCTGGAATAATTATGCATAAATATTTGTGAAATATTTAATGATAATTATGTGCTTAAATGACTTTGCCCTAACCAACAAATGATTAGATGTGATCTAGATCAAGATTGGTTACATGATCTACATGATCAACATTCCAACAAACATGTTGCTTGAATAGGACTTGGGATTTGTTTAGCAAATCTCATTATAATGTTAATCAAAAATGTTTTGATTATTACTATATGGTACAATTTCGGTTGAAGAACCGATGATCATCTCAAGTACAAATTAATCAATTTGGCATTATCCTTTCCCGAGGCGGATATGGTGCCTAGTCGGAGAGCATTGGGGTTGCGGGTTGCAACGTATGTGGTCCGTCCCACTCTCGTCGGTACTGGCCATGACAGCGGGTAGGGCCGGGATAATGTCCGAAGGATTAAGATGTATTTTTCTAATTATTAAAATTCGAAATAATACGTATTTGAGATAATACCATTATTCAAGTAAATATTAAAATGTTTGTTGGATATTAATTGGATCATTAATTTAATATGATTAGATTAATTGGAATCCAATTAAGATTGAAATACTCTAATATGATTAGAGTTAATAATTCCCTTGGAAGAATTAATTATGTGAATGTGATTCACGATAATTAATTAAAATTTGAATATGAGGTGGAGGATCACATAAGTGACATCCATGGTCTCCCGTCAAGGCGAAGGGTTCCGTCGCCAGGGATTGTATGTGGGAGACGCCTGTCCGAAGTGACAGCTCCTGTATGCAAGCGCATCTGGATCGGACTCTTTGCTTCTCGAAAGAGTAAGGCCGTATACGTAGTGACCCCAATATCGGATCCTCATATTATTGGGGCGATATTGGATTGCGTATAGCGAGTACTATTCCTGTTGACGGTTGGTTCAATTAACGACGGGTCAACATCGCCTTAGGGGTGGTGGGCTCGGGTGTTAAAGACCGAATTGGGAGATGCAAGTTGGACTTGCAAAGCGGAATGTGTTCCCGCTTCTTTTTATCCGAGTTGCAGATTCTCATATTATTGGGATGTAACAAAGATAAGGAAGGAGATCACAGATCTTGTTGAGATATAATGGTAAGTATATCTCTTACATTGAAAGTGATTAAGGGAATGAACTTTCAGTGTTGACAAGACAAGACAACTTTGATATAAAATCCTAAATCAAAGTAAAATATATATTTACATATTTATGCAAATTTCTTATTTCAGATAATCCTTCATTAAAACCCACTCAATGATATACTCAATAATAACCAGTAAAATATCATGGATTGGACTCATGATCCAGATATTGTACTTGCAATTGGACACATAATGTATGTGGTTGCAATGTGCAAGTTTCCTCATAATATTGAGAAAGACAATTAAATAGATAATAGGACTACAACCCTAGGGTTTGTGTGTCTCTATAGTCTTGATCTCTCATCGGATGTACTTTGGAAGTAACATGTCGATGATGATCGCAATTGTCAAATAATCCTTATAAAATTTATGAAGATATTCTGGCATACATATGTGCTCTTGACATTTAACATGAATGAGATGGTTCACTGCATCATGCAGAATGGTGGCTCTATAAGAGATGATGTATTCAAATTGTTTGAGTACCTACCTGAACCTATGTTTTTAAGAGTTTAGATGGATGTAGATGATGAGTGTCATCATTCTACTATCTATACTCTGGTCATTCATGAAGCTTCATAATATTCATATTGTATGAATTTAATGAAGCATGTATAAATGTTGAAATGCTCTTACATAAGAGATCCTTAGTCTTAAGCAATGGTTGCTTATAGATAAAGGGAGCGCAGTGGAAGCATGGGTTGGACCCGAGTAAGAAGTATGGTCAAAGAGTTGACTATACATCCATGACTTCCATATGTCATCCGAATAGTTGGATGAATGCCAATACTGCAATAAGTTGATGTGTTGATAGTATGACTATCAAGTCTATCTAGAATCCTTAGAGAAGGACTCGAATGGAGCATCAGATTAATCTACATAAATCATTGATAAGATAAAGTCAAATAATTGTATCTCAATCTTCTGATGACATTTGCAATAGGTTGCATATGTTTTTAGAAGACTGGAAAATTTGATCTTAAAGGTTTATAGTTATCCACATGGATATTGATGCAATTGTTGCAACAATCTCTGTTGGATTGATAGACTTGTTAATTTCAGTGGGAGAGTCCTTAGTCTTAGAGAATGTCTCTATGACCTAGATATAAGAATACACTCATTGTTTGTTTATAAATGTTGGAAATAAACATGAATCCGAGATAGAACTATCATAAAGAGTTATGATGTATATATTTCAGATAGTAATCTAATAATCTAGTGGACTTCACTAAATTAGAAAATTAATGAATGGTTCATTAACATTTCTAAATACTGAAATTAAACCTTAAGATCAATAGGAGGATGAAGATCATTTGACAATGATCTAGCATCAAGCCTTGGACATTTGTCTATTGATTTGATCAACAGACCAGTAAGAGATGAAACTTTAGAATGTCTAAAATTTCAAAACTTACATACTTATGAATATTGTATTCAAAGAAAAATGTCCAATGCACCCTTCTTAGAGAAAGGTGTAAGATGTCAAGGTATTCAGGATCTCATACATATTGATGTATGTAGATCATCTATATCATAGTAAACATTATGGATATGTGATATCTGTTGATGATTATGTATGATATGAGATTTCTTCTCTTCACCTAAGAAATCTTTGAAATGTTCAAAGATTTCATTATTTTTGGTTTAAAACCAAAAGAGTTGAAGGAAGATTAAATGAATTTGATCTAATCTAGGTAGCAAGTACCTGTTAGATAAATTCAAAGAATACCTTATAGAGATATGAATATCATTTCTATCTCAGTCCTCCTAACACACCTTAACTCAATAGAGTTATAGGCAGATACAATTGGATCATGTGTGACATGATCTTATCAATGATGAATTTTAGCATAATTATCCCTTAGTTTCCAGGTATATATGTGTAGTAGAGACTACAATGTATATCCTTAATAAGGTTCCATGCAAGATGGAATCTAGCACTTGAGAGTGCTGCTTCATTAGGAAAATAAAGGATGGTATTGGATACCTACTTTATGACCTTGAGATTCTAAGTATCTCATCTCTGAGAATATGATTCTTAGAAGGTTGAGACTCTTGAGAATCAAGATAAAAATGAAGTGTAGGAACTCATTTAAATCTTGAAAAGATAATGAGGCTCCTAAAATTGGAAACTAAAAGGATAATTGAAGATGAAACACTAAAACCTCTTCAAATAAGTTTGAGGATGGATTCCATGCGTCAGAGAAATCTGATAATGATCGAACTTCATGTGATGAAGCTTCTGAAGATCATAGCATGGATAGATGGATGTTAGCAATAAAAGTCTAATGTAGACTTCATGTACAAGTGTTGTATATGGACCCTCGAGGATCCACCTATATGGGTAAGACCCGTAAAGGTGTAAATGGATCTTCAAGAGAAAGGAACCTGATGAGAAGGTACATACCTTCAAAGCATAGTTCGTAGCAATGAGCTACACATGGAAGAGAAGACATTGCTTGCAATGAGACTTGCTTTTCGGTGAACATGCTTAAAATCATCAGAATATTGCTAACCTTAGCTACACAACTTGACTATTGCATCTTCGAGATGTAAGTCCAGATTGCATTCCTCTATGAATATCTCTCTGAGGATATTCACATGAAGTAGCCCCAGGGCTTCATGGTTGAGGAAAGCAAGGTGTGCAAGATAAGGAATCCATCTAAGGACTCAAATAAGCTTCTTTGAGATGGACCATAAGATTTGATGAAATTATAAATGTTATGATTTCAAATGAAATCTTGATGAGCCATGTGAAGCTTAGTGGGAGTACCTATGTGTTCATTGCGCTAAATATAGATGATATCCTGATCATTTAAAATGATATAAGGATAATAATAAGTGTTTTATAATCTGGTTATTCCATATCTTGAAATATGATTTCAAAGATACCACTTAGATCTTAGTTCTGAAGTTGTTCAGAAGCCAAGAGAAGAGGATAATTGGACTGTCACATTTGTAGTATACCTTGGACATATTCTATTCATAGAAATTCCAAGAAAGGCTTCTAACCCTTAAGATATGGTACTGACCTATCTTAAGGGATAGCACCTCAAAGAGTTGAGGAAGTAAATGCTACAACTACTTGCACTTGTGCATTAGTTACGAGAAGCTGAGTGTATGCTAGAGTGTACAAATACCAGATGTCTGTCATGCAGTGGGAGTAGTAAATTGTTACTAATCCTACTGTAGAGATAAAACACTTGATTGCAGTAATAACAAAATCTTCATAGATGAGGAGATTTTTGAGATAGTAATCTCAAAGTCTTATCTTCAAAAGTTTAAGACCATGTAGATAGTGATCTATAAAGGTCTAAACTATAGATACCTTAGGAGATAGAGATCTCCGGGAATGAAGGTATTCTAATAAGGATTATGGGGATACTGGTTATAATGTCAGGGATAATGTAACCAACTAGATTGAGTATTGGTTGCATGAGATGCAACATTCGCATTATATGCGAGCACTGTTACTGGGGATATGCAAGTGCCGTAAAAGGACTTGGCGTAGTCTCGCAGGAACAGCGTGACTGATCAGCTTACCTAGCTATTTTCTTAATAGTCTATGATTGTCACATGAGTGTGGCTTTAAATGATTAGCCCATTAATGGCTCTTTGGGCTAGTGGGAGATTGTTGGAAATGCAAGCCCACGACGAGCCATTATGCAATAAATGTTATTGCAATTCACTCCTTAATCTGAAATAAAGAATACATAATTTGCATAATAGGTCCCTTAGTACAATTAGGGTTATGTACCATGGCCATCTTGATGATCATACAGCTGTTGATTCAACTATTGAATCATAGAGGCTGGTGCTTGGATGAATATCTAAAGAGTTAGATTGAGGACTCATCAAGCACCATCAGATGATTGTTAAGAGATGATCTCCAGCCTGAGTAGGAGATGGCAATCCTTATCTCTGAAGGCTGATATCTGACCGACCTCTTGATGCAGGTCCTCTGCATAGGAATAGAGATTCGGAGGTGTCAGATTAGTTAGGTCAAAGAGTTGACTTAACGAGATCGAGATAACCAAAGTCCTATATCGTATGCTGTCAGGATATAGGCACGCATCCTCTGACCGGAGACAGATGTGTTGCTATATGTCTAAGTATGTACATTTGGCAGACCAATAGGTTGATGACCTAATCAAGGTCTACACACCGGCGCGCTGGTGTGCATATAAGGGCATATGAGTAATACGATCTCTCAAAGGGATCATACAGGTTCAGTTACTGAACCGGAAGACATGAGCTCACTCATGAGATATTGGGAAGAATCAAATTCCGTGCGCACGGTCGTCTCGCTTTGGAAGCTTGACTGAATTTGTAGGTTTGATATATACTTTTGGAAAGTATATGATCAAGACCTAGGTATGATATATGCTTTTGGAAAGTATATGATCGATACCGACTCCCAATGATCGAATGAGAAACTTACTGATAAAACCATGAAGTAGACAGTATAAAGTTGATCGAATACTTCGGGTTTAGTCTGAGTCTTCCAGTATGCAGGATGTACAGGTATTGGGAATACCTGAGGGTGATGTGATCATAAACGATTGTATAACCATGACGCTTCCATTCCTAGGGAGTGATGAAACGGGTCTGGATTTTAGTGACTCCTCTCAGTAGAGAAGTGATCTGATCTTGGTCCAAGTATTGGACATTGATCTGAATGTGATTCAGATACAATGAGAAGATTAGATTTACGGTCTTGATTTAATCAAGCATCTATGGGAGGCCCGCGATCTGGATTTGAGATACGATCTCAATATCCATGTCACTATACGTGGAACAATACAATCGCCCTGTCCTTATCTCCAAGTATCTGCGGAGAAAGCGCATTATCCTTGAAGGAGTTCATGGATAATTCTATTGTTGATATATGTATCCGAGCATTGAGAAAATGGATAATTAAATGTGATTTAATTATCATGAGTAATATGAATTTGATTCATATTATAAAGAGAGTTATCTTAGATAATTAAATGAGATTTAATTATCAAAGATGTAAATAATGTGAATGTGATTCATATTATTTGGACACAAGAGAATAGAGATACAAGATGATTAAATATGATTTGATTATCATGGATATGAATAATGTGGATAGCAATATCCATATTAGTCATATATATATTATAAATGTGATTTATAATATATAAGAGAGAGATGTTTGTAATTTACATTTGTTAATTAAATGTTAATGTGAATTGGATTCACATTGGACATTAAATTGAAAAAGTAATTTACATTTTGTTTTGGGTTGTGAATGTGATTCACAAATTTCCAATGGCATGATTGTAATGTTCACAAAATAAATTGGATTTATTTTTGTGAAATAATTTGCAACAAAAAAAGTTGTTGCAAATATTGGAGAGAATCATGAGATAATATAATCTCATGTAATAGGAAAAGGAAGCTCCCTTCCTAAAAAGGAGAGGGGACGGCCACAATTCCCATGAGGAATTGGTGGCCGTCCACCCTCCTTATGGAAGGAGGCTTGCCTCCTTTCCTATTTCTCCATTGGAGATTAATTTGATATAAAATCAAATTATATTTATTGTATATTTGATTTTTTATTAAATTAATTGTTGTTGTGTTTTTAGCAACAAATCATGACCATTGAAAGAAACACAAATTAATGTGGACCATTGGATTTGTGTTGACACATGGATTGAGATCCATGGATCCCAAAACCCTATATAAGGAGAGGCACCCCATTGCTCTTCTTTACACAAAAGAGACATAAGTTGAGGCAACAAATCTCTCTCTCTCTCTCTCTCATTCTCTCTACACGTCCTCTCTCCATCTCTCTCATGTGGCCGTCCACCATGGATGCCCTAGAGAGGTTCTCCATCGCCACAGCATCGTCGTTATGCTGCCCGATGGTTTGCTCGTGGATCTCCGTCTCCTTCGGTGCGCCCCGCTCGTGAAGAAGACATCGGATCTCGTGTGTCGAGATCAGGAGATCCGCCGCTTGGATCATCAACATGGATTGCGAGAAGCACGCGGTTCATCCCCGCGCTCGCAAGCGTCTCCTCCGACGGATCGGACTTGAGACAGGAGGTCTCTTCGTTTAGAGACTTGATCGCAACCACGCTTCAAGAGGTAAACCTAATACTTGTTTGTGGTTTAGACGAAATGATCCGAGAAGTGTTCTTGGATCATGTGGTTTCGTCGCAAGAAAATTTTTTAATTTCCACTGCATAGAACAACTAGTGCGACTAGTCGTTCTTCGTCGTATTCGATGCGACGCTCACGCTTCCGTGATGCGCTTGAGGATCTAACCATATCCTTCATTATATATATAATACATTTTTTAGTTTTGTAATTTTTATTTAGTTTTCTATAGATAAATAGTGTAAGCAAAATCAAACATGATGTGAAATGATGTAGTAGACTCATGTAATTTTTTTTGGATATTTTATGAGTTAAGAATAATCAGAATAAATTAATGAAGCGTGGATTAATATAGAGGAATTAGGTCAATGTGCTTAAGTAAGAATATGGGTTTTTATTTACTTTTCTGAATTTTTGTAATTTGATTTTATGAATTTTTGTAATTTAATTTTATGTGATTATTATAACATTAAATGAAATAAATAAATGAAATATAAATAAGTCTATAAGAGTCAAATATTTACATGAAATCATAGGTCCAAAATCAGTAAAAATGTATAATATATAGTTAGGCCTCCAAAATGCATATTTCATAAATGAACTCAAATTCTTTTGAGTTTAATCTTCATTTGTTGATAAGTGAATATACATTAATTCAAAATTGAGTAGAGTGGAATTAGACATTGTATCTGTACCGGAATTATGGTTGGGGCTTACTTCAAATATATGTTAGTATTTTTTGGATTTTTTATTCATTAATGTTAGTGATATGTACATAGACATTTTCAAATCAATAGGAGTTAGGATGAAATAATTAAAAATATATTAAGTTAGGTAAAAATCTACAAATGATTTTGAATGCAGAATGACATGCAAATTTATGCAAATTATCTACAAGTGTTTGGATGTTAATTTTAAGATATAAACATATGTATCATCTAATTTCTCAAGATGAAGATCTATTTTCCGCTAATTAGAGCGATGAATCATATATTCATCAACGGTCATGATGAGGAACATTGGAGCTCATGATCCATAGGGTGTGGTGAGTTGTAACAGCCTGGGAGAGGGGGCAATGAAAGGTGGAAGAAGAGGCTAGGATCGTTGGATCTCACGATCAAACGGTCCTGATGAGTGTACTGACATACAGGTTAGATCAGATCGATGGATCTGATTGAACAGTGGCAGGAGAGTAGGAAATGGACGGTGGCGATGAAGTGAGGAGCGAGATCTGATGGCTGGTAAAAGCAAGGATGACGTGGAGGAATTTGAGCCACTAGATGTGATGTTATCCTACGATTGAGAAGAAGGCGAGAGCTGATGGTTAAGATTGAATTAGGAGGCTTGATCAGATAGGGGTCATACAATTAAGATGGGGAGAGGGTATCCAATGGCCAATGGAGAGGTCGGATGGTGCAAGGAAGAAGTAGCAACTTGGGTGACCCAGAGGGTGCCATGTGGCCCAATTAAAAATTTTAAAAATAGAAAAATAAAGATAAAACAAAAAGAAATAATTAGAAGCCAAATTAGGAAAAAGTTAAAACATGAAATGTGTAGATCTCATTGAGATATACAAGTTTCATGTTGGTCAAAAATCGAAAAGAGATCATTTATACAATGAAGAATTGCAAGCATTTTTAATGTTTAAAACATTTAATTTTTTGGTTTTGAGATTTCTTTGTATTTTTAATTTCCTTTTAATACGAAAACAATATATATAATTTTTAATCTATTTTTAGAGATTTGTAATGATTTATAAATAATGTTAGTAGTTAATAAATTAAATTAGGGTTGCATAATATTTGTTCATTATATACAACATAATAATGGTTAATAATACTGAATTAAATATTGTTTTATTCAATTTTTTAAGTTAAGATGATAATATATAGATTTTGTAATGATGTATATGAGTTTTATCACTAGTGTTATGCAATAAGGAGCCATTGAGATCGATAGTATTTTTGGTAATAATGTGATCTCGAACTCAATCTCTCTCTCTCTCAAGTAACAAACCAAGCAAATCATTAAGAAACACATCAGGGTAATCTGACACTAACCTGATGTCCTGAGCCATCATCTCTCCATCAGATGTCTCTTGAACAAATTCCAGAAATGCTTCACATCGTCGGCCAACTAGTCTCTGAGCTCTAAACACTGAAATGTACTTCATTTTGGAGCTATGTAATGTACCCTCAAAAATTAACTCAGGCAAATCTGGAATCATAAAGACAATCATCTTCCTAAAGCAGTCAACTCAGGCATGATGAGCTGACAGCCAATCCATGTCCAAAATCAAGTCAAACTAATCGAGCTGTAGTAGCAGATAGTCTGTGATCATCTTGTAACCACTAATTAACATTGGAATTCCTTTGATTATCTAGATTATGATGAACAACTAGACACCTATCCCATGGATGTAGCAGGGAGGATTTAGGACCTCTAAAACTCTACCTACTGAAGCTAGAAACCTTGAAGCTCATTCATCACTCCAAAATTAATTAAAACATAGAAAGATTGACTCTAGATGTCATGATTGTCCCTTTAAGGGCGCGATCAAATGACTCACTTATCCACATGGCGAACATTGGTACGGTGACAACGATTACTCATTCCATGATGAGATTAGATCCTTGGGAAGGATTGACAATAAAGGCTCGACGTGATTTGATGGTGGTTGTGCTTCACGAAGAACAATGTTGGATCCAATGATGATGGAGGGGTTTTGATGAATGCACGAAGAACCTGTGCCCAACGAGTTTTGATCAGCAAAATCTAGAGATGGCCGGCTCCTTCCCATCTCCTGATGGCTTCAAAAGAATCTTGTGATCCTTCGCGGTGTCCAGAGGTGTCAAAATGCACTGATGGGCTACGAAGTTGTCGGACTGTGGAGGTGGACCTAGGAGCTTCTCCCTGGTTCGATGAGGCTTGAGAAGCTTTTCTTTCTTTGTTATTTCCTACAGGGGTTAGGTCACAAAAATGGGGAGAAGCTTCGACGATCTCCAAAAGGCATAATAAGCGAGGGGTGTGCGGGAAGGGGTTCCTCCAACCAGCAGCAGAGAAGGAGGAACAAACCCTTGAATCTGTGTGAGATCCTAGGGAGCGAAGATGTCTGGCATGATCAAAGGGTGTAAGGAGAGGTTGTGGAGGTGAAATATGTTGCGGAGGATGTCGGATATGGTTGGAACGAAGCGACGGAGTTGGAGCTCCACCGTACTTGGCAATTGGAAAATTCGATGTAGTGAACAAATTCGAACGAAACCAAAGCTGCTCCTAAACTAATGCTAACCTAAGGATTAGAAAAAATGAAAGAAAATGGAAGCTTACTAGCACATGACCTCCAGGAGCAGAACTCCAGCAACGATGACTTCGAGCTTGGATCTATTCGATTCAACACCCAAATGTTCGTGCAAGGAGTCGATCAAACACCTGATGTCACCAGGAGCGAAAATCAAGACTCGAAGCTAGGGTTTTAGGGTGGAAAAGGATAAAAGGTCAAAGGTTGACGAAGGAAATATTATATGCAGAGGACTTTTGGATCGAGACAAACACACGACACAAAGGTTCTTTGATAGAGGAAATGGGTTCTAGTGCAAGTTGGTCATCGGACTTTTGGATCGAGACAAACACACGACACAAAGGTTCTTTGATAGAGGAAATGGGTTCTAGTGCAAGTTGGTCATCGAGGAATAATAGTCGTGAAGAGTGCAAGCTAAAATGGTGAAAGAATCAAGAGAGAGAGAGAGGGAGAGATAAGATCGAGAAAATGGGGTCAAATGCTTTGACGAGCATCATAGTCTGGGGAGTGGAGAGCCGACCATGGTCAATCAGGGTGGCACCCTTATTGGTCCACATTAGCCCACTACCTGACAAAATATGATGCAAAAGAATTAATAAATCAAAAATAAAATAAAAAATGATTTTATTCGAAAAAACTATAAATACGAAATATTTTTTATTATTTTATGTAGTGTTTTATTATGATTTTTATTTATTTTTATGGACTTATTTATTATAAGTTTATTCTCAGGGTTTTATTTATAGGTATATTCATCTATGTTTTGTACATTTTATTTTTAGTTTGTACTTTTGATTTAATTATTTCATTTTATTATTTTATATATTTATAAATTATTTTGATATACATAAATATATTTTTTATTGTACACTCAAATAGATATAGGTGTATATTATATAGATATAAGCATAGGTATTTCATCTATGTAGTTTTATACATTATTTTATTTTAATATTTTATTTAGAGTATTATTATATTTTAAATATGTACTTATATTATAAATAATATTTTAAAAATTATAAACAATATATAAAAATATAATATAATAAAGAATAAATAAAATGAATATTTTATCCGGGTATATAGTACAATAGGGGTCCAAAACCTAACTTTCACACCTTAACTCAAAAAATATGAAACCACCTTCATTAAATAGCTTATTAAATGTTGTATAAAATTAAATGTGATTTTATGTATTTTGAGTTTTTATTTAGGATATATGGGTCTGGGAAGTTAGGGTTTTGACTTTTTATTTAGAGTGTAAAATGTACACAATATACTATTTTTGTATGAAATAAAATTTTGTATTTTTATTTGTATTTCTATCAAAATTGTTTATGTACAAAATTTCTTTATTTGAGGTATAAAAATAGAAAATAAAATAGCTTTCAAAATGAAATATTGATGAATTAAAGAATGAATGTTTATTCAATTTTTGACCCTTATCTCCCCCTACTTTATTCCTTATTAACCCAGTCATTAGGATACCTAGGTCTCGAGGTTTAGGATCATAAAGTACTTTACATTTTATTCTTTTTCTTTTCTTTTCTTTATTTTATAGTTTTGACATTAAAAATCGGATTTTATATAAAATAAATGGAATAATCAATGAATGTTAATTTGTACAAAATAATGCTAATTACATGCATTAGCTAGGGTTTTTAAGGCCAAAATGGTGGATTAAAGGTGATGTGAAGGAGCCTTGTGTATTGCCTATATTCACGAAGTATTGGTGCTTCTGTCATATGTGGGTGAGTAGGACTTTGTCTCCTTATAGACCTTGTCTGAAGTATTGAGCATAGACCATCCCTTTACGAGGGTGTCTGCCTCATCATTTTGCGTCCGAGTATGGCCTTGTCTTCTTGCAAACTCGGTTCCGAAGTATTGATTTCACCTATTAGCTTCCTCCTCTATTTCTTTGGCTGAGTAGTTTTCTAGATATGATAGCAATGACCTTTAAATAAGTACAGACTACTAGTTGCAAAGGAAGTGGAAAGTACACGATGATTGTTGAGTCAGTACTCACTCGCCTATAGGATTAGCCGCTAAGGACTAAATTTGATAAGATTTCCTGATACAAATAATAAAATTGAAAATATAATCAATGAACTCTTGTGGCTCATTGTGTTGAGTTTGTGAATCTACCCTTGTTTTGTGATGTGATTGATTAGTTTAAAATAGGTCAATATCAAAAATATTGTGCCTTTACGTCATTTTGTCATACTCCTCACTTCTCTTTTTGCCTTGCTCATTTTTAGTCTTCTCTTCTCAATCTGTCTTGAATTTTTCATCAACTTCATCATCACTTCTCTTGTGTCCCAAGATATTGTATCTAGGATGGCTTTGTTCAGATTTTATGAACACTAACATCGATTCTTGGATGTTGATATCTTCAATAGTAAATTGTGATTTTCGAGAACTTAGTTCAGATCTTGTGGATTTTTCTTTGGACCCTGCAGTCTTCATCGATTCAAGGATCGATACAGCTATTGTCCTGATCTTCCTCCTTTCATTGCCTTCCTTTTACCAATGAATCCCTTTCTCTAGACCAGCTCTCGTCTTGAACTTGCTCCTTCTTTCTGAGAATTGATCGAGTTCTATTCCCAATGCAGATTCAACACCCGATCAAGAGCCCGAGTTACTGCTGGATTTTGAGATGGCACTACAAAGATGTGACTAAGGATTGAGTTTAAATGACACAGTGGACCAGAATGAAGTCAACACATAGTTGCTAGAATCTATTCAAGCGATCCAACAATAGATGATAGACTAAGATCTTGCCTAGGTAACATTTAGAGAAATGCTTAATGAGATGAGGACGGACATAGAAAGTCGAGAAGGAGAGGAAGGAGAACACCATGGTGTGTATGAGGATGAGCAACATGAAGGAAACCATGGAGGAGGAGAGGGGAGAGGAGGGAAGCCCAAGCCGACTCTGATGGAGACATAGTGTTTGCCAAGTTACTGAGTGGATCAGAATACCTACGATCCACGAATATTTTGAGTTGAAACTATTATTGCTTCCTCTCTTGTCGATCTTCCATGGAAACATCAACGAGGAGCCCTACATTCACCTGCAGCAGTTCAACAGAATCTGTAGCACCATGCACTACCTCAACATCCCTTTGGAAGTAGTAAAGATGACTTCCTTCATTTTCAACCTTCAAGATAAGGAATTGTACTAGATCAATCATTTGGGCAAGGTGGTGATGATCTGGGAGAAGCTTAAATCAGCCTTCCTTCATAAGTATTATCCCGCAGGTCACCTGATTCAGATACGAGAATTGATATCTAACTTCTCCCATATGTCCCATGAACCGTTTCATGAGGCGTGGGAAAGATTTAAGGAATTTAGGGAGAAATGACCCATCATGAATTGACGAAGACTATCTTGGTCCAGAAGATCTTCAGGGACTTGCACTAAGAAAGACAAAACTTGTGAATGCCATGTGTGGTGGATCACACTTCAACAAGGATGAAGATGTCATATGGCGTATCTTTGAGGACATGGTTGAGGGCTCAGCTGCTCTATCTTTGTCTCAGGTGCTTCGAAAAATCCCATCAATCCTGCACAATTCCATCAATGTGATATCATACCATGAAAAATAGAGAGATATGAGTTCCAACCTCATCATTTTGGAACCATCTCTCTAAAGTTGATATCACTGAAAAGAAATCCCAAGATCTTGAAAAAATAAATTTAATAGAATAAAAAACCAAATAACTGGACAAGCTCAATCAACTTTCAAAGGAGCTTGAGCTTTTAGTAAGCAACATTCATGCATGCCAGTCTATGAAGGAATCGGTCGAGCATTCTACACAATTGAAGGAGCAATCCCAACCGTAGAATCAAGGGCCATCCTAGTCAGTTCAGCACGTGTACTACGTACGACCAATTATCATCTCCATAACAACAGATGGTTGTTTACCATCCAGAACCCCAAACTTATGTTGAGCCATTCTATGCTTCACCTCCGTAAATTCAAGAGGTGAATGTTGCATGGGTCAATGAACAGGAACTGACCTACCTTGGAGGATAACCTCAGGGTTAGAATATAGCTATCTGGCTATTCAACTCACAACAAGGTGGACGAAATTTTGAACTGCACCGAGCACACCAGTCTATACACCAAAGCCACACTTGGAGACCGCAATACCAACATCAACAACCGACATACAGATAATTGTACCATCAGTAGTTGCTGGCTGCTCAATATCAGAATCAATTCCCTCCTTCTCGATACCAACACCAACAATATCCTCTTTATCACCTCCAGCCCTACCACCACCAACAATACTACCAACAGCCTCAACTCTCGCAGATTGCCAAATCTTCAGAGCTGATCAAAAACATGAACGAGATAAGCCAAAAGCTAGATCACCTCACTACCGCAAAGATAGTCATCCTACATAGGTTGAGGCAAACCCCAACTACTTCTGAAGAAAAGAGCAGGTAGACTGTAGTGCCAAACTATCTTTTAAGTCAAGTATAAATTCGTTTATGTTATCTAATGATGTTTATCTCAAGAGTGGTAAGACACTGCATCCAACCACTGCACAGAAGAGGAATAATAAAGCTTCTATTGGCAAGTCTTCGTCACCACTAGCTGATGTCGTACTGAGTTTTGGATCCGATGAGGAAGGAGGAGCAACACACCCCCATAAAAAATAAAAAATGAAGAAAATAAAAAAGAATCAAGCAATAATATCCAAGGTCGGGTCAATGCAGCCAAGGAGATGCCAACACCAACAGCTGATCTCGTGCAAGTTGGCAAAGTTGAATTTCTTACTTCTATTTCCCTCTCGTTTTGGATGATTGCACCATGCTTAGTCATCCAATTGTACAAAAGAACACTTTTTTGAATGAAAATCATGTTTTTATGACACTCGCATTCCATTTCTTGATGCATTGAAATCAAAAATAGTAAAAAATTTTGAAAACAATATTTTGTTAGATCCCAACATTGTGGAGTTATATTGTGCTTAAAATGCCCTTTTTAAAATCTAGCACATGCCCAACGTAGAAAAGGGTGTGAAAGAAACACGTATGATGAAGCATGAACCACTCAAGATCAGATACATTAACTCTGAAAAATACATTGTAAGCATGGCAACAGTCAATGCTATCAGCAACCTCCCAAGCAAGAAGAAGGACAATGGAGCGTCTCTCTTAAGATGCGAGATGTTTAACCAAGAGTTCAAAACAACACTACTTGACATTGGATCATCTATCAATCTTATGCCTACGTCATTGCTCAAAGAATTTAGGTTAGGACCACTAAAGTCAGCAAGAATGATTCTGTAATTTAGAAACACATCAGTGGATAGTTGCAAATGGTGACATCTGTGGTCATTGATTTTGAATGTCATCTTTCTCTCTCGGACTCATGACAAATCGGAAGACTGACACTATCCAAGAACTTAATGTGATTGGAATGGTAACATTGCGAATGTGTGTAGCAGGGTACCACTGCTTTGATACCATAAATGTGATGCTCGCGAATCCAGGATACTCATTTACACATCACTCATAGTATCATATTCTCTAGAGATCACATCAGGGTAACGGAAATTAGGAAAAATTTTCCACGTTTCGAATGAAATTCATAAATAATTAACAAGCCACAGATCCAAAAATGTGCCACCAATTTATATTGTATTAACTTGCATAAAAAAATACATGTAGCAAAAGAACTGCATTATGTACATGTATCCCAAATCGTAGAAGAAGAGAAAGAAATGCATTAATATTATCCTGAACATAAATTATATGTGTACCTATCGAGAGTAACTGTGGAATCTCAGGTTCAACTGCCGGACTACTACGATGCATGTGCTTATTCTGCAATCCATGCATTAGGAAGAAAAGAATATCAACAAAAGTTGAGTATGATCTAATTAATTAAAAATAACAAGTAATTCAGTGGCTCCAAAAGAAAGCAAGTAGATAAGGTTTGGCAATTAAATTAACAAGCTACTTGCATGGAAATTAGTTTTCAAGTTGTTCAATATATGAATCCCATGACTTACTCATGCCACCTTAATTACCCATATTTAAGATTTTCCTATATTGAGTGTATAATTCATATTTAAGCTATTGCCTTTTAATTAACTATATTTCATGTTTGATTGATCTTGGTAATGTAGATGATGAGTCTTTGATATGATCTTTATATTTGTCTAATCTCTCAGGCTTAGTGGATAGTCTGTGATCTTGGTCTGAATGTGACCTCACACTATGAATCTAAGGCATGAAGCATTCCTTAGGGTTGGGGGGCCTCCGTAGGCATGCGATGGGGTAAAATGCATCCTAACTAAGTTCCCAACACATCCACTAACTTCTCTAAAGATCGTGGTAGTACCTCTTAGTCTGATAAGGATGATTTTCATACTATGATCTTTTCTCTTTTTTAGGACTTACTAGTGGAATAGTAACTAGCTCAATGGAAACCAAACTCAATTGTAACCAAGCTCAACTTTAATCATTGCAACTGTAACCAAGCTCAAATGTAACCAACTCAACTGTAACCAAAACTCAACTATAACCAAAACTCAAGTAGTGAGGAAGCCTCTAAAGAGTCCCTTCCGTCTAGCCCACCTAGTGGAAGTGCGGTCCAAAGGAGGGTTAGGCCTACTCCAAACTACACCGTAGAAATGGGGGAGAGACTTTTTGGAACAAGTCACTCCAAAATAGGCCCGACCGGTATAGGAAAACAAGCTCAAGAAAAATAAAACCAAGGTCCCTCCAACCTTGGCACCCTAAAGAACACATGTCTGGTCTAAAAGAAAACATGTGGATACCAAAGATGCGTAAAAATGTGGATGTTGAGTCTTTGATCCGATCTTTGTCTTTGTATAATCTCTCAAGCTTAGTGGATAGTCTGTGATCTTGGTCTGAGTGTGACCTCACACTATGATTAAGGCATCAAGCATGCCTTAGGGTTGGGGGGCCTCTATAGGCATGCGGTAGAGTAAAATACATCCTAACTAAGTTCTCAGCACGTACACTAGCTTCTCTGACGACCGTGGTAGTACCTCTAAGTCTGAAAGGATGATTTTCATAATATGATCTTTTCTGTTTACCATGACCTATTGAGGAATAATAACTTGTTCAACAAAAATCGAGCTCAACTGTAAACAAGCTCAACTGTAACCAACTCAACTATAACCAACTCAACGTAACCAAGCTCAACTTTAACCAACTTAATTGTAACCAAGCTCAATTGTAATCAACCCAACTATAACTAAAACTCAAGCAGTGAGGAAGCCTCTGAAGAGACCCTTCCGTCTCTCTCACCTAGTGGAAGCGCGGTTCAGGAAAGGGCTAGGCCTACTCCAAAACTAGACCTTTGAGATGGGGGAGAGACTTTCCGAAACAAGATACTCCAAAATAGGCCCGACCAATATGGGCAAATGAGCTCGAAAAAACAAAACCAAGGGCGCTTCAACTAGAACACATGATCAATAAAACTGGTCTAAAAGAAAATATGTGGATCCCAAAGAGGCGTAAAACTGCGAGCGCTTGAAAAAAATAAAAAAAGACTAGGATCCGAGATCCGCGCACTAAGTGATTGCTGCCCTAACTGGGCTTCCTATCTCTCGCCCAGCAAAGGGTCACCGCACCCTTGCACAGTCAGGTGTAATGTTTACCATGACTGACGCTCTTAATTATCAGTCATCACTAAATCACTATCATTGTCTTGATCCCTCATATGTTCTCAATCCTTTCTCTAAAACTTTACAGATTCTGAGTTGCATTTGATAAGACATTCTCAAACAGTCTGGCATTTCAAACTTGTCTAACTGATAATAGGATAGATAGCTAAATATACAATCTTTTCCTATCTTGTCCAGAGTGAAATTCTGAATAAATATAACCTAATGCTTTGTACCATTATCAAGTTCTATTACGTTGAATTCATTGTCATGATGATAGAGCCAAAGGTTGGTATTATTATATTTATTGCAAAAACATTTTTATTATTTGCTTTATTACATTTTTCATTATTGACTTGGTTGGCAGATTATATGTTCCTTAGTTATTGCTCTCTAAATAATACTATAATTGAGGAGCTAAAAATGTAAGAACATAGTTAAAGAACTCTACAATTGGTATGGTACATGAAAGAAGATATCATCTTCATGGATAAATACCCAGAGATAGGGTATTGTTACTTAAACTTTTGGAACAAGTAACTGAGCCTTACTTAATTATACCTTCACATAACGTGTTAATAAAGTCAGATATAATACAACTATACTATCCTACTCAATTGGATAGACAAGCTTTTAAGCCAAAATGTCAGTTCTTACAACAGCATTTTTCTTCTTAGTTATTTATGCCTAGATTTTAGCTTCTTTCATTTCACAATTATGTATAAAATTTCGCATATTGCAAGAATCTGACATCTTTAGCCCCATTCAATGTCTATAGTTTTCAATCACAACAGACAAAGTGTTAAAGGGGATTATCTTTCGTGATGCCTCTCTAATATATTAAGTCTAATCCTAGCCACCTCCCATATCCCCAAAAATTTCATTTGTATTTAAATTCAATAGTATTATAATTTGGACGATAAATTCTCAAACATCTAAAAAGAATTCTTGGTTCAACAATAGCAGAAATTTAATGCAACTTTCCCCCAAACTTCTAATCCATTAAATCATTAAATTTAGAGCAATTTAATGTGTATGAAATTCGACACAATTTCGTGCTAAAACATCCCTAAATCTTTAAATTTTACCTTGAGATATGCAGCTCATTTAGTAGTATGTAATTAAACTCAATAGCATGCTAAATCCCCAAATGTTTTATCTTTAAAAGCTCAAAATTGGAGCTAAAGAAATGTTGTGAAAGGTGATCTTACTTTATGAAAAAACACCCTAATTTCTTACATTTTATGTATAAAATCCATAGCTATTCATGGTCTGAAATTTGACTTAATTACAAACTATTCATCCTCAAATTCTTTCAATTTTTAAGCATGAAACAGTAACTAATATGTGATCTGAATTGTATACACATTTTAGGATATCCCCCCAAATCTTCCACAATTTAACATGTAATCAGATTATAAACAATGGTTTAAATTTTATACTAAATTACATGTAGTTTGCCATCAAACTCTCATATTTCATAAACCTATAATCAGAGTTAGTTAGTTGATCTTAAAATCTTGATCAATTCCTTATAATACACTATTTCTTAGCCAAAAAGACTTCTTGGGAGAGGGAATCTATATCCTTTTCTCTTGTGACAGTAGTAGCACCGGTTGCTACTTGGACAACAACAGTTTGACTGTTGGGAGCAGTTCCATAGGAGGAGGATCTCCCCAGGGCTTGGCGGCAACAAGAGAGAGTGGGAGGTCCTCTAGAAATGAGGGAGGTCCAATAGCTCACAATTGGCTCAGGGACATTAACTACAAGCTGCTAGAGCTGCGACACACACCTCGAGCTGCTTCGATAGCAGCCGAACTGGAAGAAGAAATGGCTAGGAGGGACCCTTTGGTTGAGGGTTTTGAGAAAAAAATATAAGAAGGAAGTAAGGAGCGAGGGCTGATATAAATGAGAGAAGGGGTGGGAGTTTTAGATAACAAGTGGAGAAGTTGAGAAGCCAAATGGAGGGACAACCGAGTTGCTGCTATTATGGAAATTGAAAATTTTATTATTTTTATTTTTCAAATCTTTATCTCTTTCTTCTCTAGAATACTAAAGTAATCCGCATTTTCACCTCAAATCTCAGATTCTGATGTACGATAGCTCATTTTGACACTTTGAATGACGATCAAAATGAGGATAATATTCCTTAAATTTCTAAGAAACGGTCTTGATTTGCGACTACATTTTGTGATTTTAAAGTATCAAACAACGTCTGATTGACAAACAATTTATTTCATTGGTGTTATTTTATCTTGGATTTTATGGTGATCTTAATTTTTTTGCGATTCGAATTCCGCATTGCGGCTTTTTCTAATGGCATGCATTACAATGCGATCAACTTTTGATCGATTGCAATCTAATGATCTTCGAACTGTGATTTACAAATTGATCTGAGTTTATTCAATATTAATTGAATACTAAATGGTTTTGCATACTCTTAATCACGTCGAATTCAACTTATTTGAATCTGGATGTCACATTTTCTCCTCAAAATAACAATCCTAAACTTTCATAATTATTATGAATTTTATTTTCATTTGTAGAAATTTTATAATATATTTTCCACAATCAAAACCACAGAAAAATAATATACATGTTATTGTGAATTGAGCAAGGGCCAATACTTTTGAAATCTTGAAAGTAGAATTGAAATAGAAATCCTAACTTAAAAGTTGAATCAGCTTGGATCATTAAATTAAACCAGTTCAAGCAGATGATGATGTCATCATTTTTAATTTTGGATTGAATCAATTTGTTGACTAAAAGCGTTGAATCAAGTGGTCAAATCGGATTAAATCGAATCATGAGCAAATTCATGTTTTACTATTATTAAAATAGTTGATTGACCTATATATAGAAAACAATCCACATGTAAATATATTTATAATCATCAATAAATAAGTTGCTAAACTATAAATTTATATGGGCATGTATTAGCTTGCACAACTTTTTTAATAACAATATTTTTTGTATGTATAGATATTTGTAGATAAATATGTTATAAATGCATATATATACATATATGCATACATATACATCCAAAAACTAATAGAAACAAACAAAAACATATCAATAAATAAAGTGCATAAAAGTATAACAAAAGCAATATCTATGTGTATATGTATAGTATAGTTATGATGTAATGCATACTTCTACATATAGCTATTAAAGTGCATACATAATATAAAATATCATACATTACATGTAGAATATTTTTCTATATTATATAATGTACATTGGGACTAGCCGATGAATCTTGATTCATCATTCTTTATTCTATCATTTTGGCCTTAAAAACTCTAGCAAATGCATGTAAATAACATCAATTTATACATATTAGCATTCATTGTTTATTGTATTTATTGTACATAAAATAAGGTTTTTAATGCCAAAATTATAGAATAAAGATAAGAAAAGAAAAAGGAATAAAATATTGCAAATATTTTATGACCCTAACCCCGAGACCAAGGCCAGAATGGAATTGGTCGACAAGGAATAAAGTAGGGGGAGATAAGGGCAAATAATACAATAAATACCCCATTCATTTATGCATTTTTGACACCTATTTTGTATAGAATTATTTATTCATCAAATTAAAATCTTTTGTACATGAAAGTTGTAGATAATAATGTAAATAAAAATACAAAATTGAGTTTGTGTAAAAATAATATACAGTGTACATTTTATACACAGAATAAAAAGCCAGAATCTTAACTTCACAGACCCATATCTTGCAAATAAAAACTCAAAATCCACCAAACTCACCTTTAATTGTATATAACCTCTAAGAACTATTTAATAAAATTAGTTTCAGAATTTTTGGAGTTTATCTGTGAAAGTTAGGTTTTGGGCCCCTATTGTACATAATACCGATTAAAATATTCAATTTATTCATTACTTATTATTTTTACAAATTCATATTTTTATAATATTGTAAACATTATTTATAACCTATGTGTACATTAAAATTAGAATTAAACCTAAAATAAATAGGAGACTAAAATAAAACTCTGCCAAAACATAGATGAAATACATATGTTCTATATGTATATAAATAAAAGGGAAATACATTCTTTAATTCTTTCATTCTTTCTGTAAATATTACATATATTTTATTAAAAATACAAATCCAAAATAAAAAACAAATAAAACGAATTAAATAAATAAAATGTATATAAAATATAGGTAAAATACATATAAGTATACCTACATATTACATATACCTATTTATTTAAAAATGCAAATAAACTCATAAAAAGTAAATAAAATATATTTATACTCACAAAAATAAGTTATAAATATATAAACTAATATAATAAATTAATAAAATAGAATACATAAAACAAAAATAAATTATACAATATACATGTAAATATATCTATACATAAATCATTAATAATTAACTTGTAATAAAATACAACAAAAAAATAAATAAAAATCGTAATAAAATACTACATAAAATAATAAACATTTTTTATTTTATACTCCAAAAATAATAAAATTATTTACTATTTTAAATTAATTATTCTTTAATAACCCTGCTGTTTTGTCCTGTAGTGAGCCTACATGGACTAATGGCAGAGCTCCCTCCGTTGACCTCTGGTCACCTCACCCTTCAGCCTCTGCAGCCCATCAAATCTGTCCAAGCATGCGTTTTCTCCAAATTTTCCCGATCAACTCGTCGCTTCAATGACATCGGTCCCTTCACGGAAATTACTTCAAAACCAACCCTCATACACTTCCATGTCTTGGTTCCCTTGTATATAACTTTGATTTTCATAAATAATTTCAGCCTCCAGCCCGTCAAATCTGTCAAACCCCCCGTCTTCTCCCATTTTTCCCGGGTGCCCCGTCCATCGATCGCCTTTGCGTCCTTCACAAGAAATGTTCCTGGCATATTGTACATCCACGCCCAAGGCTTGTTTCCCTTGTATATATCACCGATTCCTTATTATTTGTCGGTCAATAAGGGCGCATACACATGTTTATAAATAAGTTCCCCCTCCTCCTTTGCCTAATTTGGGCCAACTTACATCCCCCAAAACACCTTGAATCCGGTCCTGGACGAACCCTTGTGACAAGAGGAGTTACCTAGCACCGTGAATCGGCCGTAGGAGGAAGAAATTTTGTCGCGGCGGAGCTCCAGCGTCCGTCCTGCTCCCTGGAGGCCCCCAGGTATAAGAGCTGCGCATTTACTCATTTTAGTTAGAATTTTATGTTAGATTTTTACTCGTGCATTTAGATTAGTGTTTAATTCTTAGGTGTAGCGTAAAATCGCGTGTCCGATGTTCGCCGGAGCTCCGTTCCGGCGAGCATTTCACGGTACCCCCGACATTTTCCGACCACCCTCTCACCTCCATTTTCCTACCCTTTCATTTTTCCACGCCCCAGGCACCTTCACTCACCCAGATCTTCACCAGATCTGGAGATCAGATCTCCATCCCCCACCCGTCGCTGGAGATCTTCACCCGAAGTCCCCCTCCATCCTTTTTTAGTTCTAACGAGACGAGGCAGTTTGCCCTCGTCCCTTGTTTCATCTTGTGCAGGTACAAGGTGCTTTGAGGCACCTGGAGGTGTTCTTTGACGCTCGTCGGAGGTACCTGGAGCGCCATCTCGACAACGACCTGGTGGCGGCGCTCCGATGACCTCCTGGCCAAACTGAGGCCACCTACGGTTAGCTGGAAGCACCTGCGACGTGTTGGGATCCTTGGGAGCAGCGAAGAGCGGTGGGGGAGGGCGAAATCGTCGGAGGAAGTTTGCCCATGCGAACCTTCCACCCTATTCTTCCAGATGCCCTCCCCGCCGTCGGATGAAGGAGGAGTCCCAGGAGGAAGCCCAGCTGTCCGATGGAGCGAAGCCTTCACCGTCAGATCAGCCCGGCTCATCTAATCTCCAGCGTTCATCGTCGAAGCGGCATCGGCAAACGTAGAGGCGCCACGTGGATAAGTCACGCGTATCAGCCGTTGGATTAAGCACCTTTTGGGGTAATTTTCATATTTAGCCCCCGCTCTTTTTGTAATTAAATTTTAATATTGTAAATAAATTATAATGTTGTAAATAAAATGTACATGTATTTATGAAAAGGTCCCTCAGCGCCTCACGTGCAGTCACACGTGAGGTGCGTGAAAACTGCATGTTTATACCCTAGCGGTTTTTGTTAATTGTAAAATAGTTCCTAAAATTTAAATAAATGTTTATTATGGTTGTTAATTTTGCACCGAGCCCCCCTGTAGTTATTTTTAATTGCAAAAATGCCTCTGTCAGGTTGTTTAAATTTTGTGTTTTTTATCCATTTATTAAAAATACCTATGCTGCTCTTAAAAATCCAAAAAAAATTATGTTAGATGCTCCATGCAATGTACTTTCACGCCACATGTCCATTTTGTATTTTTTTTGCATTTAACCTAATTATTAAAAAGAAAAAGAAGCCATTTTTGTACTGTTTACATTATAAAATACCAAAAAAAATATAAAATGTTCTTGAAAAATTTCAAAAAAATTATATATGGTATATCTATATATATTGAGTCCAGAAAATGAAAAACCCTAAAAATAGAAAAAGAAAATATAAAAATTTCAAGAAGTTCCAAAATCCTAAAAAAAGAAAAAAACCTTCAAAAATACCAAAAATATGTTTTCATGTTTTATAATTATTTGTATATTATTATTTAAGTATTAAAAGTAATTTGGGTAGTTTTGAGACTTATTTTATATTTTAAAACCCAAATTATGTTCGGCCTCTTTAATTAGTCCCATATTAGGGACTTTTTTGGAATGAAAAATACATAAAAATTAGAAAAATCCCAAAAAATAACGACAAAAGAGAAAAATATAAAAAGCAAAAAAAATTATATCTTATATATATTGAGTATTTATATATATATATCCATTTATTATATTTCTCTCTCTTCTCTTATACATATCTATATATCTATATCTATATATCTATATTATATAATTCAAAATATAAAAAGAAAATATAAAAAAATCTAAAATATAAAAACAAAATAAAAATCATAAAAAAAATAAAAATTAAAATATATATATAATTAAAAACCCACAAAAACAATAAGAATTGGATATGAACCAAGAATTGAATAACTGTGCAACCAATTTTACCACACAACCATTCGCCTCCCAGTGTTTGACCTCTACTTGTGCTTACCCCTATACATATTTACATGTAGAGTTATAATAAATTTTAACTCCACATTTTTGATTTAATTGCATATATTTCATTGTGGGTTAATTGTTAATTGATTTGGGATTCTGTCTGAGGTCAACTCAGCGACTGTCGATCCGCCTTGTCCAAAGACACGACCTCGGCATATTCCCAGTCATCAAATTGCGCCGTTGCCGGGGAGGCAACAGATTTTGTTTGGTTGTTTCTTTATTTATTTAATTCTTTGTTCATGTCCTCTATTCATTTATTTATTTGATTATTGATTGATATTGTTGTGACTGTTCTGACCCTCTCTCTTTATTTGCCTTTGATGCGAGGGACTGCCAAGAGAAGGAGGAATTCCTAGGAAGTCCTATGCACCCGAGTGAGGCGGAGTTGACTTTTCTACACCAGCCAATAGGAGAGAGTATCAAAGGCAGATGGAGGAGATTTTGGATGGCAGTCTCATTTTTGCATTATTTAGTTTAGTATGTATATTTACGTGAGAGAGTGACACTTGACATGTAATAATTCAGGACTCTCAGACACTCCGACTTCCGAGGTCCATTGCCCGAGGGATTGTTCCCATGGGGGCCTCGACGGTTTTTGACGCTTTTTATTTTTATTTTTATTTTTATTACTTTGTGTGAATGAGCCCTAGCTTAGGAATTTCTTGACCGAGTAGATTAGGTCCAAACACCCTAATATATTTGCATGTACCTATAGTGTGTTTTGGACCTAGTCAAATTTTAAACAGTCTGTTCATTTATCTCTTAACCCGTGTGCCGTGAGCGAGCCCCATCAAGCGCTACTCCTGAACTCGAGTGTGTCGAGAAGAGGAGGGGTAAGCCAAGACCGGACTCTTAGGTTAAGGATAAGTGACCGACTTGTGGTGCTTCACTATAATAGCAGCTACTATCCTAGGGCGATTTCTTCGGCTTGCATTTGCATATAGCATAGGTTTAAATTCTGTTATGCATCCCGCATGGAGAGAGCTGGGAAGCGTTGTAAGTCCTCTTACTTAGCATGCATCATCGATTTCCGACTTGCATGGCTTTTCCGACCTTCTCCCTCTGTTTTTGCCAACCTAGCCTAGGATGCTTAATGGAAATTGGAACCTCGATAGGCACGTGCATTAAAAATACCCAAAAAAGTGATAACCTAAATAAAATTGGGACTGTTAACTCTATTGATTAAAAATAAAACATAATGAACTTCCTTGTCTTGGGGAGAGCAACCCCCTCATTGGATGCGTTTTAAGTGCTCGCGTACACACTAAGGAGTAGAGACCCAAATCCTATCAAGCCCCCTAAGTGTCTGTACAACTTTGTGATTCTCACCTCACTCTAAAAATGAAAAGATAAATGATCGTCACCTGATGGTCTTCACTGTGTCGAGTAGGTGAATCATGGGTTTGCCTTGTGTATTGAATGTGACTTGGAGTCCGTTGTGTTTTTCATTCACTATTTGAGTAGCCGGTCCCATCGTGTGAGTCATGCATTTTTCATCTTTGAGTCTCTCTACCTCTCTTATACATATATCTCCTCATCTACATCGAGTCGTGATATTGGCGCTTGAGCTCAATCATTTCTTCGCCAAGTCCTTCGTTTCCCTCTTCTTCACCACCTTCCTAGTGACCACCGTATTATCTCTTCTGTCCCCATCTTCACCGGTTCGAGGAGAGCATGCTATTTGGACCATCATTTTGATGGTGTTCCCGCCTTGTGTGGAACACCCAATTTTTCCTATGCCCCGATCTTCTCGCCCGCCCTCCTCGTCCCCTCTGTATCATTCTTCTATCACCTGTGATATTGGCGTGTAAGCTCAATCAGCTTCTCCACTCTATTGTGTTACCCTTCTTCTCCACCTTCCTCGTCCCCTCTGTATCACCTTTCTATTACTCAGGAATGCTGTGCATTTCGATGATGCCCGCATCGAGGGTTGTATGATTACCCGGATTATTTGTGTAAGACGGGCCAATGATGTTGAGGATGCTGAGATTGATATACTACTCTTGGTGGATTTGACTTTGGATACGCGCATAGGAGCTTATTGAGGATTTTTTATGATGCACGATCATTAGGTGTGATTATTTATTAGGATATTTTGATCTCGCACATCGGATTGAGGACGTGACCTATTTCACCGATTTGAGGATGATATCATGGTGTTTCTACTGATCTATCTATTTTGAGGTTTCAGCCCTTGATTTGGATTTTGGATGGACTATCTTGATATATGCTTCATGATAACGATGATTGGAACCCACATGATCTCTCTTCTTCGTGATTGACCCATCCCCGATCTCCTGATTCTCTTATCCACCTATGGCACTTTGAGGATTCATGCTTATCTTTTGTGCCATCTCAGCTGATTGGATTGACTTTGAGGGATTGCATTATTATTGATGATCTTCTCTTTTGTCCCTCCACTTGATCTTATGCCCTCCGGTAGATTGATGGATTCACATTATTTCGAGGACCTGAGACTCTATGCCAGCATTCTCATGACCTACATTGATCTAGCTCGCATTCCTCCCCTAGGAATATCTGCGGGAGAATGCGACAATTTCTAGGACTACGGTTTCATCCACTGCTTGGGTCGCCATTTTGATGGGACCCGGAACCGAGTCAGATGATATACTTGATTGGCCTCCCTCTGTGATTGTGTGCCCGATCTGTCGGCACATGGGGCCAACTGTCTGATGGCTCTCCTTGACGGTCCTCGCAAGGACGAGCCTTGATATTCCATTTGCTCACTGCCTAGTTCATAGCTCTCCGAGGGTTATCTGCGAGAGGCTATGACACATTATAGCCGATTCTGGTCTCTTCCGCTGATAGACGGTCTGCCGTCTGTCGAGACCAGACTCTCTGTGGATCCGTCTGATGGATCCGGCTCCTTTGAGCCTCTTTCTCTCCTTGACGACCCTCGAAAGGTAGAGACACGGTCTGAGACTTCACTACTTAGTTTGCATTACTCCCCGAGGACTATCTGCAGGAGAACGCGACACTCTCTTTACGCTCGATTCCCCTTGCTGACTGTGTTTCCGATCCGCGGAACACGGAATCGGGTCGTTTGATATATATGATTTTGGTCCCATCCTGAGTTGCATACTCGATCGGTGGATCATGGGACCCATCTGTTTAGACTCCTTTGACTCCGCTCGCCTTGACGGTCCTCGTAAGTCCAAGCTTCTGATATCTGATCTTTCCATGCCTAGCTGGTAGCACGTTCCCCGAGGGTTGTCTGCGGGACGCTGCCACATTCTTTAGATTGTCCAGTCTCTTCTGCTGGTAGCCGATATGTCGCCTACCGACTGGTATTGATGATCCGTCTGATGGATCACTGATGCCTTTGCATCCGCTCACCTTGACGACCCTTGCAAGGTTGAGTTTTTGATTGAGTATTCGATGATTAGCATGTAGCACTCCCTGAGGGATATCTGCAGGAGGGTACATCATTTTCTAGGTTCTCAAATTCATTTCTGGTGTCTACTGTCTGTTGTAGCACGAAGCCGAGTCTTTTGAGTTGTGTACTTGGTCCCCTCTCTGATTGTGTATCCGATCTGCGAATCACGGGACCAAGTCTTCTTATTATGGTCTGATTCCCAGCTCCTTTGAGCCTGCTCACCTTGACGACCCTCGCAGGGTTGAGCCATGACTTGCGGTATTCAGTGTGTCTCTTGTGATCTTCCGACCTCATGACCACCGAATGCTACGATGTCTCTTGTTCTTTACTTGTCCATATCTTTCTGAGACTCTGTTTGACCGGAGGAATCTGTACTGTTCCTTCTTCCTCCCTGTCTTATAATATCGGCTCTGTTTCTTCATGTTGACCCTACGAGCCGATTGACTGCTTCATGCTACCGGTCCCCGCTTTACTTCTGATCTATTCTCCCCGATAGCCGACACCCACCTGACTGCATATCCGAGTGTCTTTTCACCTTCTGACTGCGTCCTCGTTCTCACAGGAAGACGATGACGCAAGTACGATATTCACTTGTCAGATACTGTCTTGTACTTCACCAGTCTCTTCATCGCTTGTATATATGTGTGCCTTGTTCATTCTTTCTCCCACATGTTATGTGTGCCCTAGATCTATCGCCATATCTTTGTGTATACACTTAGGACATACCTAGTCCTAAGTATAGGGGGGTACACACCGCGTTGTTCTTTCCTCGTTCAGTTTTTGTCACTCCTGTTGTTGCCTATACTAAGGGATATCTCTCCCTAAGTATAGGGGGAGTGATGCGTATATTCTTCACGATCTTTTCGTCTATCTGTATATATCTCTCTTTTCTTCTTTTCTTCTTTTCCTTTTCTATCTTCTGTATCTAAATAAAAGGTGTCGCCCCTTGTAGATAGTTTTCTGTACTTAGAACGTACTTTGCCCTAAGTATAGAGGGGAGCACCCCTGATTTGTTAATTCTTTCATCTGTTTATTCCCACCCTTGACCCTCCCTGCTTTGTGTACAGTCTGCTATACTTAGGATTATTTGATCCTAAGTATAGGGGGACGGTCGACTTCTCGTTGATTCATTCATTTGTTCAATTCCTTCATTCTTTATTCGTTATTCTTTAGGCTTTTCTATACTCAGCACGAGTTATGTCTTCTCTTTCTCTTTTCTGATCTATGAGGACATAGCTCATGCTAAGTATAGTGGGGTCGTATATACTCTGTATATACTTAGCCATAACTCGTACTTTCACATAATTATTAATAAATATGATATAATTCATTGAAAATTAATTAATAATGCTTCTTATTCCTCGGATTCTGTTTGTATCTACTGATTAATAAATCAGGTTAAAAATATTTTTGCAAAATGATTTGAAAAATGGTGTGAACTGTTTGGAAAACATTTTGTGAAATATTTTCAACCTTTGTAAAAATATTTTGATTGCAAAAATTCTTCTATTTGTGTGAAATAAAGATTTGAAAATCTATTTGCAAATGATTTTGAAAATGATTGTAAAAATATTTTGAAAAATGTATATAGTGTTTGCAAAATCTTTGCAAAATGGCTTTCAAATGTTTGTAAATATTTGCAAAAATTATTTTGTACTATAGTTTTCTAAATGAATTTTCAAATAAATTTGAGGAATAAAAGAACCATAATAAATAAAATGAAATAAAATAAATCATAAATAAAATACATAAAATTCTTTATATACCTAAATAAATCACTTTGTTAAAACCTGTAAATTCTTTAAGTCTTGTAAAATGAAGCGACATGCCCGTGTAAATAGTTGTACATATTTTATACTTTGAGTGCCAATATTATTTGCAAAAATTCTTTGTGTAAAAACTCTCCTCTTTGTTTTCAAAATTCTTTGAAAAATTCCATTATTCTTTGCATATTTGTAAATAGCATTTGCATAGCATTCATATTCTTTGATTGAGCTTGATGATTGAACTAGTCCAATAAAGTCGAAGATTGGAGCTTCATTGGATTATACTGCACCTAATTGCACTGGAACCATATGGGAACTAGGATTAAAGTACTTCAGGTCTATTCAGATTTAATTCTTTGAGAAATCAGGGCTGGGTTCAAGTCACCTCAGTGGACTAACTAGAACTTTTCGAAACACACGTATGACTCTTGTCGGCCGTGACCTAACTTGGACACTTGCACCTTTCACTTGGCTCAACTCAGTTGGAGTGGTGAGGGGGTTGGATTTGCTAGTCTGAGACGCACACGAGTGGAAACATTCGTCCTCGTCTAGGGAGGAAAGTGCACCCCAACCTGGTCAAGTTTCAATGAAGTCGAATGACAGGAGAGTGTGGGTTGCAATAAAGCTTCAAAAGAGGGATAGTCTTCTGGCTCAAGAGGAAAAAGTCCTTATGTAAATGCTGCTGTAAATAGTATGTTAAAAAACTCCAAAAAAAGTGGACAGGCTTGTAAATAAAAATAAAAGTGTCTGCCGGAGTATGTATATGTGTTGTATAGAAAATAAGCAAGCTTGAGCATCAAAGTTATACCATGTGAGCCTACAGCTGGATGACTTGACTACACTGGTCTTGCATCCCAGGATAGGTAGCTACACTGGCTACCGTCCATTCTCTTCTTCACCCCTCCTCTTGAGTAGGATGCCACTTGAACTTAGAAGGGAATACCCCACTCCTTGACGGTAGAGGGCTGGATTGGGGAATCATTGGGTTGTCATTCTGGAGAAGTCAGTTCCTTTGTCATTTTAGTTGGGGAGAGCCATCGTCACTTACACTGTACAAGTCAGCTTCATAATCATAAGGGTTTGCGTAAGATGTACGCTAGTTCTGACCTGGCTATTGAGATGATTTGAACCGAGTTCTGTGACTCTCGAAGGCTGTTGTGTTTTAAATTTGGTTCCCGACTAGGTTCCACACACATTTTCTCACCAAGGTCTAACCTGAGCTCCAAACTTTGATTTTATATAGATAAGTTTAAAAATCATGATCAATTCAATTTATTCTTTATTCTTCATTTTTGCTTTTTCTTTTCTTCTTATTCTTTATTCTTTTTATACTTATTGCATAAGTATTTGCTAGGGACTAGCAAAGACAAGTATATGGGTATGATGAATCTTGATTCATCATTCTTTATTCTATCATTTTGGCCTTAAAAACCCTAGCAAATGCATGTAAATAAAATCAATTTATACATATTAGCATTCATTGTTTATTGTATTTATTGTACATAAAATAAGGTTTTTAATGCCAAAATTATAGAATAAAGAGAAGAAAAGAAAAAGGAATAAAATATTGCAAATATTTTATGACCCTAACCCTGAGACCAAGGCCAGAATGGAATTGGTCGACAAGGAATAAAGTAGGGGGAGATAAGGGCAAATAATACAATAAATACCTCATTCATTTATGCATTTTTGACACCTATTTTGTATAGAATTATTTATTCATCAAATTAAAATCTTTTGTACATGAAAGTTGTAGATAATAATGTAAATAAAAATACAAAATTGAGTTTGTGTAAAAATAATATACACTGTACATTTTATACACAGAATAAAAAGCCAGAATCTCAACTTCACAGACCCATATCTTGCAAATAAAAACTCAAAATCCACCAAACTCACTTTAATTGTATATAGCCTTCCAAGAACTATTTAATAAAATTAGTTTCAGAATTTTTGGAGTTTATCTGTGAAAGTTAGGTTTTGGTCCCCTATTGTACGTAATACCGATTAAAATATTCAATTTATTCATTACTTATTATTTTTACAAATTCATATTTTTATAATGTTGTAAACGTTATTTATAACCTATGTGTACATTAAAATTAGAACTAAACCTAAAATAAACAGGAGACTAAAATAAAACTCTGCCAAAACATAGATGAAATAGCTATATTCTATATGTATAAAAATAAAAAGGAAATACATTCTTTAATTCTTTCATTCTTTCTGTAAATATTACATATATTTTATTAAAAATACAAATCCAAAATAAAAAACAAATAAAATGAATTAAATAAATAAAGTGTATATAAAATATAGGTAAAATACATATAAGTATACCTACATATTACATATACCTATTTATTTAAAAATGCAAATAAACTCATAAAAAGCAAATAAAAATATATTTATACTCACAAAAATAAGTTATAAATATATAAAATAATAGAATAAATTAATAAAATATAATACATAAAATAAAAATAAATTATACAATATACATGTAAATATATCTATACATACACCATTAATAATTAACTTGTAATAAAATACAACAAAAAATAAATAAAAATCGTAATAAAATACTACATAAAATAATAAACATTTTTTATTTTATACTCCAAAAATAATAAAATCATTTACTGTTTTAAATTAATTATTCTTTAATAACCCTGCTTTTTTGTCCTGTAGTGAGCCTACATGGACCAATGGCAGAGGTCCCTCCGTTGACCTCTGGTCAACTCACCCTACCTCTGCAGCCCGTCAAATCTGTCCAAGCATGCGTTTTCTCCAAATTTTCCCGATCGACTCGTCGCTTCAATGACATCGGTCCCTTCACGGAAATTACTCCAGAACTAACCCTCATACACGCCCATGTCTTGGTTCCCTTGTATATAATTTCGATATCTTATTTTTGGCCGGTCAATAAGGGCTCCCATTATGTTCATAAATAATTTCAGCCTCCAGCCCGTCAAATCTGTCAAAACCCCCGTCTTCTCCCATTTTTCTTGGGCGCCCCGTCCATCGACCGCCTTTGCGTCCTTCACAAGAAATGTTCCTGGCATATTGTACATCCACGCCCAGGGCTTGTTTCCCTTGTATATATCACCAATTCCTTATTATTTGCCGGTCAATAAGGGCGCATACACATGTTTATAAATAAGTTCCCCCTCCTCCTTGGCCGAATTTGGGCCAGCTTACTTCCCCCAAAACACCTTGAATCCGATCCTGGACGAACCCTTGTGACAGGAGGAGTTACCTAGCACCGTGAATCGGCCGGAGGAGGAAGAAATTTTGTCGCAGCGGAGCTCCGGCGTCTGTCCTACTCCCTGGAGGCCCCCAGGTATAAGAGCTGCGCATTTACCCATTTTAGTTAGAATTTTATGTTAGATTTTTATTCGTGCATTTAGATTAGTGTTTAATTCTTAGGTGTAGCGTAAAATCGAGTGCCCCAAGTTCGGCGGAGCTCCGCTCCGGCGAGCATTTCACGGTACCCCCGACGTTTTTCGACCACCCTCTCGCCTCCATTTTCCTACCCTTTCATTTTCCCACCCCAGGCACCTTCACTCACCCATATCTTCACCAGATCTGGAGATCAGATCTCCATCCCCTACCCGTCGCTGGAGATCTTCACCCGAAGCCCCCTTCATCCATTTTCAGTTCTAACGGGATGAGGCAGTTTGCCCTCGTCCCTTGTTTCATCCTGTGCAGGTAGAAGGTGCTTTGAGGCACCTGGAGGTGTTCTTTGACGCTCGTCGGAGGTACCTGGAGCGCCATCTCGACATTGACCTGGTGGCGGCGCTCCGGTGACCTCCTGGCCAAACTGAGGCCTCCTGCGGTTAGCTGGAAGCACCTGTGACGTGTTAGGATCCTTGGGAGCAACAAAGAGCGGCGGGGGAGGGGGAAATCGTCGGAGGAAGTTCGCCCAGGAGAACCTTCCTCCCTATTCTTCCAGATGCCCTCCCCGCCGTCGGATGAAGGAGGAGTCCCGGGAGGAAGCCCAGCAGTCCGATGAAGCAAAGCCTTCACCGTCAGATCAGCCCGGGTGATCTAATCTCCAGCATTCATCGTCGAAGCGACATCGGCAAACGTAGAGGTGCCACGTGGATAAGTCACGCGTATCAGCCGTTGGATCAAGCGCCTTTGGGGGTAATTTTCATATTTAGCCCCCGCTCTTTTTGTAATTAAATTTTAATATTGTAAATAAATTATAATGTTGTAAATAAAATGTAAATTTTGTTAAAGGACCCCTGTGTTTCATGTATTTACGAAAAGGTCCCACAGCGCCTCCCGTGCAGTCCCACGTGAGGCACGTGAAAATTGCATGTTTATACCCTAGCGGTTTTTGTTAATTGTAAAATAGTTCTTAAAATTTAAATAAATGTTTATTATGGTTGTTAATTTTGCACCGAGCCCCCCTGTAGTTATTTTTAATTGCAAAAATGCCCCTGCCAGGTTGTTTAATTTTTATGTCTTTTATCCATTTATTAAAAATACCTATGCTGCTCCTATAAGTCCAAATAAATTAGGTTAGATGCTCCATGCAATGTACTTTCACACCACATGTCCATTTTGCATTTTTTTGATTAACCTAATTATTAAAAATGAAAAAGGAGCCATTTTTGTACTGTTTACATTATAAAATACCAAAAAATATAAAATGTTCTTGAAAAATTCCAAAAAACTACATATGGTATATCTATATATATTGAGTCCAGAAAATGAAAAAACCGTAAAAATAGAAAAAGCAAATATAAAAATTGCAAGAAGCTCCAAAATCCTACAAAAAAGAAAAAAAACCTTCAAAAATTCCAAAAATATGTTTTCCTGTTTTATAATTATTTGTATATTATTATTTATGTATTAAAATTAATTTGGGTAGTTTTGAGATGTATTTTATATTTTAAAACCCAAATTATGTTCGACCACTTTAATTAGTCCCATATTAGGGACATTTTTGGAATTAAAAATACATAAAAATTAGAAAAATCCAAAAAAAAAACAAAAAAAGAGAAAAATATAAAAAGAAAAAAATTATATCTTATATATATTGAGTATTTATATATATCCATTTATTATATTCTCTCTCTTCTCTTATACATATCTATATATCTATATCTATATATCTATATTATATAATTCAAAATATAAAAAGAAAATATGAAAAAATCTAAAACATAAAAACAAAATAAAAATTATAAAAACAAAAACAAAAATAATATATATATATATATAATTAAAAACCCACAAAAACAATAAGAATTAGACATGAACCAAGAATTGAATAACTGTGCAACCAATTTTACCACACAACCATTCGCTTCCCAGTGTTCGACCTCACTTGAGCTTACACCTATACACATTTACATGTAGAGTTATAATAAATTTTAACTCCACATTTTTGATTTAATTGCATATATTTCATTGTGGGTTAATTGTTTATTGATTTGGGATTCTGTCTGAGGTCAACTCAGCAACTGTCGATCCGCCTTGTGGAAAGACACGACCTCGTCGTATTCCCAGTCATCACTACCCCTGAGCGAAGTTAACTTGGATCCATCCACTTTATTTTTGCTATTTTTATTTTTTTTTGAAAAAAACTTATATGGATTTTGATAACCATAACCATGTATTATGTCATTCAAATTTCATGCGAAATAGAGACTCCTACGGCCTCCATCCAGGCAGGGTCGATTACGATAATTCTGCGATTGTTAAAAAATGATTATCTATATGAAGGCCATGGGAGTCTATGTTCCACATGAAACTTGAATGACATAATATTGGAATATAGTGTTGAATTTTCACGTATACATTTAAAAAAATAAAAAATGGGAAAATGAAGTAGGAGAAGACAAGTTAGCTACCTCTAGCGAGCAACTCCATTCTTACTGAAGGATATGGTTAGATCCTTAAGCGCATCACGGAAGTGTGAGCGTCATATCGAATATGACAAAGAACGACTAGTCGGACTAGTTGTTCTATGCAAAATTAATTTTTTTTTCATGCGACGAAATCACATGATCCAAGAACACTTCTCGTACCGTTTCGTCTAAACCACAAACAAGTAATAGGATTACCTCTTGAAGCGTGGTTGCGATCAAGTCTCTAAACGAAGAGACCTCCTGTCTCAAGTCCGATCTGACGGAGGAGACGCCTGCGAGCGCGGGGATGAACCGCGTACTTCTCGCAATCCATGTCAATGATCCAAGCGGCGGATCTCCTGATCTTGACACACGAGATCCGACGTCTTCTTCACGAGCAGAGCATGCCGAAGTAGACAGAGATCCACGGGCAAACCATCGGGCAGCATAACGATGACGCTACGGTGATGGAGAACCTCTCTAGGACATCCATGGTGGACGGCCACATGAGAGGGAGAGAGAGAGTATGCGTGTGAAGAGAAAGAGAGAGAGAGAGACTTGTTGTCTCACTTGTTGTGTAAAGGAAGAGCAAAGGGGTGCCTCTCCTTTTATAATATTTTGGGATCCATGGATCTCAATCCATGGGACAACACAAATCCAATGGCTCTCATTGATTGTGTTTCTTTCAATGGCTAAGATTTGTGTTGGTAAAACCAACAACAATTAATTTAATCTAGATTAAATCTATATTGATAAATCAATATAATTTAATCCTCAAATTAATCAACTAATATTGGAGATAATGGAAAGAGAGAAAACCTCCTTCCATATACATGGAGTGGACGGCCTTCCTTTTTTAATAGGAATAGGTGGTCGTCCCTCCTATGGAAATGAGTATCTCCAAATGTAATCTCCCTTGATTACATTATTCCATGTATCTCCAATTTATTACAACAATAATTGTTGTAAATTATTCTACAAAATAATTCATAATCATTTTGTGAATATTGCAATCTTACCATTGGAAATTTGTGAATCATATTCACAACCCAAAATAAAATGTTAATTACATTTTCAATTTAATATCCAATGTGAATCCAATTCACATCAACATTTAATTAACAAATGTAAATTTCAAATAGCTCTCTTTTATATATTATAAATCACATTTATAATATATATGACTAATATGGATATTGCTATCCACATTATTCATATCCATGATAATTAAATCACATTTAATCATCTTGAATCCCTATTCTCTTGTTCTCAAATAATATGAATCACATTCATATTATTCACATCTTTGATAATCAAATCACATTTAATTATCTAAGATAACTCTCTATAATATGAATCAAATTCATATTATTTATGATAATTAAATCACATTTAATCATCCATTTTCTCAATGCTCGGATACACATATCAACAATGAAATTATCCTGAACCCTTTCAAGGATAATGCGCTTTCTCTGTAGATACTTGGAGATAAGGACAGGGCGATTGTATTATTCAAGGTATAGTGACTTGGATATTGAGATCATATCTCAAATCCAGATCGCGGGCCTCCCATAGATGCTTGACTAAATCAAGACTGCAAATCTAATCTTTTCATTGCATCTGAATCACATTCAGATCAATGTCCAACATTTGGACTAAGATCAGATTGCTTCTCTACCGAGAGGAGTCACTAAAATCCAGACCCGTTTCATCACTCCCTAGGAATGGAAGCATCATGGTTATACAAACGTTTATGATCACACCCTCAGGTATTCCCAATACATGTACATCATGCATACTGGAAGACTCGAAATAAACCCGAAGTATTGGATCAACTTTATATTGTCTACTTCAGGGGTTCTATCAGTAAGTTTCTCATTCGATCATTGGGAGTCGGTATAGATCATATACTTTCCAAAAGCATATATCATACCTAGGTCTTGATCATATACTTTCAAAAGTATATATCAAACCTACAAATTCAGTCAAGCTTCCAAAGCGTGACGACCGTGCGCACAGAATTTGATTCTTCCCAATATCTCATGAGTGAGCTCATGTCTTCCGGTTCAGTAACTGAATCGGTATGATCCCTTTGAGAGATCGTATTACTCATATGCCCTTATATGTACACCAACGCGTTGGTGTAAAGACCTTGGTTAGGTCATCAACCTATTGGTCTGCAAAATGTACACACTTAGACATATAGTAACACATCTATCTCTGGTTAAAGGATGCGTGCCTGTATCGTGATAGCATACGATATAGGACTTTGGTTATCTTGATCTCGTTAAGTCAACTCTTTGACCTAACTAATCTGGCACCTCCGAATCTCTATTCCTATGCAGAGGACCTGCATCAAGAGGTCGATCAGATATTAGCCTAAATGAGAAAGGATTGCCATCTCCTACTCAGGATGGAGATCATCTCTTAACAATCATATGACGGTGCTTGATGAGTCCTCAATCTAACCCTTTAGATATTCATCCAAGCACCAGCCTCTATGATTCAATAGTTAAATCAACAGCTGTATGATCAAGATGGCCATGGTACATAACCCTAATTGTACTAAGGAACCTATTATACAAACTATTTACTCTTCATTTCAGATCAGGAATGATATTTTGCAATAACATTTATTGCATA